>CAJQZJ010033149.1:1021835-1050436 GCA_907164525.1 Lophiomys imhausi
TGTGTGTGTGTGTGTGTGTGTGTGTGTGTGTGTGTGTGTGTGTGTGTTTAAAACAACAGTGAAATCACAGGCTACAACACTGGTGAGCACTAACAGAATCATCTCAGACTCATGTTCTTGTCACTGAATGAATTTTCGGTCATTGTACCTTCATAAACCTACTGTTGCAAATTTCTCATGACCTACATGTTCAGTTACACGATCTCATCTGGGGTCTTAGTCCCCAGCTAAGATGCTTTGATCTAATCTAGGTCTCACAGCTACTCAGGGGCCAAGTTCAGAATGAGAAACACTGGCCCATCTGAATTCCGAGCCCATTATTGATTTCCTACCTCATCAGACATTCCAGCTAGTTTCAGCATCTAACCTTGAGTGGATGACCAACTTCTCTTGGAATATCTCAGAACCTCTCAGTCCTGCAGTTAACATTGGCTGAAATTAAAGGGCTTCCATTCGAGGTTAGATGCTGAAGCAAGATGCAGATGTTATTTCCAAAACTGAATTCACTAAAAGAACCACCATTCATCTGCTGCCAGGTTGGGAGCAGGAGGAGCTTCTGCAAATACCAGCTGTTTGGTGTTGTGTCTGCAGATGGGCTTCCGGGAGGACATAATGGGAAGGTGTGGCTTCCAACTTCATTTCTTAGTTTTATCTTTTCTTCACTGCCCCAGATTCATCCTCAGCTCAGTGAGTTTAAGTTCCTGGGTGCTTTGGGCATAGGATTTATGATCATAGAAACTCTTCTGAATGTGTTTCTCATTGCCAAGGACACTATCAGCCTTAGACTGGCAGGGTCTATTGATACGGCTCATATGTGTATAGTTTGGGATGCTGCAATGACCTCTCCTGCTCACTGCTACTTTTATCATGTCAACAACATCCCCTTTCACGGATGAAGGAACTAGATCAAGGTCTCATGATCCATCATCGGTGAAGAGTCCCCAAAAACCAGGTCCTCTGGAACATGCCAAAGCTACCTTTGGTCTTTCCTTACTCCTCCATGTATATAATTTTGGCTTTGGAACAGGTAAGGGGACAACTAGCCAAACAAATTCTGCCAGAATACCTTTTGTAAGTAGGATGTGGTGAGGTGTGCTCATTCTCTCAGCGCTGAGGCAGAATAATGGCTCTTAATTTGCACCAGCCTGAGTTACACAGTGAGACCCCATCTCAAACAGACAAGCAAACAAACAAAAAAAACAGAAGCTTCCATAAGTCCTTTAAATTAATGGATTTGATCAGAAGTTGGGCCATCAGCCAATATGCTCCTTACTTCCTCAGACCTGAGATGACCTTCAGAAACCATATAGAAGTCAGTCTTTCCATTTAGACATATGCATCGGAATCCCATGGAAACGTCAGACCTCAGGGCCAAGGTCCCATCACAAAAGTAAATCAAGACTAGCTGAGGCTTCAGTTTCTCAGCTCTGCCAAGGTGACCTCCCTCTGACTGTCAAATTAGCCTCTTACATTTTCATTATCAAATTAGTTCAAAGGCTTCAGGAAATTTTTTTCCTGAATGCTTTAGTGGCGGTGCTACACACACTCAAGTTAATTTTCCATCATTTTCTGTGCACAGAATTTGACTCAATCTTTCTTTAAAGGAGAAATAATTTGGGACATCTGAAAATGAGATTTATTTTAAGTAGAATCTTATTTATCAAGAATACAGTGCTTAAAGCTTTCATGAGTTACAAAATGTGTTAGATTTGAGGACAAAAGATCTGACAAATCCCCAAGGTTCACCCTGGCTAAAAAAAAGGACATTTAAAAGGAAATGTCTCAGTAGTAGAAGATGAGATGGCAGGTAGGATTTGAGTTGTGTTCCTGTGATGTCCCTAGAAAGCTACATAAGGACACTGGACAAGGACAGATCACAGTAGGGAATAGATGGGGGACAAAGAAAAGGAAGAAAGTTTGATGAGTTTGTGACAAGAGAGAGGACTCAGTCAGTAAACTACTTGCCATATAAGCATAGGGACATGAATTCAGTCTCTAAAGCCTACATAAAAAAGCCAGGTATGCCCTTGTAATTCCAGCATGAGGTAGGCAGAGACAAGATCTTAAGGCTTCCTGGCCAGCCAGTCTAGACTAACTGGCGTGCCCCAGGCCAATGAGACACCCTGTGTCAAAGGAGATGGCTGGTGCTCCTTAGGATGGCAATTGAGGTTTTCCTCTGTCCTCTACATATCCTCTCACACATGTGCATATTTGCACATACAAACGCATTAAAAGATTGAAAAGTTTATTTTTTCTATTTTTGGTATCGTCTTATTCAGAAAGACCTTTAAAGCCAGCCATTGCATTTCCAAACCCAGCTAGGCTGGGATAAGCAGGCTTCAGTCTGTCCCATGTGGGCCTGCTGCCAAAAAAGCATCTCTCACAAGAAGCCATGTCCAGAGAACTTGAGGTATCCTATTTCTACCTGCTGGGTCACCGAGCTATGTGTGGGGACATAGGGCCGGTACTGTGTCCAGTTTACTTAACTCTTTCTAGCCTCTCTGGGCTACAAGGTCATTTTATGTGCTTGCCGGACCTTTGGGAACAGGTTAGAAGCCATCACAGTGTCAAAGTATCTGGGTTTTGCTCAGCACAACACTGGACACGGTGAGAGATCAGGAGAGAACTCAGCAGTGGCTGCCACTGCCTGTGTCTGCTGGTCCTCAGCAAAGACATTACTCCCTCTCAGGAAGAGCATGGTGCTAACTGGATCTTCCTATGGCTTCTCCCTTGTTGTCCTGTATTGTAGTCAGTTGTATCCCATTGATATGAGTTTTCCCCATCTTCATCTCTTCCCTGGTCCATGACTCAGGTTCTGGCCCATAGCAGACTCTTTGTAGAACTATCCAGTTTGAATGGCTGATCATATTTTCTTCCCCCAATCTCAGTACCTTCTTTGAATGCATGCCTCAAGCCATGGAGCAGACACTTAGGAGACAGTCAGGGAGGCCTGTGGGAGAGGGAGATCCAGGATGAGTATAACTGACTCTCTCCTTTTTGTGTCACAGTTCACTGGCTATTCACCACGTGTGGGGCCAGTGGACCTCAGGGCCCCACGCAGGCACAGTGCAACAACGCCTATCAGAACTCCAACTTGAGTGTGGTGGTGGGAAGTGAAGGGCCCTTGAGGGGCATCCAGATTTGGAAAGTGCCAGCCACTGACACCTACAGGTATGTATACTGGCAAATCAACTCACCTGAAAAAGACTCGAGTCCTACCTTGGGGTGCATGTCCCAGGGTGCCCAAGCATGGAAAGTGTTACAGACTCTGGCCCATTAGTGGGATATAACAACTGAAGATGGACGGTGTCAGCAAAGATGTCTTTGCCTTCAAAGAAACTCGCAGACTATTAGTGGACATGGTAAACATATGAGCTAGCTTCAGAATTATTGCTGATTACAATCACCGTGGACATAGGAGACTCTTGATGAAAGTATCCAGTTTGACTGATTCGTGTGGCATGTGTGTAAGCAGAGGTTTCAGGGGTGACATGTTCCTGTGCATCTGAAGTTTGCACGGCACCATGCTGTACTTAGTGAGGGATCCAGAGAATATTGTCCACTTTATTTTTAAGACAGTCTGCCACACGCCCACAGAGCCTCATGCTCACTGATTGGCTAGGCTGGCTAACTGGCTGGTGAGCTTAGGGTTTCGCCCTGTGATTGCAGGGCTCCAGAAGTCGGTCGTTGTCACTCCCACAGTACCAGGGTTATAAGGGGATTCTGATATAGCTGTCTTTTCATGTGGGTGTTGGGAATCCAAACTCGCATCCCTGTCCTTGTGTGGCAAGCAGTTTACCGACTGAGCCAACGCCCCAGCCCAAAAGCTAAGGTTCTTATCCCTTCCTGGCCATTCCCTGTTCTCCTGGAAAGCAGGCCGCACCCCTTCACGCCATCCCATTCTCACAATCTTCCACCAGAAAAAAAACAGGCAAGAGTCTGTGCCACCTTGAGTCCATAGTACCCAGTAAAGCTAATGGTGACACAGCAGGGCTGGTTAGTAGCCAGGTTTCAAGGGTCTACTCTGTAGGCAGGTGCTCTTGGGTAAGTGTGAAATTGTGAATTTCAACAAGTCCCCCCAGGGTCACTGATGCATCCCGTAAGAACCCCTGAGTTGTACCAAACCCTGGACTGAGATATGTCTGTGTCCTCAGGTGGGCTCTATGATAAAGGCAAGGCCAGTCTTGGAGGCCTCATTTTAGAAAGAGAAAACAGGCTCAGAGGAACAAGAGCCTCCCAGACCATCACAGTCCAGAAACAGGCCCCAACCTCAGACACCTGAGAGTGAATGTGGCCCGGTGCAGCTCCTTCCACCCAGTACTGGCCAGCTGTGTTAAGAGGAGCATCTCCACTCTGCAGAGCTGATGGACACGTCCCCTGTGGCTCTCAGGGCATCCCCCTTCCCTTCCAAGGAAATGTTTCTCAAGCTGTCATGTTTTCCCTCAGCGTGTCTCTAGTAGCCCAATCCCTGAAAAAAAAAAAAAAAAAAGAAAGTGTGTTTCAGAGAGTCCTAGGTGCTTCTTAAGTGTTATTCTGGGCAAGGAAGGATGTGAGAAAGTTCCATCCCTGCCTGCTGTCCATAAATGTCCCAAAGATTCCAGACATCCTCCCATGATGCATCAAGCAAACAGACCTCCCAGCAGAATCTCCATGCATGACAACGCAAGGAGAAAAGGACTCCCAAGGAGATGGGCACAGATCTGGCTGAGGACCTACCAAGTGTGTCTTTTGCCTTTAGCTGTGAGGTGAATGGAATTGCTATGGCTATTATCATGAATCTCTATATGGAAAAAAAATAGGATCAGAGGTGCTCCTAGCCCAGAGCATGTCCAAAGCCACACTAAGAATCACGTGTCTCTCCCACAAAGGTCACCTTCAGGACATGCCTTGCTCTTTTAGGCTTCACTTTCCCCAGGACATTGTAAGTCATGGTAACTTCCAGATGTACACAGATTATGGGATCCTTGTCCCCATATTCCATTTCCTTTCCATATGAGATTAGGACATGCTGACACCTACAGGTGCCCATCACAGTGCCTGTGTGTTAGGGGCTTCCTGGCCTTTGGGCAGAGAAATCAGCTGGAGAAATGGGAGTAGCCGATGACAGAATTTCTAAGATTAAATGGGTCCCACGTTCATCTGCTCCCCTCACTCCTCTGTCATTGTCCATGACTTTGTTCTGACCTGCCCTAAGTTCTGGAAGATTTGGCCAGCCAGGCAAACTACACTTATTAAATAATAATAATAATAATAAATTCATTTGCCTATTTATTATTAATCACAGCCTATCTAATTCTAGTGAGATTCTGATCTATATGAAGCACACAGTCTTAACACATTGTGTTGATGGAACAGCTGCTGAGATCGGAGAGCTGTTTGCACTTGTCTTGGGAGACAAACGCCTAGTCCCAGCCTTGTCTGGCAATTGACTTCCTACACTTTGAAGAGTTCACATTAGTAAGGAGAGAGTTATGATCTGGCCAAACTTAAATGGGAAAATAAAAAAATAAAAAAAGAAAGAAAGGGAGGTTGAGTTTTTGTCTTTGTGGCTGTTGGATACTAAAGCTTGGTTCTAACACAGAGTCCTGCCCCTTACCTCATTCTTGACCCCAGATGATACTTGGGGCTTTGATGACAATGGCCACAATGGTTATACTAACTTAGTATCCTAAGTAGATAGGTAGCGGGTTGCTTTTTAGGTCACATCAAAGCCAGTTCAAGTCTAGCATGTGTGAGGCTGTGGACTCAATCCCCAGGATGAAAAGACAGGAAGGAAGGGAGGAGAGGGCTGGGAGAGGAGAAAAGTGGATAAAAGGGAAGGGAGGGAAAGGAAATGGAATGGAGCGGGAGGGGAAGAAAATCCTTTAAACTACATCCCTGAGGAAGCCCCAGTGATGCACCACACACACACACACACACACACACACACACACACACACTTGCATAGGGAACTTCCTGCCCAATTCTGGAGGACTTTTTCTCTTGAGTAATTATTAATTAATAAGTACAGTTACTCTGAGAAGAAAACACAGGAATTCCAGAGGACTTGAGAAAAGGGTCTTTGGAAAGACAAAGGGTAGAATCCTTTCCCTTGCAAAGTCCATCTGTCCTGGAGGATGGCGCTGTCTGGCTACTGCTTGATGCCTGTTGCAATGATGGGCCCACTGTTCAGGGGTGGCAAACGGAGGCTGACACTGGCCATTGCTGTGTCCCAAGGTGAGCCTCCTGGGGGATATATACAGTTGAAAGGATCCCCTCCAACTCTCTCTCTTTTTGCTTTGTTCTGTTCTGTTTCATACCTGAGAGTGACCCTAGAGTCTTATGTGCTAAGCTAGCTGAATTTTCACTCTTTGTTTTGAACCACAGTTCACTCAGTTTCCAGGTTGGCCTTGAACTTGGAAACCACTTTAGTCCGAGCTTCCCAAGAAGCTGGAGTTACAAGCTTCCACTACCACCCCTGGCTTTCCTGACTCTAGATTAAATTTTATCCTGGGATTATCTCCTTTCTGGAAGATAACCACAAAGAGGGAGAGAAAGGGAAGCTGGGAAGAGGCAAGGGCCAGGCTCCTATAACCTGTTCCCCACTTCTTCATTACACTGGAGCAAGGCAAAAATAGCTGGAGGTCTCAAGGCTGGAGTCTCTCCTCCAAGGTGCCTTTTTATAACCCCTGGTGACAGCAGAGGGTGGAAGTGAGGGGCAAGTAGAAAAGGGTGACTGTCATCCAGGGAAGTATCAAAAGGATATTAAACAAGGGCAGGAGAAACAGGCATGACAATGTGGGACAAGGGCTTGGAAGGCAGGCTGGGAAGGATGTTATTGATGAACCAGATGGGAAGGAGTTAACAAATCAAAGACAGTGAGTGGTAGTTACTCTGCTAGGGAGCTTAACTGAGAAAGAGGGAGGAGGGCTGGGGACAGTGGGAGAGCGCTGCTTATGGGGAGCTTTGAGGACATGATTGTGCAACAATGCCTTCTGAAGTGTCCCCAGTGGGGGAGGGGGCTGCAGTGGACAAAAGTAAAAGGCTACTAGGGGCACAAAAGGAGCATGAATGTGTGCTAGGCAGAGCACAGAGGAGGAGAGCCTCATCATAAATGGAGATGACGATGGACAGTGCAGTTCTGAGAGCTGAGGCAGGGGTATGGGCACACTAAGTCAGCATTCAGCAGAAGCCAAGCACAGCTCAGTTCACTCTCTCGGACTTCCTGCCTAATCCCTCTCCTACCCCAGCCTCCTCCTTTCCACCCTTCTTCCCACTCCAGAGCCCAGTATCCTTCCCCACCCTCAGGCCCCATCACATACGCTCAAAGATCACATGTAAAAACACTTGCCAAGCATGGACCATGGTTCCTGATATCAGTTCCCTCCCAGCTCACATGCTCTTCAGGAGGCCTCAGATCTCAGGTGAAGCTGGCCAACCTGAGCCACAGCTGTTTCTGGTGGTCTCCATCAATGACACTCATTTCCTCACCTGGCTCCAGGGACCAGTGTGCACAGCTGGAGAGCATAATTCAACCAAGTCACAGAAGGCCAGAAGACCTTTCTGTGGGCCTCATGAGGTGTGAGACTACTCCTTAATACCCAGCCATACTGTGAGGCCAGCACTGAGCTGTAGAACAGGAGTTCTCAATCTGTGGGTTGAAACCCCTTTGTGGGTCGAATGACCCTTTCACAGGGATCACCTATCAGATATCCTGCATATCAGATATTTACACTATGATTCATAACAGTAGAAAATTATAGTTATGAAGTAGCAACAAAAATAATTTTATGATTGGGGTCACCACACCATGAGGAACTGTATTAAACAGTCCCAGCATTAGGAAGGTTGAGAACTGCTGCTGTAGAGTGTACTCAACACTGCCCTGTGAAGCCCCTACTGTGTGCCAAACACTGAACTGTGTGCCCAGCAGTGAGCTATAGGGCACCTACTATGTACCCAGCACTGAGTAAGTATTTCAGGATTCACAGAGAAGACTGAGACTCCAGACCCTCACAGTCTCTGGGAAGAGCAGCTACAGGGCAGGAATTCAATAACCATCTACAGTGCCAATCAAGTTCTAGACAACAGTAGGAGAGATGTCACAGGCATGATGAATTGCCAAAGTAATTGTGCAGATAGTCATCACGCAGAGCAGGGAAAGTCAGAGGTGGGGGATTAGGAGAAGATCAATGAGCTGCAAGCAGAATGGAGTTTGGGTCCAACTTCTACCACCACCAGCCATATGACCTTGAAAGTTATCTTCCCTTCTCTCAAAGGACAAACCCATCTACAACATAAAGGGTTTCAGAGACAGCCATTTTGTCGGAGCTTAGAACTGTGCAGGCCAAGTGTTGAAGGAAGAAGTGGACAACAATGATAAAACCAGGTGACCCCCCCCAAGGTGTCCACACTCCAAGGTCCATTTGGCCCCTTCAACGCTGCCCCCAGGAGGCACCCTGATGTTTCCATTGACCCGTGCACACAGCATGATCAGAAAGTTCCTTCTGGTCATGCCCTCGTATGTTCTTCAAGTAATCCTGCAGGGTGTGTGAGCCACATCTGACCACCCCCATCTCACAGGGGAGGAAGCAGATGAGGGAGGGACTGGCCTACAGTCTGACCCTGAGCTAGAGGTAGAGCCCAGAATAGGGTGTGGGTCTGTTGCACATCAGGAGAGGGCTACTGAGGAATGAGATATTTGTGTGTTTCTCTGAGTGTGGGGGATCCTCTCTTCCTCTTCCCCGCACTCCTCCTGAGTGGGCACCAGTGCTGCCAGACACAAGCTGCAACCCAGCTGTGCTGTCATTTCACAATCCAGCAGGCAGCCACTCTGATCCACCACTAATTCTTTATTTAAAAAAGATTCGCAACTCAATTACACCAGGTAACAATAGCTCACAGTCAATAATACTAAACACAAACCCAGTAAACATCCCATCTGACCAGGGGACATGGATTTAGATGAAGGAAAACAAAGAAATTACAGCATCAACCCCTTCAGAGTGCTATCTTGCAATTTCCAGGAAATTGGAATCACTGCGAGTCGTTTTTCCCCACTTGAGTGGCAGGTATATTAATTTCTCATCATTTGTCAACCATCAAAAGTAAATTGTTTACCAGGTTTGCGGAGAGCTTGGTGGAGACTGGAGCTGCGGAGGTTATTCTGGCGTGGCTTGGGATGGTGTGCTCCACGGAGGCCAGGCTATAGTAAATGCGTGCTTTATCAACTCAATACAAAGGAGGTAAAACCGAGCAGGATTGGAGCCAGGACCCCCAGCTGTGCTCTGATCTCCCTAGTGCCCCATTCTCATTTGCTCATTTCCTTCTGCCTCCCAGAAGCCACCCCCAAGAAAAGCACAGACTGGCAGGAGCACGTTCTAACAGCCTCTATGTGTGTCACTCACTGAAAGTCCTCCAACAATCAGTTAGGTCCCTTGTAGATATTAACTCATTTAATTCTCTCCATCATCTTTCAAGGCCAATATTATTAGTATCTCCCTTTTATGTTACCAAGGGGCTCAGAGAGGGAAGATAATCTACCCAAGGTCACACAGCTATTGAGTAAGACTGGTAAAGCCAGGACAACAAAGCAAGACATCTCAGCCATAAACTTGAAGGAGGCAATGGCTTGGTGTCATCTAGTGCGGGGTCGGTATCTAGAAGGAGGAGTTACACTGTCCAGGTGCTTTCTGTCCTGAAAAGCAACGCTGGAATTCAGGCTCAGGGTTTATGTGAAGGCCAGCCCTGGTTTTCTCACATGAGACACAGTGAGTCCTCTGAGGCAGGATGAGACTTATAGTCCTAAGGGAGTTAGGCTCTGAGGTTCCGGGCCTCAGAGGAAGGAGGAAGGGACCATACCCTCTCAAGACCTTAACAATCCCTTAAACACTGAGTTCCTAAGGTGGAAACACGTGACTGAGGCCACCACCAGGAGAGTAAGCTCCAGTCAATCACACCTGGTTGTCAAGTTTTGTCATGGATTTTGGAGACTCTGCCTTGGCCTTTGCCTCAATTCCTAGTTTTTTTTAAACCCACTTTTTCTCCTCATCTATGAGGCAGAAGTCCTTGCCTTCACTTTTTCCCTCAGTAGTGGGAGGTGAGGCTCCTACAGGTTAGTTGGGTTTCCTCAGTTCACTTGGACAGGATTTTGAGGACTAGAGCCAGTGTGTGGCTCGCAGCTCAGAGCTCTTGCCAGCCCACCTCTCTGCCAAAAACTGAGCTGCGATCTGGAGGGAGCTGGTGGAGTTTGGATTGCTGGAGGGACAGGAGAAATATGAAATATGCCTAGGGAGGGAAAACGAGTCAGGAACAAACAACTTCTGAAATATAATAATTTGGCTAAATTTAAACATGTGAAAAAGTTCAGAATGATTCATAATGCATGCAGATTGATGCAAATGACTGAGCAAATGAAGCAGGCAGGATGAGCAGGGTGCATCCCACTTCTCTCAGTAAGCAGGGTGGAGCAGGCCAAAGATTTAGGTAGAAGTTTCCCAGGCAAACCCATCTTGGGGTGAAAATGAGTCCTTTTCATGCAACCTGACCAAGTCCCAGAAATTATCTTTCAAGGCAAATGTTATTATTATCTTCTTTTTATATTACCAAGAACCTAGGGTTGAGAGAGGAAGATAATCTGCTGCAGGTCATACAGCTAGCTGTTGAGCAAGCAGAACAGACCTGAACATTTCCATCCTGAGACTGGCCCTTCTTTGGAAGCCACGTTGCCCACTCCACTGTCCTCTGTTCACACTTCTCTGAGCTAAATGATTCTGCTCCCTCTCACCTTCCCGGTGAGCTTTCCTTCTTCTCTGCCTTTCCGTTGTCCTCACACCTAGCACCTTCGTCTCTCTTTCTCTCTTTTTAAAGACAGGATAGGATCCCTTGCATCCGAGGCTGGCCCAAAACTCACTATGAGGCTGAGGATGACCTTGAACTTCTCATCCCTGCCTCTACCTCCCAAGTGCTGGAATTACAGATAGGTACCGCTGTGTCTGGCTTTGTGCAGTGATGGGGATCAAACCCAGGGCTTGTGTGTTCTAGACAAGCACTTAGCCCAACTTCATCCCCAGCCCATTCCTCTTGTTCATTTCTTTCCTCCCCCCTCCCTCTGTCTCCCCAATCCAGAGTGTATATGTCAAAGGAGAACATTGAGGTCCCTATTCTCTTAAGACAGGGCCCCTTACTGAACCTAGAACCACAGGAACAGCAAGAAAATCCCAGTGATCCTCCTATCCCTATCCCCACCCACCCAGAACACTGGGGTTACAGGTGCAGATTTAAACTCAGGTCCTCATGCTTGCACATGCAAACTGTCTTACCTGCTGAGTCATCTTCTCAACCCTTCTCTTGTCCCTGTATAAAATATCAAGAACGTGTGGTTGGAGGGCAGAAGGAACTGGCATGTACAAACATCTTCTTGGGCCCTTCTTTGTTCAGTTCATGTGCCTCCCAGCTGAACACATGGGAGAGGAAGTAGCCTGTAGGAGAGGAAACGGTCCACAGTCCACCACTGGCCAGCTGTGCGGTCTCAGGTGGGTTCATCTCAGTTTGCTCATCTCTCAAATGAGATTAATCACACCTACCACTTGTCAGCACACATGGCAGCAGACACATTGGATACGTTCCCTTCTTTTTCCAAACCTACAATCTCTCCTTCCCCACCCATTGCTATTGGAAGTCTGAGAGGCTCCAAGACTCTTCACTTCTGATCACACAAGCCTAACTCCTACCTTCTACCCTTCTGCCTTGTCTGAGAATCCTCTCCTCTGACGCCCCCACCACAAAGCCAACTTCAGACCTCCCACTCACACCTACACCTCTGACATCATCAGTCCTCTGGTCCCCCCTAGTTCTGAAAACCTGATGATCCGTAATCTTTGCTAAAATTTGCATTAACCAGCCCTCTCCATTATGTTATATCTCTTTGCTTTGAACAACCATGTAAGTTTGGAATCGAATATGAAGCTCTTCTTCTGTTAGGGCAGAGGCTGGGTCTCCACAGTGGCACAAAAACTCTGGTCTTGGAGCCTCACAGCCCCCTCCACTTGCCTCACAATGGAACCACCCTTACAGTGAGGTGTCTCTGCATAGTTGGAGGAGTTTCCCAGTTTCTTCATAAACTCTTGCCGAGCCTGAAATGCATCTCAGGTCTTCCCTTGTTCTTGAAGCCTGATGCCATTCCCAGCATTTCATAAGCTCAAGTAGGTGCCTGAATAGCCAACTGGACCATGGACACCAGACACCACTTGCATTCCATAGAGAACCCAGGTTCTTGTCTGTTGCATTAGAAAACAGCCAGTCTCCAGGATTGTCCCTCCAGAAAGACCTGGACTTCACCTTGGAAGAGACTAGGGAGGGAGGCGTTTCTCCACATGTTCAGAACATAGGGTGTTTACAAAAGCCATGGTTGTATGTGAGCAAAACTGTTTTCCTTCTCTTGGTAGCTTTTCATAAAGGAACTTCCACCTGAACACACAGGAACACAACCCCCGACCCTGAGCCCCTGGCAACCATCCTCCAGGGAGGCATTCGTTAGCCTTTGTCAGTTGGTATGTTGCCTGTCTTCAAGACATCCCGTTCCTCTGCCACAGTTCACAAACTGAGTTTTTCCCCATCCTTGCTTGAGTTCATCTCAGCAGTCTCAGAAGCAGCGGATCCAATCCCACATCCCCACACTCTGTTTTATTTCCGTAGTGATCACTTGTGTATTGTCTGCACAGACTGCTCCAGGAGAAGACACTGCTGGGATGGGGCAGGCTGGGCTCCTAAGCACACTCTCCCCAGATGATGATGCCTGTTTCTAGGCCCTGAGGAGAGACTTTCAAACCTTGTACCAAGTCAGTTACTGCTCGCTACTACCACCATTCAAACACATTAACAACAAACACTTACTGAGGGCCTATTACGTTCCATCCCTGAGGATTTCAAGGCTGAATTCCTTTATTGTTCACAACACTTATGGGATAAGAGATAAGTTCTCTTTTTTTTTTTTTCCAATCATATATAAGGAACAGGGAGGCTGTTTGTCTAGGGTCACATGAGTTTTTTTATACTGGGTTAGGAAATCCAGAATGGGGTCTGTGTGTTCAGCCCTTTCCCAAACCCTATCTCAGTCTCTTTTGACTAATCCCTCACCTTTTAGAGCCCTATGATTAAGTAACTCCAGGCTCCCCTCTAAACCGACTGCTTTCTCCCAACAGTGGAGGAGCGATCTCCCTCCTGGTTGACCTCACTGAGCTATGTGGCCGAGAACTCTCAGACATGATGGGGAGGTGCCTGGAGGCTCATGGGTTGGAAGGCAGGGGGATCATTCTCCTAGCATGATGGAGGCCATCATGCTTTCTCCTGTTGTGTTGCAGCATCTCGGGCTATGGAGCAGCTGGTGGGAAAGGTGGGAAGAACACAATGATGCGGTCCCATGGCGTGTCTGTTCTAGGCATCTTCAGCCTGGAGAAGGATGACATGCTGTACATCCTTGTCGGCCAGCAAGGGGAGGATGCTTGTCCCAGGGTAAGTGCCCAGAGCAGGGGCTTGTCCCAGCACCAGGGGAAATGAGGGTGGCCTCTTGGAGGACGGTAATCCTCAATGATACTTCTGGGAACTCACATTCAAAGACAGCACAACTTGAGCCAACTCTACCTGTGAATTTCCCCTGGGGCCATTTGGGTGCAGAACACAGGGATGTGGGCCCACTGGGGTTTTACAGTCCTGTAGGGGCCAAGCCTGAAGCTTGGGTTTCATGACTGACTTAAAGCCAGATGTCTGAATCCTACCTAAATGGACCAAGGTTGGATGTTCTCCGCAGAAGCAGGAAAGGGAGGGAGCCCCTTCTGCTCTTGCTTTATTGTATTGTACTTAATCACGTGGTTATGAATAGTGAACAGTCACTCAAAATCAGACACATGACCACATGTAGGTATGCATGAAAGCACAAAAAAAATAATGTTCTGAAAGATACAGTAGCATGGCTACTTCTTGGGAGGAGACTGGAATGGGGGAGACTGGTTTGGAGGGAATACTGGACTAGGGTGCCTGGTAAATAATGTCTGAAATTGTCACAAAAACAATGTTCTCAGGACTGAGATGTAGCTCAGTGGGCGGAGTATTTGCCTAGCCCACATGAGGTTTTTATTTTTGGGTTTTTTTTGTTTTTTGTTTTTTGTTTTCCTGAGCATGGTGGCGTACACCTGCAATCCCAGTACTTGGGAGGTGAGGTAAGGAGAATCAGAAGTTCAAGGTAATCTTCAGCTGCACATGGAGTTTAAAGTCAGCCTAGGATGCATAGACACAGGAACCCCTAACAAAAAATAAAGTAAAAGAAGCAATGTCTTCATATATGATTTATTTGTGTGATTAAAACTAAGAAATTAAAGTATGGACTAAGAGCCTGAATGCTGGTAGCCCACTTCCCATTAGTTAGTTTTATGGCGTTCTGACAAAATAATAAAACTTTATTAACAAAGTAACAATGTCTGTGAGGGAAGATTCATTTTGGCTCATGGTTTCAAAGGGTCTCAGTCATGGGGGACTTCATAGCAATGGATCTGGAAACAGAGAGAGACAGGCAGGAACCAGTCAAGTAAAACCTTCAAGGCTCATCCCTAATCACCTGACTCACCCAGCTAGACATCATCCCCTAAACACTCTGCAACCTCACAAAACAACATCAACTGGAAAATAAATATTCAGAATATAAGCCTGGGGGTGGCACATCTGAGAATTAAACCTTACACTCCCATTTTACAAATGAGGAAGGAAAGTGGGAACCACAATGGTGAAGGGACTTGCCCAGTGTCACTTACAAAGTGGCCCAGAGCTCTAGAGCATTCGTTTTGGCTGCATCCTACACTTGTCTGAACTGTAGTTTCCGTGACTTTTTTCCCATTCCCACTTGTATAGCTCGTCACTAGATCAGCCTCTGTGAGCCCAAAGGCAGCCTAGCGTTGTGTTTCTGACCCCACCGGGGTGTCCCGCTATCAAAGGGAAGTCACACGGCAGGAGCTGAGACTGTCTAGAGCAGTCAACAGTGACACACAGACAGGGAGGGCTGACCAGACAGCAACTGTAAAGGCCCAGACACCCCAGCGGTCTGGCTCCTGCCTTGCCAGTGTTAGGGGGTGGCGAGACCCTGCCAGTGCAGGCTATGCTGGCAGGAACTCAGGCCTCCGGAGGGCAGATAATCTTGCTTCGGTCAAGCTGAAGCACCACTTTGCTGGGGCAGATCTCAGGCAAAAAAAAAAAACCTGCACCTTCTCCAAGAGTTGTTCTGGCAGCCTGGGAGCACAGAGTAGGGAGCAGGATTTACCAAGAAGGCAGTTCCAAAGAAACTCAGCTCCAAAGATCCAAGTGATGGGCTGCCAGTTCAGAAGGTGCCAGTGAAAGCAGCTTAGTACCCCCATACCCCATCACCTCCCCAGGTTAGCACGAAGCCAGAGCTAAGCCTGGTGGGTACAACCTGCTGTCTGAGAAGTGCCTCCACGCTAACTTTTATTTAGGAACTATAATCAGGATTTTGCAGGCTGTTATAATATATTAAGTCATTAAATTACAGGCTGCTGTAATTTTCACAGGAATTTATTGAGTGCTAATGTAATTCTTTCATCTAAGCAGAAAGATTGCATTGACTTCTGCAAGGGACTTTTACTTGATTGGATTATAATCAGTTATGTCTTTTTCACAGGACTATGTCCTTCTTTTTTTTTTTAATTCAATTGTAATCTACTTGTTCCCCTAGGTTGCTGTACTTTATCATTCTTATTAATCAACCTACTTGTTCTCAAACTTTGTGGATGCATGGGGAGAGTTCCCAAGAGGGCAGGTGGAGGCCATCTGAGTCATGAGCTGAGTGGGCTGTCCTCTGCTGGTTGGGCCAGGCATGCCATGCACACTTGGGCATGGGAAGAAGAAATAATGGACCCTCCTAGTTACTCTAGACTCCCCCTGTGAATCCTTAGGAGAGGAGGACGTGCTGTCTTCAGGCATTATCTCCACCTCCAGTTTTCACTAGGAAAAAAAAATGAGAATGAAGTGAATTCTAAGAATTAAGTTGCACTTTAGCTGGCTTAGTTGCACAACTGTGGGAGGCTCCCCACCTGATGCCTGGCCATCCAGGTTCCAGGTACAAGAAGTTAGCTAGCCTCAATTACAAATGAAAATGCAGAGACAGAGAGAGACAGACAGACAGACAGACAGACAGAAAGACAGACAGAGAGAGAGATAGATTTTGTGGCAAGGTCAGCAGGTCAAGGTCAAACACTTTGACTATGGAGATCCAGTAGACAGCAAAGTAGATACATGGGAGCTGGCAGGTGGGCAACACAGATAGAATACTGGGGTTTAGAAGAGAGGAAGTTATAAACCGGCATAAAGTTCAAATGGGCTGAGATTGCCTATCGTATGGCACAGATAGCGAAGAGAAACTAAGGATGAGTCCTGGGTCCCCAACATTCAGAGGTCAGAAGGAAAAGGAAGAGATACTAACAAGGAATGGGGGAGGTAGGAGGGGACTTGGGTGGCGGGAGAAGTCCTAGGAGTCAGGCGAAGGAGCACATGGTCTCCACTTAGAGGCTCTTGCTAGGACAAAGAGATGCTAGCTGAGAGTAGTCATGTCTTAGGCATCTTCTGCCCTGATTTAAAGGAATGCATGAGGCAGAGGTGTGGAAGATAGCCGTCCTCTTGCCCCACACTATACCAGAAGTCTCCAGAAATTGGTTCTCAGAAAGAGGCATCCCCAGAATATGGAGGTCACACTGCTAGCTGCCAGAGGGGAGAAAGAAGGAAGGACAGGTCTGAAAGTGGGTCTTTTCAGCCACAGTGGTTCACTCTAGACAACCCTTTGATTTATAGTTAGAGTCAAATCTAGGGCCCTGAGAGTCTCATTGAAGTCCTGCTCAAGTGAAAACCCCCATCCTCTCTCCCTCCATTGGACCCAAACTCGGGCATGCACCTTGCCACCCATTCCTGTCCGAGGCCACCTTCCCAGCAGTGTCCCTGCAGCCCTGGCCTGGACATCACTGCATATACATGGGAGACGTGTTAGCTCTACTCCAGCAGTCCAGAGCTTTCCGTGCACACTAAATCCACTCTAAAAAAATGTCAAATTATTTCCATCATTAAATCCAAAAGTCTATAAAACAAATTGCATCTCGGCTGTTGTCTGGAGATTTCTCAAGTCCCCACTGCCAACACTCCTGAATACTTTAGCATAAGGAATGGCTCAAGATGGATTGCTGTGTCCACTGGATGGTTATGCAGCAGCGTTTGATGAAAATTTGATGTTTTATTGGCTTTTATTCCATTAAGTGAGAGAGAAGTCATTTTCCTCTGAGGTCAGGCTGATGTTTAGAGAATCCATCTGAGCTGCAGTGGCCAAGGCAGGTGTGACTGTCCTTCAGGCAGTAGACTGCCTCCCAAGATTCGAGGATTTTGTGTTACAGACATCCTAATATAATCCCAGCAGCCTCTACCTCCACATCCCCGAGCCTCAGCAGGAGCCATTGGAGCCCAGAAGTGAATCTGCTGAGATACTAACTCATCCTTAACATGTGTGGCACACAATGGTAACAGCTCACCTGCACACCCAACCTGTGATGGCACTGTTCCCATCCCACACCTGAGGACCACAGAGGTAGTCACCCACCGTGATGATGAGTGGAGTGTAGCTATCAGATTGCGAGGTCCACTCCCTCTTCTACACAGCAGCCAGGGGACTCTACCTGGGGCTATCTGCCAGAGATTTCTACAAACAAGAAATGGCATGTTAGCTGAGAACAATGAGATGTCTAAGATGGAGAAATGTCTTTCCCAAAGGTGAGATGGGAATGAAAATTCCACGCTGGGCTTTGTTTATTTGCTCTGTATTTATTTTAATTCTCCTCATAGTGCTCCAGAACTGAAGAGAAAGAAAGAGAGAGAGAGAGAGAGAGAGAGAGAGAGAGAGAGAGACTTCAATGGCTCTCATCCCAACCAATTCTGATCATCTACAAGGCCTCTACCATGACCTGGCAGATCCTATAATCCCTGTAGTCACCCCAATTTATATGTCCTCCAGCCTATCTCACTATCCAGGGTCTTGCTATTGCTTCTTGAGCACCCATGGGATCCTAACTGGTCCCTCTGGACTATTCTGGGCTTTTCTAAGCAAGAGACCCTTAAGCATTTCCACAAGCACCCTACTTAACTCCTTACATGTGGGTCATGCTACTCTTTTCTCTTGGAATGACCTGAATTTTCCTTCTCTGTGCTGAAATCCTCCCTATACTCCACAGCCCTCCCAGAAGCTACCTCCTACAGGCAGTCCTCCCTGGCTACAATCCATCCCCCAGCTTCCCATAACATTTGTATCCAAGGGCCTTTTCCTAACACTGCTCAAAGTGATGATTGTTTGTGTGTGTTTGTTTTTGTCTCCTCTACTCAACCATAAACCACATGAGAGGTGATCAGATCTGACCGTAAGCAAACAAGGTCCCTAATTCAGTGGTCTTTGTACAGGCAAACCAAGTAATCCAGAAAGTCTGTGTCGGCGAGAACAATGTGATAGAAGAAGAGATCCAAGTGAACAGAAGCGTACACGAGTGGGCAGGAGGAGGAGGAGGTGGAGGTGGAGCCACCTACGTGTTTAAGGTGAGGTCTTCTCCAAAGATGAAGCAATGGTTTGGGCCCATTGTGTTACAGCTCCAGGACAAAGCTAGACAGAAATCCCTTGGATGTCCTATGTCAAATTAACAATGAGAAACCGTGGCCCAGAGGACATTTGGGTTTGTCTACCTAAGAAAGGGTGTTTTCTTTGCCTTTTCCTTTCAGCTTCAGGGCCCCTTGTCCACCCAGGACAGGCTCACTTTTCTAACATTGTCAAAGCCAGGCTATAGATTGAGGGTTTCTTGCTGGGTGCTCCCCCTGGAGATAGTGATGCTAGAGGCTTATTCTTGTATTTGTGGGGACCCAAGAGATGACTGAGCATGCAGAAGAAGGGGGGAAGTGAGACCTGTCTCTCAGCAGCAGCAGCAAGACCTCCAAGGAGCTTCAGGGAAGGGCCTGAGGGAAAGATTCCCCAAGATCCATCCCAGCTCATTTGTAACCCATTAAGAGATGGGTACCCTAGTGGGCTTGTACCACTGGCTGAACCCCAACTGGTACAGAAGCTGGTCAGAGGGGGGGGTTACTATAACATCAATTTTGGGGCCCTCAAACCACCACAGATGGAGAAGTCACCCTAGTGCCCTGCAAATTGTTAAATTTAAAGTGAGGCAAAAGACCTCCCTAATGGATACCCAGCTTGATTTCTCCATCTCTGAATGTCTCCCCTGGGCAGATGAAAGATGGAGTGCCTGTGCCCCTGATCATTGCAGCCGGCGGTGGTGGCAGGGCCTATGGGGCCAAGACTGACACGTTCCACCCAGAGCGACTGGAGAATAACTCCTCAGTTCTAGGGCTGAACGGCAATTCCGGAGCCGCAGGTAAAGCCCTGCCCTCTCCCAGAAATTTCTCAGGAGCCCCAAAGACATCATAGTCACTGGGTCCTGAGTGCTGGAAGCTGTTCCTATTGATGCCAGTTTTGGGGGGGTGGGGGGAACCCTGTTGCCTCTGAAGCTGACTTGCTGGCTTAAGGCTTGCTGACTAACCCTATGGAGGCCCAGAACCCCAAACCCTGCAGTTCCTAGAGCTGATAAAGCCCGCACACCTTGCGGAGGGGCCTCAACTCAGATTCATTTGCCATTGTGGTAAATTGGAGCGTGCTACCCGTCAGAGTCTCATTTTGTAAGCCTAGCTGCCTACTAGGGTCTAGTCACCTCTACCAAAGCCCCCACCCCCCACCTTCATGTCTCTCTACTGCACTGCCCTCTCTGGGCCAGGAGGACCTCAACCAGAGGAGTCTTCCAGAAGATTCCAGGCTAACTCTTAGAGTCCCAGAGGATCCACTCATGTAGAGGCTCTGTTCCTTCTGCCTGGTTTTCCAGGGCCCATTGACGTCATCTCCCGGAGTCAATGGATTAGGTGTCTCTCGGAATGTCATATGGAGCATTAAGGGGGAGCAAGCACTGAACTGTCAAGGACCAGCAGAGGACGGTCATTGAATGATCAAGTGCTAGTGGCCATCCACAAGCTCAATTCTGTCTGTCAGTTCCCTTTCTAAGAGCTCAAAGCAGCCCCTGGGGTTCCTGAAACACAGCTCGAGTGGCTGGCTTCCACTGTCACCAGGCATCACCCACCCCCTGCTGAGCTTCTCCACAGCTCTGAAGCAGGCTGAGCCAGGCACAAGGCAGCTAGCAGACAAGTGTTCCACCTGTTAAACTCAACTGACCCCACACTTGGCTCTTTGAGGAATGTGTCAAGCGCTCAGCCAAGTGGTTCTAACATCCCCCCTCAACTATGTGACTTAAGTCTTAATATCTCTAAGTCATATGCAGAGAAACCGAGTCTCAGACTGAGGAGATCAATGGCCTGGATTTCACACCCAGCAAACAGTGAACCTTGGGACTAACTAGAGCCCGGTCCTCCAAGAAACTAGTGCAGTGACCTTTGCAGGTGCCCTGAAGTTGGCTGTGGAGACAGTAGACCATGGGTCTTCTTAGAATGGAAACAGTTAGTGAAGGTACACCTTCAGGGGGTGGCAGCCATAACAGTCAGAAGTTCCACCATCATTCTGCCTGTCCTAGTGTCCCCTAAGTCCCTACTGGAGTACACTGCCCACTCCTGAGCTAGAGAGGCCTGCCAGGCAACAGGTCACCAGCCCCAACAACCTTATTGGCACATGCTGTGGATTGAGGTGTCGCTAGTGACAATGGCTTGCTACTCTTAGTTTCTACCCGGAACAGAGCAAGTGGGAATGGCCCTCAAAACCCACCACATCCACTTTCCAACCTCTCCAGCCCCATTCTCCTCCCCATCCCTCCAGCTCCTCAGAGAGACTCATGTCGGTTTCCCCCCCCCCCCCCCCCCGGGGGGGGGGGGGGGGGGGTATTAAAACCCTTCCTTGCTCGGGGCCGGAAAGTCTTTGCGGGGGGGGGCCGGGGGGGGACATTCCTGCCCCCAGGCCATGAAGAAGGGGGGGTGGGAGACAAGGGGGGGTTTCGGAGGGGGTGGAGGGGGGTGCTCCTCAGGTGGAGGAGGCGGAGGATATATAGGTAAAGATGATTCGTGTTCTAGGTGTCACTCTTTCCCCTCTTAGTCCTAGGCTCCTCCCTGTCACCTTCCTGCCCCGCCCCACCCCAGTGTAGACTGTGATGTCACTGCACGCTCCCCTCCCCTCTGCCTGGCTTGGGCCCGCCAGAGGTAGGGTGTTGGCTTCTGAGCCAGCATCCTGCCTCCAGGCTTGTGAAGCAACAGCATCAAGATCCTAGGTGATCCTTGATCCTCTCCCCATCCCTGGCCCCCTCCCCTCCATGCCCCCTTCAAAGCTGAACATAAAAAGAGTTTGTTTGGCTTTCCAGATTGTTCCATAAGTCACCACAAGGACCAGACAGCCCTGAAGACCAGACTCTTCCAACTCCTACAGCTCATTTTGAGCAAAGAGTGGTCTACAGTGTCAAGGGCTCCTCCCTTTCAATTTTCTGTCCAGCCCACCGCTAGCTGCTTCACAGCAGCACTATCCATGCGGTGGGACCTACTCCCAGAAGCCACCGGGGGCAGCTTCAACCCAGTCCTGCAACAAGCAGCCTGCTGTTGAACTCCCATTGCCTCAGGAAGAGTTTGAAACTAAGGGACTGGCAGATGATACCCCTACCCTCCCCCAGATTAGGACACACTGCATGCCAGCACTGTGACGTTTGTTTGTGTCTGTGTTTCGCCTTGTCGCTGTGTGGGAAATGCTTGTGCTAACCACGCAAGCTTCCTTTCCAAGCTTCGGGTGGACGGGAGGACCCCCGGGGCAGGAGGGGGGGGGTTGGGGAGTCCCAAGATCACTCACTCCCAGATGAAAAGAGGGACAGGAGCCTGAAGGCACAGCGGCCCATTTCCCCCAGGTCCCATCTTGACCCCCAATTGACCTGAGAGCAACTCCTCTAAACCACAAGGATGTGCCCCAACCTCAAGAGACTAGAACCTTCTAGACTCTTGCTCACCTGGGCTTCATAGTTCTGTGGTCTCAGCAGTGTGGTAGATTCCCTGGATGATCTGACCCCAACCTGGAAGGGAAATTGGCCCACACCTAGCATCTACAGAGCTAAGCCACCATACAGCCTCTGTGCCTGGAGCCTCCCTTCCCTCTCCAACTCCCTGCCCTGAAAATCCCCAGTGAAACCATAGCTTTGGCCAGAACTGCATGCCTGTTGATGTACATGTGTGTTGAGACTTGGACACCCACCTTTTGGGGTTCAACTCTTCTCTGGTTTGTCACAGGTGGCAATGCAGCATCAAACAATGACCCTGAAATGGATGGGGAAGATGGGGTTTCCTTCATTAGTCCATTGGGTATCCTGTACACCCCGGCCTTAAAAGGTACCCCCTCTACCAGGTGATGATACAAACTTAAGCCACTTCTTCCACCAAGGAAAACTTGGACATTGTTGACATGGGGTCAGGACACTGAACCATGGCTATGGGCCACTTGCTGACACAAGTCTACCTGTAACTCATCTCATCATATTGTGGAAATCGGGGTATGTGGCAAAGAGGCAGAATATGGACCATCATGGAAGTCAGGTCCTAGAAAATAACACAAGAGCTAGAACATATGTACCAGGGCCCTGAATACAGGTCTCACATACAAACACACATCCTCATTCTCAGCTCTCCTCACCAGAGGCCCAAAGATGCTTCCCCAAACAGATGGGCTTACAGTAGCTAAGGGACCTGGGAGAGGGACCCCAAGAACCCACAGCAACCAGCTGGAGATAAAGTTCAAAGGTGGGGACTTGGAGGTACAGGGAGATTGATCTTCATGTTCAGCCTAAGACTGATCCTCCCTCCTTGTCACCAGTGATGGAGGGCCATGGGGAAGTGAATATCAAGCATTATCTAAACTGCAGTCATTGTGAGGTAGACGAATGCCACATGGACCCCGAGAGCCACAAAGTCATCTGCTTCTGTGACCACGGGACCGTGCTGGCTGACGATGGCGTCTCCTGCATTGGTAAGGAGTAGCAGTGGGGGAAGGGAAGAGGGCCAAAGCTGGAGCCAAGTGAGCAAGCCCAGCTGTTTTCTAAGTGCCCTGTCCCTCTCTTGCTCATGTTCCAGTAAATGCCCAGAGAGACCTTGTAGGAAAGGTGGGTCATCACACCTGAACAGGCTCAGATTCACCTAGCCCTTCCCTCACCAGGAAGCAAAAGTCTATGGCATCTCTACTTAGGAGCCAGACATTCCATCTCCACTCAGATACCCAGAGGCAGGGGTGGTGGCACTCCCATGCCACCCCTTGCCAAGGAGTTTAAGAACCAGGCCCTGTACCTTTGGACTTCCTGTATGTGGTTCCTGGGTGGACACCACCTTTAGCACACACATTCTGTAAGGATGCTTCATGTTTTTGAGTCTTCTCCAGGTTTCATAGCTGTTTGTTCTGATCCCACAAATAGAGCTCTAGGCCTGCTTCCCAAGCAAGAGTCCCTCTCCTTTGAGACATGTAGTGTCCAAGCCAGGCCTGGGAGTACAGACCTATAATCCCAATGGAGACTTCAAGCCCTGTCTGGGCTACAGAAGGAGTTCAAGGCTAGCCCGATTAACCTAATCCAATCCTGTCTCAAAGTATAAAATACACAGAGGTCTGAGGATGTAGCTCAGTAGTAGAGTGCTTGCCTAGTATACAATAAACCCTGAGTTCAATCCAAAAGAAGATGGTGGGTGGAGGAAGGAAAGAGGCAAGGAAAGAAAAAAATAGGAAAGAAACAAGGAGAGGGAAGGGAAGGGAAGGGAAGGGGGTAGTTTTGCAAACCAGAGTATATAATCTGGCCAGGATGGGGCTCACAGATCCTTCTCCTGTTCTGGGGCCCTAAGAAGTAATTCCACCTCTGAGGATGTCACCAAGGGATTCTACTCCTGGGTCCACACTGAGTGTGGAGTCCCTTAAGGTCCCCAAAACTCTTCCATGTCCACTCCTGTTTCTCCTTCTGTCCTCCTCCTGTCCCTGTGCAACTGATATCTGGGACCAACACCCAAGATTGATATTCACCCCTGTTGAATTTTCCTTCTACCCCAAAGCTATGGCTGGGAGCCTGTGAAACCAGGATGAGCCTGCTTAGGGCCCATGGTCCCCTGAAAGGGGAGGTGTGACAAGATCTCCAGAGACGGGAAACAGCAGGTGGCTTTTTCAGCTGGGGAGGGTATTTCTGACTTGGGACCTGCTCAGAGGACAATCAGCATGGTGGTCAGTGCCCCATCGGGACCTGTCTTCCAGTGTCGCCCACTCCGGAACCCCACCTGCCGCTCTCCCTGATCCTCTCCGTCGTGACCTCCGCCCTGGTGGCTGCTCTCGTTCTGGCATTCTCCGGTATCATGATTGGTGAGTGTGCCAGAGAACAGGGCTTCCGAAGGATCAAACCAGGTCCCGAAAGAGTAGGGTCTCAGGATGTACAATGGACACCAAGGTATCACCCCCTGCCCTGATAGGTCCCAGAGCTGAATGGACAACTAGGCCAAGAGAGAAAAGAGCCATCAACCCTCTATCCACCAAAGAATCTGCATTTTCAGAGAGGAATCTCTGATGCTGATCTTTGACCTTGAGTGGCCTCCTTCAATGGCCCACATGATGGAGAAAGCTCTTCCTGCACCCCCACCCTCACTGTCAGCTCTTCTGTGCTTGAGGAAACCGAGGTCATTGCTGGGGCCACTCCCTGTTTACCAGCTCAAACTGTACTAGCCAGGCCCTCCCACTGAACCAGAAAGTGGAAGCTGATTTTTATCCCTCTTCCATCCAACCAAGGTGAGCTTAACTCAGTTCACAGAGGCTCAATATGGACACCTGGCTACAAAACACCCTGTTGGATGGGCAGGGACAAGAAGCCAGACAGCGGAAATGTCCTAGAAGCATGCAGGTAGACTCATTCATAGGAGACCTAAGATACCTCTGATGGCCATCTTGGGGCCCAAGATGCCCCTCAAGAACCTCACTAAAACATCCTTCCACTGTGTGACCTCCAGGATGCACCTAACTAGCTTTTCCCTATTGTTCCTTCATGTCTAATTGGATGTCATCCATCTCCCTAATAAAATCCTGGCATGTCCACCTATGAGTGTGAGTTTCAACTTTCAACTTGACAGCCTAGAATTACCTGAGAATATCGTCTCAGTGATAGATCTCTAATTTAGATCAACCTGTAGATGTGTCTATGAGGGATTTTCTTAATTGGGTTAACTGACGTGAGACGAGCCACCCTAAAAGTGGATAGCACTGTGCCCCCGCCCCAGGTTTGGTTACTGGACTATATTTCAAAACTTAAGAACATGAGCTGAGTTTGGTCATGCAGGCATTCCTTCTCGGCTCTTCACTGTGATGTCACCAAACCACTTCAGGTTCCTGCCACAGTGATGGACTGTAGCCCAGAACTGGGAGCCAAAACAAACCCTTCCTCCCCTAAATTGCTTTTGTCGGGCTATCTTATGACAGCAACAGGAACAAAACACCACCCCTGTATGGCACAAGAAAATCTTGTTCAGTTAGGTGATTTTTTTTTTAAAGCTTCATACTTGCTTTCGGGGATGAAGGGACACTCTGGTATGCATAATCACTTTGCTAGTATCACTAACGATGATAGGGAAATGTAAAGTTCGAGGTCTGGAGGAGGTGGACTCTTTGGGCTTCCACTAAAGGCCACCTGGTCCAGGCCCCTCACAGTGGACACCTATCTCCCTGCAGTGTACCGCCGGAAGCACCAGGAGTTGCAGGCTATGCAGATGGAGCTACAGAGCCCTGAGTATAAGCTGAGCAAGCTTCGGACCTCGACCATCATGACCGACTACAACCCCAACTACTGCTTTGCTGGCAAAACGTCATCCATCAGTGACCTGAAGGAGGTACCACGGAAAAACATCACCCTCATCCGGTGAGCTTCCTGCCACTGTCCCAGGGCTGGATGGTTTGTTTCTCTGTACTGTGGTGGACTCCTCTAGCCACAAGGAGCCTGAACAGCCATCCTTGGGTATACCCCCAACCTCTCAGGAAGACAAAGTTCAGTGTTCAGAGGCTCATAGGAATGTTTGCTTATCTCAACCCCCTATGTGTTCATGCAGTTTAGGCAATGAGATGGATAAATACGTGAAAAAAACAAAAGTCCTCAAAACCCATCACACACCCTATCCAGAATCATCCTTAGCCCCTCCTCTCTTCTCTGAGTGTTCAAAATACCCATCATTTCCTCTCTCATCCACTACAACAACTCCACAGCAAGGATCTGCCAATCATCTGTCCCTATCCCCAGGAGTAGCACCCTCTTCCAGACGCAATCCATACCTCACCTTTGTCCCTAGCAGACAGCAGAGATTCTCTAAGTCTTCACTGACTCACTAAACATTTGGCCATCTTCATGAATCCCAGTTAGAACTGCACTTGATACATTTTCTGTGTGCTATAATGCAATACTGCAAGATAGGTGAGTTACAAAGAAAAGAGGTTTGCTTGGTCTCAGAGTTAGTAATCACTATGTTGGCTGATGACCTTCTTGCTGGCAAAGGCAGAGCTGGGCATATGAAGCCCCCAGGATCCACCCATGGGAGGCTCCACCCTAATGACCATCACAACACTAATTTTCCACACTCCTAATACCTCACGTTCAGGATTTCTTTTCAGCATGTGAACCTCAAACCTTAGCAGATTTGTTCTCAGCAGAGTTCAGATGAAGAAATGGATCCCCCCGTCCCCCACTCATAGAGGAAACTTCAGTTTCTCTACATTCTCACTGGCTACACAAACACACTTAAGGGCAGGCTCCATGCCCAGCATGGGTAGGCAACACAAAATGAACTTCAATGGTATTTGTTTTGTAGGGTTTTTTTGACTCATAATGCTTTGTCTTGGCTTTTGTTGTTGTTACCTTACAAGAGTTTCCGGTTTTATGTTTTTATGGGATTTCTGTGTGAGTGAATGTATGTGTCTCTGAGTCTATATGTGTTTCCTGTGTTTTTTCTTTGGATCTTTTTTTTTTCTGCTTGTTTGTTTTGTCCAATTCTGGCTGGTTTGTTTTGTTTTGTCTTATTATTATTATTTTAGATTCATGTTTGGTTTTTTAATGTGAAAGAAATAAAGGGTGTGGATTTGGATGGGTGGGGAGGTGGGAATGATCTGGGAGGAGTTGGGGGAGGGGAAATATATCTATTTTCAGTATAAAAGAATAAAGTAAGATAACTTTTAAAAAGAAAATAAAAGGAGGCCCAGAGTGAGATAGCAAAGCCAAGCTGAAGCTGTAACTCCTGAGTAGTCTCTTGTATGTGTACCCTGAATGTGACATCTCAGGGACCCCAGCAGTCACTTAACTATGACTTATCTGTCTTCTTCGTACAGGGGCCTAGGCCATGGTGCATTCGGGGAGGTGTATGAAGGCCAGGTATCTGGAATGCCCAATGACCCAAGCCCTCTACAAGTGGCTGTAAAGGTGAGGGGTGGCTCTACCTTTCACCTAGCCTTAGCCTGGGGTCCCTGTAAGTTATAACCCACAGAGCTCAAAGGCATTGTCTCCTCCCTTCCAGACGCTGCCAGAAGTGTGTTCAGAACAAGATGAGTTGGATTTCCTCATGGAAGCTCTGATCATCAGGTAAAGACACAGAGACCCCAGCCTTTCTCCCCACCACCTCTCGTGGCATATAAGGATCTCTCTAATTGATAGATGTCTCCAGGAGAAATGGAGTATATTGGCCCAGAATGCTCCCCACCTCTACCCAGCAGGCGCAAGGATCTCTGAAGTGGAACAATCCCCAATGATTATCTCAAAAGTTATCTGAGTGACCTAATATTGATGGGACTCTGCCTTCAACCAGCATCCCATTGTCAAACAATGGTTCCTGTTCCTCACTTAAGAAAACATGCTCCCCTCTGACATTAGATGGTATATCCCACCCCATGCCACTTAAGTGACACTTCCAGAACTGAGGTCCTTTGTCCACCCTAGCTCATAGGTGTGCTATAAAGGAAGGGAACCCAGAGCAGGATGAAACATAGCAGACCACCAAACCCCACATTTACAATGACAGGGCTGGCTATACCCTGAAATAGGTGAGTCAGGCCTGGGTTAAAACTGGGAATCTCCTGAAGGCAGCTACTCCTCAGGTCACATGAGGGAAGAGACAGACAATTGCCCTTGAGAGCTGAAGGAGGCCTACAGCTGCCTATGGCACTATGATGCCACCAAACATCCTGACCTGGGAGGTGGCCTGGGGAGGTGGCCTAGTGTGGTCCAGGTTGAAGTAACAAGAGAACACACCCAAAGCAGGATAAGTGATATGTTTATGGGATCTGGAACACCAGGACAATACACAATCAGGATAGCACTTTGCTTTAAAAACAGTATTTATTTTCTGGTTATATATAAAATGTGAGAGTATTAAATAAAATCTAAAAAGTGTAAGATTACATAGAAGGAGAATTTAATATTTTTACTAGGGTATAATAAACAGTTATATTTCAGCATATAATTATCAGTCTCTCAACTCTCAGTGTGTGTGTGTGTGTGTGTGTGTGTGTGTGTGTGTGTGTGTGTGTG
>CAJQZJ010033149.1:1050446-1073117 GCA_907164525.1 Lophiomys imhausi
TGTGTGTGTGTGTGTGTGTGTGTGTGTGTGTGTGTGTGTGTGTGTGTCCATGTGGTATTTCCTAGCACCACTGTTCTGGATATCCTAAGATGACCAGATAACCCAAATCACAAGAACCCATGTCCCAGTCAATTCCTGCCTATGTGGAGTTCACAGGAGACTGTAGAAGTCAGTGAGGCCATCTCTCCTCCTGACTCTCTTTCATAGACTGTCACCCAGCAGGTCACATGCTGTCCTTTCCAGAATCTAGTCCTTCAGCTTCTGCCTGAGACCTTCCTTAAATAACTCTACTTACATACACAAGTGCAAATACAAGTACACACATACAAATACACACACACAAATACACACTCATACTCACACACGTAACCACAAACACATGCATACACATACAAGCACATGCACAAACACATACAAACACACACATAAATACACACTCATACACTCACATAAACACAGACACATACACATGCACACACCAAACACACACACACACAAACACATGCACACACATACAGACACACACACACACACACACACACGTACATGTACTTTGTCACCTCAAAGTCCTCCCATTCCAGTAGAATTCTTTCCTGATAATTCCACTCCTGCTAGGCCTGCCCAATCTGTGCAGCTCCCTAGAGAGGTTCACCTCGGGCTCAGCCAGAGACCTCTGCCACCCTTATCAACAGAACACAGCTTTACAGCATGATTGCTGGAACCATGATTCTGTGTCCTGCTTCTCTTGACGATCCCAGACCCAGCTCAGTTAAATGTGGTTACACCCTCTGCCCTGCAGCAAATTCAACCACCAGAACATTGTTCGCTGCATTGGGGTGAGTCTGCAAGCCCTGCCCCGCTTCATCCTGCTGGAGCTCATGGCTGGTGGAGACCTCAAGTCCTTCCTCAGGGAGACTCGCCCACGTCCGGTGAGTGAGAACCAGTCTTCCCTCCAGTCTTCATGTCAGTAAAAGAGCAATGTTGAGGGGAGCAAGGGTGAGTTGCCTGGGAAGTAGCATGCTTGGTGAGATCCTAGGAGTCAGCCCTGTGTTTTGGGCATGAAGGGAAAGAGCATGATTGAAGAGACAGAAGGTGGATGGTGGAGGAGCATCAGACCTAAGGAACTTGTGCAAGACCTACACAATTGATTCAATAGCCTGAATTCATTTCATAACCTGATGACTTGGGATCAGCAAACTCAAGGCAAATTCAGAGAGACTTGCATGCCAACTGTGTCACCAACTGGCTCTCCATGTGCTGATTCTGAACCCACTGACCTCTTCTCTCAAACAAATATCACATCCTGACTTTTTAATTTTCTATAAAAAGTAATAATAATAATAACATGCTGGCATATTTATGAGGGTAGCATATGTAGAAAAAAGGCTAATTAAATGATTTAACCAGTATTTATATTATATTTAATTGATTGGCAGCTGTTAATCCTTAACCAGACATTATAAATGAGCACACAGAGACACCATGTGGATTTTAACAAGCCTTGGCCTGAATTGAGCAATCTTGGCCCATCTAAGATAGTTCTTAATTCTATTACCCAAATATGACCCCATATATACATACGTCCCCTTGGACTGCTATTCTCCACACTATGACAATGTTCCTGGCCATGTGGAGTGAGGTACTTTTTCTTAACCCATGGTGTGTGTCCTTCTTCTTCCTGCTTGCTGTCTGTTACTTACATTGTCTCTGATTGGTTAAGTAAAATGCTGAGGCCTGAGATTGGACAAAGACAGAGAAAGGTGGGACTTCCTGAGATTACAACAGGCAACCTGCGTTTTTCACAGAGGAGTAATTCCTTACAGCCAGCAGCAGGACCAATTAATTAACATTTAGAATGCTTACCACCACCCCATCAAGCATATGTGCCTGTGGTGTCATGGATCAGGGAGAGAACTTGTGAAGAACTCTAAGGTGCACCCACAAAGCTCAGCCTCTAGGCCCTGCACAGCCACTAGGCACCATATGACACAGGGGAGACTCAGCATCTTTCTTTGGCCTTAGCATCTGTGAATACTGAGTGTCAGACTGGAGTATCCTAGAATTGACTTGAAATCACCCAACTCTATACCTCCAGCCACCCAGAATTTATCACTCTTCCCCGAAGGGCCTTCAGGAGGCCCCAGTCACCCAGGAACTGGAGCAGAGCAGGTCTAAGTAAGGACCTTGGCTCTCTCAAGGAATCTCCACAAAGAAGACAAGCTCAAAAAGAGCACTAACCACCTGCTCTGCCAGAGGAAGCAGAATAAGTCTGACAGCCCAGTGAACGAAAATCAAGAACTGACCACACTATTCACAGGGACTAGAAAGAGGTGACCAAGACCCAGGAATGTCTTCTCTAATCTCCAGCTCTAATTAAGTTCCATTTAAAACACCCCACACTTGCACTGGGCTGTATCTCAGTTGACTAAGTGCTTGCCTAGCATGCACAATGCCCTGCTTTCAATCCCCACATTGTAGAGACCAGATGTAGAGGATCATATCTGGGAAATAGAAAAAGGAAAATCAGGAGTTCAAGGCCAATCTCAACCTGGTTCAATGGTGAGTTTGAAGCCAGCCTGGGATAAATGAGCCCCTATTTCAAAAATAAATAAGTAGAAGTAAAACATCCCATTTTAGGATCCTCCACAGTGTTTCTACAAGCACCTGGATGACGTATCTGGACATCTAAGAAGTCCCATCCCCCTTCTCATTGAAAAAGAACAGTGGGACGCTGGGAGATAGAGGGTCCGAGACTAACCATCCTCATCAGCATCATTGTCCTCCCAGCTCACACATAGCAACACTGTCTTGTGAAGCAAACAGTGCAGATCCCATGCTGTTTTACAGATGTGAAAACTGTGATTCTGAAATGTTACTGACTTGCCAGACCCACAGGAAGTAGAAAGCTAAGGCTAGTACTTGGGACTTGGAATTCTTGGTTCAGTTCCTGTTTCTTGCACTATTGTGTAAATGGTCCTTTTGAAAATGGATGCCATGATGAGCAGGGACACTGCAAGCCTGCCCATCTCAGCCAGGCTCTGGGCTTTAGATTCTCTCAGGTGCCATTGCCACCCAGCCGGGCCTCTGTCAACTTTCTGCCCTTGCCCTGAGAGTCTCAGAGGAGCTGCTGGCAAAGGTTGTAGATATAGACACGTGGCATCACCTTTCAAAAGGTGTAGCACTGATTGTCCATGGAATTCTTTTGCAGAGGAGAGAGACCTCCTTGTAAGGGGTAGCTGGGAAACCATCTCTTGGAAAGCCCAAGGACATTGGGGCAGGAGGGAGAAGCATGAGAAATGGAGTTTCTCTGCCTCCTAAAATCTCATTTGAAGGAGAAGGATAAGATTTGACCACTGTCTTGGGAAACAAGGCACAGTGGCCAGGAAAAACAGATCCTTGGTACCTCTGCTGCCCCCTGCCCCTGCAGTGCCACCCTGGGGAAATTCAGAGCTGGGGACTGCTGCCCATTCTGATCTCAACAGTAGGCACCACCTGAGGTTGCTCTTGAAAGAACCCCCTTTTTCAGAATTACAATCCCATCCATTGAACCTACTCTTTTAACATTTGGTTCCATTTTCTCCCTTGGGTGGCTCTTCTTGCTAACCACACACCCAAGTGTCCGTGAAACCACACCCAGGTAGCATCCAGTCATCCTGCTCACTGGCCCACCTCTGCCCATTCCAGGTGAGCTGTCCTTCCTGCCACTCTGGCCCAGGGAAGCAGTATTACATATGGAGCACTTTCCTCCAGAGTCCTATGCTGGTGTGTTTGGGCAACAGCTTCCTGGAGAGCTGGAGGATTTGTTGGGCTTCCGGCATGTACGCAGGGTCACAAAATGCAGCTTAACTCATAATGTTTGGCTGGCTGTGAGAAAGGAAAGTGATATTTAGTGTACAGGGTTAATACCAGTAAATCTCCACAGAATATGCAGAGAGATAGCCTGGGGACTCGGGATGGAAAAACTAGAGAGTGAGTGGGTACAGCACACGCACGCACACACGCATGTACAACATGGAGACACACAAATGGGAAAATATAATAAATAAATATACAGACAGTTTAGAGACATTACAATAGAAGATCTCAAAAACATTATTCTCCGTTGGTGTTCTTCTCCCAGGCTTGCTTATCAGGTTGGATCATGCACATGAAGTCTGGGGGAGAAGGATGTTTAGAATACATTAAAGAGTAAGAATGTCTGCCCTGCTGGGTTCCTGTGGCCCAGACCCCCTGGTAGAGCAGCAAGACTACCCTCAGCTTCCTCACACATGGAAGAGTTTCCCATCCTCCTCTCCTCCACTAAAGCCTCAACAGCAGTCCTTTTGTCTTCCCACAGAACCAGCCCACCTCTCTGGCCATGCTGGATCTTCTGCATGTGGCTCGGGACATCGCCTGTGGCTGTCAGTACCTGGAGGAGAATCACTTCATCCACCGGTGAGTCAGTGGCCTTCATCTCCTCACAGCCTTCTGAAGGCTTCCATGTTTGTCCCAAGAGCAGATCTTCCCCTTTCTAGAACAGACTAGGTCTCTCCAGAACTATTTGAATGTTTGGCTGGGTCATTTTTATCTTTGAGAGGAACCTGTCTCCCAAGGCATCTCCTGTCCCTTTGTGAAGTGAGTATCTAAAATATCTGTATTTCTCAGCAGGGACTAGCCAGAGGCTGGTGAGCAAGCGACTTGAGCCCTCCCATGGTCCTCCTGGCTATACATTCAAGTCTTGCATTACCTTAAGCCTTCCCTGTCTAGAAACTGGGCTCTTCAAAAGATTCTTTCTTCAACTTACCCTTGTGTCCATAGTATATTGCTGGACACTAAATATTGGCTTGATAAATTAATTTTTTCTAAAATACTCTAAAACGAAGCAAAAAAAAAATAGTTTCCTTTACTTCTGTGTCATTTCTTCTGCCATATTGGATTTAGATACTCACACTCAACACTCAGGAACATCACTTGTCTCCTCCCTCATGGACATTGATGACAGTTGAACTAAAATATTAAAAGTCAGATGTGTTATTGGGTTCTTCGCAAAGCTCTTCCTAATGATGTGCTTCTAACTCAGTAAATGATAGCCTGGTGAACTCCCGATCATGTATTAACCCGTGTCTTCAAACCATCTAAGGCATTCTCATCATCATTAGCGCACATGGGCACTGAGGAGGAAATGAGAGCTCCATGTGCATTTAGAAGAGATATGCATAAACACATACAAACCAGGCTTCCTCCCTGCTAGAATGAGGAAGCCAGAAGTCAGGAAGTAGGCTCTCCCAGGTTCTCCAAGTCCTGAAGACCAGACAGCCTCTCTTCAACCACCTCCTCCCCTCACTGCCCACTCATCGCTTTGGTCCTCGGTCCTCAGTCCTTCCTCTTGGTTCTAACCTTTTTCAACTTGCAAGCCCTTCTGATCGAAAGAAATAACAGAAGCAAAAGGACAGTCAGGACCAGTCCTCTGTGCCTTCATCCACAACCACCTACTCTGCTGCCCTTTTTATTGTGCCCAAAACTTTTCACAAACCTTGACTCTGGGCTCTACCATTTCTCAGTCGGGATAAGTTTGTGCTTCTTTGGAAATCAGCCTCTGTTAGAGCCACCTTCCCATCTTTTGCCTGTGATCTTTAAGTCTGGGTTCATCTACTAGCTATCTGTGTGTCACTTGTTGACTTAAGATGACTCCTTGGAGATGGCTTCAGTGCTGGCATTCCACCCACATTCAGCAGCAAAGCCGACAGGGTGTCTGGCTGGGGGACCATTTCCTTTATTGACAGCCTGAAATCTGATTCTTTATGATAATGCCCCAAGTTGTCTAAGAGATGGCAGGGTTGCATTCTGCCAAGACTTCTACCCCCAGATCTAGAAATGGTTTGTGAAGATCAGAATGAGATCGCTTGCTGCTCTCTTGATCTGTGTGTATATGAGGGTGTGAGTGTGTGGGGGAGGGAGCTCATCATGCTTGTGTGAATGTATGCACATAGAACCACAGGTGCACGTGTGTGCACATGCATGTAGTGGCCAGGTTGGCAGCACTCTGCATCTTATTATTTAAGATGGAGTCCTTCCCTCAACCCGGACCTCATCGCTTCAGCTAGGTTAGTGAGCCAACGAGTTTCAGGGATCTGCCTGTGTCTGTCTCCCCAGTGCTAGGTTCCAAGGACAAGTCACCACCCCTGGCTTTTGGTGGGAGTGTTGGGAGTTCCAAACTCGGTTCTTCATCCTTCATGGCGAGCTTGTTAGCAATTGATTCCCCTCCCCAGTCTCTCATTTTACCCTTTTCAAGGAATTCAGTTGTCAAAGGTCAAGTGAAGATTGTGTTGAATGACCTGTTTTGAAGTGAAAGGAAGTATCTGGAAATTTCCCCACCTGAATCAGAGCTTTGCTCCTGGGCTCCTGTGGTGATTGTGTGAGGAAAGCACCTTCTTTTTTTTTATATAATGTTTATTTATTACATCAAGTTACATCTCCATCGCAGTGCCCTCTTTCCACCCCTCCTGGTTCCGCCCTCCCACCCGCTCCTCCCTTTCCCACCCATCCTACTCCCCCGATGTGGAGTGTCCCTACAAATCAGCCCCTCCCAGTTCAACAGTCATATGAGGGCTAAGAGCATCCTCTTGCACTGGGGGCCTACATGGTAGCACCCCAGGACAAATTGTCCCATTAACAGGTAACAAAGTCTATGTTCCAGATCTTTTTGGTGTGTTTGTTGTAGAATAGTTATCCTGTACTATATGGCTAAAATCCAATTATAAGTGAGTAGATGCCATGTGCTTCTTTCTGAGTCTGGGTTAGCTCACTCAGGATGAGATTTTTCTAGATCCATCCATTTGGCTGCAAATTGCATGATTTCCTTGCTTCTGATAGCTGAATGGTATTCCATTGTGTAAATGTACCACAATTTTTTTATCCATTCATCAATTGAGGGACATCTGGGTTGTTCCCAGTTTCTAGCTATTACAAATAAGGCTGCTATGAACATAAATGAGGATATGTCTTTGTGGTTTGGTGAGGAATCGTTTGGGTGGATGTATACCCAGAAGTGGTATGGCTGGGTCTTGAGGTAGGGCTATTCCAAGTTTTCTAAGATCTCACTGGACTGATTTCCATAGTGGTTGTACAAGTTTGCACTCCCACCAGCAATGGAGGAGTGTTGCCCTTTCTCCACAGGCTCACCATCATGTGCTGTCATTTGAGTTCTTGATCTTACCCATCTGACAGGTGTGAGATGGAATCTCAGAGTTGTCTTGAGTTGCATTTCTCTGATGATTAAGGATGATAAGCATTTCTTCAAATGTCTCATTGCCATTACAGATTCCTCCTTTGTGAATTCTTGGTTTAGTTCTGTTTCCTTTTTTTTTTTATTGGATTATTTGGTTTGTACAATAAAAAAACATCTGTATGTATCACCATCCCAGATTTCAAGCTATACTACAGAGCAGTAGTAATAAAAACAACATGATACTGGTATAGAAACAGACCAGTGGATCAGTGGAATCGAATTGAAGACCCAGAAATGAACCCACACACCTATGGTCACTTGATTTTTGACAAAGAAACCAAAACCGTACAATGGAAAAAGGACAGCATCTTCAACAAATGGTGCTGGTTTAACTGGATGTTGACATGTAAAAGAATGAAATTAGACCCATACTTATCACCTTGCACAAAACTTTAGTCCAAGTAGATCAAAGACCTTAACATAAAGCCCGACACACTAAATCTAATGGAAGAGAAAGTAGGGAAAATGCTTGAACTCATCAGCATAGGTGACAACTTCCTGAACAGAACACCAATAGCTCAGGATCTAAGACCAACAATCAATAAAAATGGGACCTCATGAAACTGAAAAGCTTCTGTACAGCAAAAGACACTGTCATTAGAACAAGACAGCAGCCTACAGATTGGGAAAAGATCTTTACCAACCCCACATCAGACAGAGGGCTAATATCCAAAATTTATAAAGGAAAGCGCCTTCTACAGCTTCCCACCAGCTGAGGTTCATGGGACACTCCGCAACAGTTACCTTTCCCTCTCCCTCACCTGACACCCTTGAACCCCCCCCCCAGACTTGCAGGGTCCCACAGGGCACATTTTCTGAACTCAGAGTGAAAACCCTCACCAGAGCCGCAAGCTCCCACACTCTTTCTTCACTAAAATCCATTGCTTGGGGGTGTGGTTTGCTGAAATTTCATGATGTATGTGCCCCTCTCTCAATCCCTTGTGTGTTTGATGGTATTACATTATTTCCTTATCAGTAAATCCAAAGTCACCTTTTAAGCAATGATCTCATATACTTCCGTGAAAATACCTCTTAGGAGATGTTAAGAGTTTTCCCTATCCACTTCATTATATTTCTCTTCAGAATTAATTGCTAATTGTTTTCCTTTGTTTTGGTGACAGTTTGTGCTTTTAAGATTCTATTTAGACATCTTGTGAACCACTGCTCCTTAGAAATTCAACTTCAACTCTATGAACTGGTTAACAGCATCCAATTCTCACCCCAGACCATTTTTCTAAAATCTTAAGCCATAATCCACAAGTCATACTTTTTAAAAAATATATTTAAAGTTAAACTTTCATTTTATTTCTTTTAGAATTTTTATGAGTGTGTGTGTGTGTGTGTGTGTGTGTGTGTGTTGCCTGCATGTATGTGTGTGCACAGTGTGTGTCTGGTACCTGTGGAGGCTAGAAGAAAGCACCAGATTACTGGAACCAGAGTGCTAAATGGTTATGAGCCACCATGGGAGTGCTGAGAACATCCAGGTCCTCTACAAGAGCAGCAAGTGCTCTTACCTGCTGTGCCATCTCTCCAGCCCTTTTTCTTTTTAAAGATAGGGTCTCACTAGGTAGCCCAGGCTGGCCTAGAACTTCTATTCAGCCCAGAATAGCCTCCTTTAGGCCCTCCTGCTCAGATTTTCAAGTGCTAAGAATATAGATATGCACCATCATCCAGGCTTCCTACTTCCTTCTTTAATGTGTTGTGGAATTAGTGTGTATACATGCATGTTTTCCATATATATGGGTACATATGCATAGGCCCATGTACATGTGTGCTCATATATGTGGAGACCCAAGATTGATGTCAGGAGTTATCTCTATCACTTTTCCACCATATTCATTGAGGCAGAGTCTCTCAATCAAACCCAGAGCTCATTGATGTGACCCATTATGCTATCCAGCTTGCTCTGGAGATTCCCTGTATCCCCCTTCCAGTGACAGAGCTGCAGGCATGCCACCACACCATCCTGGCTTTTACAAGGCTTCTGGGGAATCTACATTCCAGCCCTCATACTTGCGCAACATGAGCTCTAACCGCTGAGAAAATCCCCCAGCCTGTCCTAATTCTTAAACGCCATCTTAGCCACTTGCTTATCCTCCAAATTCTTCCTCAACCAAGGATAAGAACTCCATGAAGTCACTCAAAGTATAAAAACACCATCTGTGCCTCCTAAGGTACTTGGGTTGGGTTTTTTTTTTTTGTTGTTGTTGTTGTTGTTTTGTTTTGTTCTTGTTTTTCCTGCTTAGGGCTTTAACATGATTAGCACCACATTCCAGACTTCTGGCTGGGGCCTCAGTTCCCACATGTGTATCATTGAGGAAGAAGCGGTCTGGGGTCAAGGTGGACAAGACCAGCAGTGGTTCCTCAGAGGCATGCTGCAGGAAAATGAGCCATCTGGAGCCCAGGAATGGAGTGCCAACTTCTTAACTGAGAAAAAAATGACTCTTGGGCTGCACAGCTTAGCTAAGGCATTAGATAAAAACACAGGTGGCAGAACTAAACTGGTTATTTAAAAAAACTAGAAATGTTTGGAACTATGGTAAACTATTTGAATTTGCAGTCATACTATTCTGGAATGTTTCTTCAAACTGCTGGCAAAACACTAACCCATATTCTATGTAGAGCAGTATCCCAAAGCCAAATAGCATTTCTTATGTCCCTATGTAGTCTGCCTTTAGCTTAGATTTTTCATAAAATGAGCATCATTATAAAACCCTGTGTATTGTAATGAGAATTAGACTTTAACAATGCCCAGCACACAGTAAAAGACTGGCAAGTTCTACCTTATATTATAGTTGGCTTCATTGCTCACATCTCACTAAGCCTTGTTATTGTTATGTTAGTTGCTTTTCTGTTGCTGAGATAAAACACCCATAGCCAAAAGCAATTATAAGACAGAGTTTATTTGGGCTTACAGTTCCAGAGGGAGAGTCCATCATGGTGACAGAAGCACCAGGAAGCTGAGAGATCACATCTTCACCCTCAAACACAGAGAGAGTGAACTGGAAGTGGGGTGAGGCTATAAACACCTAAAGGTCACCCCTAGTGATGCACTTCCTCCAGCAAGCCTCGGCCTCCCAAAGATTCTACAACTTCCCCCAAAAAAACACCAGCAACCAGGAACCAGGAAGTGTTCAAATATGTGAGCCTATAAGGGACAATTCTCACTCAAACCACCACAGTATGCAAACAGTTCCCCTAATCATGGTCTGGAATCCACATTGTTGTTTCTTTCGCAGTGATGTGTAATATAATGACATAAATACAACATTTTAAAAAAAAAAAAAAGGAACTGTTTGAACTTCACTGAAGGTGAAGATCCTAGGATGTTTTATGTATAAAATTAAGAACCCTATTTTCTCATCTCTTTCTCTTCCAGGGATATTGCTGCTAGAAACTGTCTTCTAACCTGTCCAGGAGCAGGAAGAATAGCAAAGATTGGAGACTTTGGGATGGCTCGAGACATCTACAGGTGAGAGAATTGCCTTGCCCTACCATCCAGGCCTCTCAGGAAAATGCCTATGACGGCTTGATTTTACATCACCTGGTGTCTTGTCAACTTCCCACATGGAATTTCAATGGTGCTTTCCAAGACATAAGAACCTTTAATTAGAGCCCAGGCCCGAGAGTCTAATTCTCGCCAGTACTTGATACAATGTCTTTTCAATGTCAGCTTATCTCTCTGATTCCAACCCTCTTGTCCTGCCGTGTTCTAACGCAGACCATCTCCAGAGGGGCAAGGGTGTTACTGCCATGCTGGACCTGAAGGCCATCTGTATGGAGGACAGAATCAGTGAAGAAGTCTTTGGAGCTATCTACTGCTGCTGTTGTCACATGACTTCCATATCTTCCACTTTGCCTTCTACCCTTATCCTAGTTACTTGTCTCATTTCTATGAGAACATACATATGCCAAAGAAAGTGACTTAAGGAAGAAAGGTTTTATCCAGGCTCTCCACTCAAAGGTGTAGTCTACCACAGTGGGAGGTCGAGGCAGGAGGAGTTTGAAGCAGCTGGCCACATCACACCCACAATCATGGAGCAGAGAGAGATGAATGCATGCTCAACTTGCTTTCTCCTTTTTTTTTTCAGTCCAGAGCACAAGTCCAGGGAATGATGTCACCCCCTCTAGGGTGCATCTTCCCACCTCACTTGACCTACTCAAGATCCCTTATGGGCATCTCTTATAGGCATTCCTTATATGCATGCCCAGAGAGGCTCATCATCCAGGTGACTGTAGATTCTGTCAAGCTGAGAATCAGCGCTCACCATCACAGCCTCCTCCCTAAGCCTCGGCATGCCTTCCTGTACTTTCTCAGGACATTGGGGATTGCCTCCAGTTTCAAGTACAGCAGCATCGTATGCTACCCAGCTGTTCATCCTTTACTGGGCCTTCCTCTCTGACAGCTTCCTGGAAGTCAGATTTTCATCTCCATGACACATACCTGAGCTAGATGAAATTACAGGGATGGAGATATTGATTTTGGACCACAGTTTCAGAGCTCTCAGTTCATGGTCATATGTTTGACTCTGTTGCTTCCAGACTATGGTGTTACACTACAAGGGGACAGAAGCACATGACACCATGTTCACCTCACAGTAGTCCGAAAGCAAAGATAGAAAAAAGGGATGACTGGACTGTGGTTCACACATCTTCAAGAGCATGCTTCCAGTGACCTAACCGCCATCTGATAAAGCAGTGATTAAAAGCAGTGGTCCTCATCCTTCCTGATGCTGTGACCCTTTAATACAGCTCCCCATGTGGTGACCCCCAGACATAAAATTATTTTCGTTGCTACTTCATAACTGTAATTTTGCTGCTGTTATTAGTCATAAGTAAATGTTTTTTGGAGATGGAGTTTTTCCAAAGGGGTTGAGACTTAAAGGTTCTGCTACATCCCAGAAGTGCTGCAGGTTGGCCACCAAGGCCTACACATGGCTTCTAGGGACACAAAACCAAAGCAACCCCTTATCTCCAGACTTCAGCCATCCTTGCTTCATTCAGTCCCAAGCATTTGTAGGTGTCCTGGGCCAGGAATGGTGTTTGGAGAGAACTCCTTGACCGCTCCATAAATGCCTCTCTGTGATGCTGCTCCTGTCACTCCCTGTATCTTATATACAGAAAAATCAATCTTTCATCCACAGAACTCCATACCTACTGTATTAACACACGTGGTGTTGGTGCTGCAACTTCAGGGGTGTGTGTTTGTGTGTGTATATGTGTGTGTGTGTGTGTGTGTGTGTGTGTGTGTGTGTGTGTGTGTGTTTGTGTTTCTTCCATTGAACTGTATCCTTGAGAGAAAGAGACACTATGATTTATTTATGTCCTCAGTACGTGGCAGAGTACTTGATACATTCTAATACTCAGAACATGTTTATTGAAGTCATTAATTAGTGCAGACAGCTGGTGGGAAGCTGCTTCCCATAACACATACAGGCACAGAACACCAGGCTAGGTGTGGAATCAGCTTAACGAGTAAATGAGTTAATTTATTAGTTTTTATTAGCCAGTTGCATCAATGGCATTGCTGATGAAAACTAATAAATTAATTCATCTATGTGTTAAGTCAGCTCCTTGCCCAGTCCTGTGTCCTTCTGTCTGGGTGTGTTATGGGAGGCAGGCTCCAGCCAGCTGCCTAGATTATTTGTTGAGTGCCTACAGTGAATTACATGCCACTGCATACGTACCATGGAGGATCAGAAATGAATAAGACACAACCCCTGTTCTCAGCCCTCCCATTCTGGAACTCGAATTACTGTAGGTCATCAGAAACACACTGTACTTATAAGGTTGGGAGTAATGTGATTCATTGTGAGTTATAATAAACGAAACCCAACAGGGAAATCTAAACAGCTGCTACCAGGGACCTTAGTCACTACATAGATCTTTTCCTCCGTGCCTCCAGTGGGCCATTAAGTGACACCAAGATTCTTAACTAAATGATCTGTGCTCCCCTGTTCTCCCCCCACCCCAGCCACCCAGGGCCCGTCTTTAATTTCAGTTTTTTTTCCACAGGCAGGCAGTGTTGCTGCCCTTTCTCAAGCTCCCAGGCACAGCGTCTGCTCATTGACCCCTTCAGATCCAAGCTTAGTCCCATCTCTTCCTCTACAGGGCCAGCTACTACAGAAAGGGAGGGTGCGCCATGCTGCCAGTGAAGTGGATGCCCCCAGAAGCCTTCATGGAAGGAATATTTACTTCTAAAACAGATACATGGTGAGTCTTCCTGCTGCCCCTTCTAGGTATCACTGTGGCTTGAGGTGATGTGCTTGGACCAGCTGGACCACACTCCTCCAGGGGCTCTTCTACCAGTGAAAAGGGGAGGAAGAAGCCACGGAGGAGACTTTTCAGTGATCATTTATCAGAATGATCAGAAAAGCTCCTTAAGATGCACATCACAAAATCCCTGCCTGAGAGTTGTTGGTTCAGGAGTGGGTTCCAGATAAATTTGCATCTCCACCAGGCTCCCCAAAGATGCCAACCTCAATGGCTGGGAGGCCACACATCAAGATTCCCTTATTTTAAATGGCAAATTGAACTCGAGTCCCCTCACAAAGCACGGGCAACTTGCACACACACAGTAAAGAAGTCATTTGAATTGCATTAAAGCCCATTAAATAAGAAAAAAAAAAACAGAAAGAAATAAAACCACTTAAAACAGGTTAGGCCTGGGCAAGTTCATTGACAAGTCACCCCTCACTTCAAAGAAGAGAAAAATGTTGACATCCAGACCCACAGTTCAGGTCCAGGACCAGTCTGCTTAGTCTCCTGAGAATCCCCCAAGGCCCAGGGATTAAAAGTAGGGATATGACAAATAGGAAAATTGGTTAAAGGTCTGCTTAAGAGCTGAGCCCGGTGTTCTCCCACCAAAGAGATTCAACTGAAGTCTTGGCATCATAGACATCATTAAGCATAGACATCATCAATCACAGTTTTCAAAGTCAACCTAGTTTAGAGTGTGTCTCCCTGCACCAAGAACACTGGCAGCCACGAAATCATGAGGTTCTAATACCAGTAGTCCACAGCTATTAGCTGACTCAATGATAATGTCTAAAGACTCCTGTCTTAGCTAAGGTTTTATTGCTGTGAAGAGACACCATGACCACAGCAACTCTTGTAAAAGAAAGCATTTCATTGGGGCTGGCTTACGGTTCAGAGGTTTAGTCCATTGTCATCATGGCGGGAAGCGTGGCAGTACGCAGGCAGACACGGTGCTGGAGAAGGAGCTGAGAGTTCTACATCCAGATTTTCAGGCAGTAGGAAAGGAATAGGCCACTAGGTCTGGCTTGGGCTTCTAAGACCTCAATAATGATTCACGTCCTCCAGCAAAGCCACACTTACTCCAACAAAGCCATACCTCCTCAAAGTGCCACTCCCTGTGAGCCTATGAGGGTCATTTTCATTCAAATCAACACATTGTCGGAACCTGCTTCTGACCCAGGTTAGATACTGTGAGGTGAGCAAGAGCCATGGCTACTTCTAGGTCGGTGAGATTTGCCTAGTGGGTCTCAACATGGAGAACCTCCTGGTGGAAGCAAATGACATGACCAGTGTTCCTGGTGAAGTGGGGGAATGGGGAAAGTCTTCATATGCCACGAGTGGGCAGTGTGACCCCAGAGTCTTGAGTGGAGTAGCCGCACACAAGTGGACCTCAGCTGCCATCAGAGGCTGAAAGAAGCAAGCAGAGGAGAATAGTCTTTCCTCTAGAGCAGGATTCTCCACCTTCCTAATGCTGTGACTTTTTAACACAGTTCCTCAGGTTGTGGTGACCCCCCAACCATAAAATTATTTTCATTGCTACTTCATAACTGTAATTTTGCTACTGTTATGAATCATAATGTAAATATCTGATATGTGACCCCCAAAGGGATCATGACCCATAGGTTGAGAACTGCGGCCACAGAGCCTCAGAGGGAGCAACTCTACACTAACATTGTCACATCCACCCAGCAACATCCACTTCACATGTGCAGCCTTCAGACCCATCCAAGAATAAATTTCTGTTATGTTAAGCTACCCAGTAGATGGCACTTCCCCCCACCACCCCTCCCCCCCCCCCCCCTGGCTACCACAGAGGAAAAAAAAAAGCCACATCTGGTCATGGCATCAGACTAGGCCACTTACATAGCACTTTCTTTCTCCTCAGCTTTTGATATTCCAATCTTAAAACAGGATCAGCCATCCAAGAACAATGAACATTTGAGAGAAGGTTCTAATGAAGAGAATGGACAGGGAAGGAGGGAAAGTAAAACACTGGGGAAATTCCTCTAAAATTGCAGTGTTCTAAGAGAAATAAAATACTAAGTTAAGGGCAGAGGGCTGTTTTATCTTTTTTTTTAGATTAACTTATTTGTGTATTATATATGTGTGTGTGTGTGTGTGTGTGTGTGTGTGTGTGTGTGTGTGTGTGCTCTAACTTATGAACACCAGAAGAGGGCATCAGATCCCACTATAGACAGTTGTGAGCCACCATGTGGGTGCTGGGATATTGAACTCAGGACCTCCAGAAGAGCAGCCAAGTGCTCTGAACAGCTGGGCTATCTCTCCGGCCCCAGAGGGTTGTTTTAAAACAATAGTTGTAAGGTTGGGAAGGTAGCTCAGGCTTGCCAGACAGCTGTGAGAACTGAAATTCAGATCCCCTGGAACCTCTGTAAATGCTGGGTGGGTGTGACACCCCCGCCCCCCTGCAACTCTAGCCTCGGAGGCAGAGACCAGGGGTCCCTACAGCAGACCGGCTCATGAGACCAGCCGTATTGGAGAGTTCTGAGTTTCACTGAGACTCTGCCTCTGTGACTGAAGTAGGTGAGCAGTGAAGGATGGTCCCCAACGTCAACCTCGGGCCTCCACACCTGCACCCACCTGTCCTCACACCTTACACATGTGTCCACACACGTGCGTGACATTCACACACATAAAAATGGAAAATAAGTCTTTTCAAGGGGGAACATTCTTAGGAATAAAAATGTGATCAATACCCTCAAGGAGGCCCTCCAAAGCCAGTGTGGCTGTAGACAACAGCATCCTTGCAAGAACACAGGAGTTCTAAGGAAAGAGCCGAGAGATTCACAGTTGAGAAAACTGACAAACAGCCTCAGCCACGAGACCAAGACCAACATTAGCATCCTGCCAGCTTGATAGCGCCTACTCCTGGGATGAAGGAATGCTAATGGCACTTTGTGGTCCTCCCCAAACTCCTCAGCCCCAGCGTAATCACGAGAAAAGTAGGTGAGTCCCAGCTAAGAGATAGCCCACAGAAGCCCTGACAGGACGGCTCAAACCTGGCAAGGTCAGCAAGAGCAAGGACATCCAGAGAGGCCCAAGGGAGAGTGACAGCTCAGTGTGACATGATGTCCTAATGGGGTCTGGGAAGAGAATAGGGAAACTCAATGAAAACTGAGGAAATCTGAATGAACTATGGGTTTTAGTTAATAAAGCCTTAATGCTGATCCATTAATTGTAATAAATGTACCATGTTAACACGATGCTAAAAATAGTTGAGAACTGAGTACATTGTGTGCATGGAAACACAATATTTATAATGCAACCCCTTCACAATGTAACCATTCTACTAAAAAAAAATGAAGTTTTTTTTTTTTTAATCTGATAACTGGAACGTAAAAGTAGTGGATGGGCTGGAATACAGAATTAAATTAAGCAAATCTTCAAGGAAGTGAAACAATTTGAAAGAGAGGAGAGATGTAGGAAGGAAAGGAGAAGAAACTTGAGAGGATTAAGCCAATTGATCTGATAACATAGCAAAACAAGAATCCCAGGAAGAAGGACGTGGGAAATAGAGAAAATAAAAATGTCAAAGAAACAAAGAAGCATTTTGCAGAATAGGATGCTAATGTCCAGTGGAAAGGTATCCATGAGTGTCAAGCCACGGAGACAAGCATCCCACCAAGAAATTCTAGGCCCGTGCTGGCAATGCCTGTTCCTGCTTCCAAGCAGAAGAACAATAGAGAAAATGGTCAGGGGCCAAAGTCAGGGCATGGAAGTGACATCCAAACAGTTCCCCAAACAGAAAACACACGACGGTGGAAATGGCCTCGAGTTCTGAAATCCCCGTATTGAGGTGATGTCCTAAGATGGAAGACCCCCCACTTCCTGACCTATGTTGGCTGTTTTGAGGCTTGGTTATTTCTAGGCCCATGAGATTTACCTTTACCTAACGCAGTGGGTCTCAAAGTGGGGTGCACAGGCCAGAGACAGTGGGTAACCTGGAACACGTCATTAGCAACTCCAAATCTCAGCTCCCACCCACCTCAAGCATCGCGCATGAGGAACAGCAGGGATGGAGGTCTAGCCATCTGTTTTAACAAGTCCTCCAGAGGAGTCACATGGGCCCCAAAGAAAGCATGACAGCCACCTAACCTACCCAGAGGCAAAATAACATCAGCAAGTCAGTAATTGTTCTGAGTACATGAATGTGCTATAACCCGTCAGTGGTGCACTTGAGTGTGTCACACTGAGAAGGTTTGACACGGGCAGACTTGGGCAAAGATCCCCACTGGCACAAAACAGAAAAGGCAGCAGCAGCCTTACTCCCCTCAATCAAGGGATGGAAAGATAAACTGACAGAAATTGCTGAGCAGTACAAAAAGGATACACTAAAGATACACAGAAAAATGTTCATCTCCAGTACAAGATCCAGTGAGGGGAAAAAAAAAATCAAACCACAAAAAGGAATATGGCAATAGTTAAAAACAATTTTACAATGCAAAAAAAAAAACTATGTAATTATGGAGTCTTAGTTGCATATGCCTTCACATGTTAAATATGAAAAAATAAATTAACAAGGGAAATGTACTCTACACTTTCAGTAGACGAAGGGAGAATGGATGGAGAGAGATTATGTCTGTGTTTATTCAAGAGCAAAAGGAGACGCTGGCATCAGGAAGGCAAAATAACACCTAGATTCTTGCAAGGGACATGGTGACACAGACCTGTTACCCAGCATTCAGGAGGCTTAGGCAGGAAGATTGGGAGTTTGAGGCCAACCTGGGCTATATAGTTTCAGGCCAGCCTGAGATACAACTGGACCTTGTCTGGTCTTAAAATAAATAACAACAAAAGATACTGTACTCACCAGCTAGTGTCTGTCTCTATTTACCTATCTATAGACAAGCAGAGAATGTAGATAGAGCTATAACTCTTCAGCTCTCTTCCTTGTTGGATTTTGCTTTTTGTTGTTTGTTGAAGTGGAGGGGGAGGGTCTTCTTTTCCCCTTAGAGATCAGAAAGACCATACCAGAGGGGATAATTCATGTTCCTGGCAATCTGCAGGCAGCTAATTTCACCAACACAATAACAATAAAAGCTGTTGAATAAAGTAAAATTCGTGTTGAACAGAAGGGTGTTTTCTCTACCACCTTAGGGCAATGTTTACTAAGAGCAGAAAACTGCATAGAGATACTAGAACAAAGATAGATTTTCTTTCTCCAAAATCTGATCATTAAACTAAGAGTGGGAAATAAAATTGTCATCAAAGCATAAAGTATTATTTCTGGAACCTAATAAACTGTGTCTCAAAAGTCCTTTAAAAAAAAACAGGAAATCAAATTTATTTTTAAAAAGAGGAAAATGTCCTGTCTAATATCAAAACACAGACAGAAAACGTAAAACAGGATATTGTCAGTGCAGAAAGTAAACAGATGAAAGGAAAAGGTGGGTGTGCCTATCACAAATGGTCCTGTCTTTCATCAAAAGTCAATAGGGAAGGGGATTATTTTATAAACTGTTGAAAGAATTATTCAAAGAAACAAACCAATTTTGACCCTCCTTTCCCACTGTACGTAAATTTTAACTGAATTCGAGAAGACAGAAAAACAAACACACCTAGAAAATAGTAAATATTTATTTAATCTTTGGTGAAGAGAAGAATATATAATTGTAAAACACATAGAAGAAATCACAAAAACTTAATAAATACATTTAACTACTTGAAAATGCAAGCCTTGAAAGACTAAACGATTAGATTGGAAGGGCACTAACAGAAGTATTGTAGCTAGGCCTGCTGGTACATTCTTGTGATTATAACTCTTTAAGGAGCTGAGGCAGCGAGATTGCAATGTCAAAGCCTACCTGGCTACAGATTGAGTTCAAGGCCAACCTGACCCATTACCCAAAATTAAATAAATAAAATAAAATAAAAGTAGGGCTGGAGACTCAACTCAGTAGTTAGAATGCTTGCCTAGCATGTACAAGGCTGTGGATTCAGTCCTCAGCCCCACTTCAAAATCCACCAAAAAATAAGCGTTTTTATTTTCAATAAAGGACTAGCATCTTTAAAACATACAACGAATGTCTACAACTCAAAAGCCAAATTGAGATACTAAAGTAATATGCCCTGACAGATAAAATCGTGCAAAAGTTGTGAACGGACAATATATAGGAGAAGATTAACAAACTTTAAACAGTCCACCATGTAAAGTCAAGAGTTACCACAGTCCACCTGACCTGGCGAGACTGCCCAGCAGGTAGAGGCACTCACCACTACACCTGAGTTCAATGCTGGTACACACATGCTAGAAGAGAAAAATTAACCCTTAAAAGTTGTTTGAGTCCCATATGTGCATTATGCCATGCCACTCCCTCTAGCAACACTAGTTACCTAGTTAATTCATTTTAAAATGAGTGTAAAAAATTAGATTGGAAACACTTCTGTCCTGAGATTTTTTTTTTCAAGACAAAAAAAGGGGGGGAGGGAGGACTCTGGGACTGGAGAGATGGCTCAGTGGTTAAGAGCACTGGCTGCTTTTCCAGAGGACCTGGGTTCAGTTCCCAGCACCCACAGGGCAGTTCAAAACCATCTGTAGCTCCAGTCCTAGGAAATCTGATGCCCTCTTCTGGACTCCGTGGGCACTGCAGGCATGTGGTGCACAGACAGGCATGCAGGCAAGACACCCATACACACAAAATAACAAATAAAGGTAAAAAGATTTCAATCAAAAATTTATTTTGACATATTTTTCTTCAAAATGAACAAAGTTATTAATGTGCATACTGAGAATTGTATGCACACTAGTACGTTACTCTTACTAGATAGAATTGGATGATCAAAATCAAGAATATGTATCAAGAATGTTTCAGGTTTGTGTTCTTCAACTCCAGTTATTATACTAGAAATGTCATTTATTTTATGATTCTATTAGCTTTGGATGAATTATCCTAAGGAAATCTTTTAAAATGGACTAAAGCCAGATGTGGTAGCCCGTCCTATAGTTCCAGCACTCAAGAGGCAGGGGGAGTTTTAGTTTGAAGCCAGCTGGACTATGCAGCAAATTCAAATACAGGCTGCAATACAGAATGAGAATCTGCCACAAAAAAAAAAAATAAAATACAATACAATTAACTAAAATCAGAGTGCAAAATGACATTCACACATGTTTAAGATATCTTGAAAACTGAAAGCAATGTGAACATGTTACATCTCAATAGAATATTTCACAGGCACTTCAAATTCTATTTACAAAATTTTTAGCATGGAAGATGGTGTGCTAGAGTGAAAATGGGCAAAAGCATCAAGGTTCTACAGCTACAACTACATAAGAGAAACCGAGGCACAGAGCTGGACTGGGATGAAAAAAATACATTAACAGTGGCTACCTTGTAATAGACAATCACATGTAGTGTTTGCTCACTTTCTTCATTTTTCGGAGTCTAGAAGGTCAGCTGAGACTGGAGAGATAGCTCAGACAGTGACGCACTTGTACCTTCCAAGTGTAAGGACCTGGTTCAATCTCCAGACCCCAGGAGAAGGGGAAAGGGGGAAAGGAGAGTTGAGTGATAGCTCGGGTTGTGATGCTAGGGATTGGGGGACAGGAAATAGTGGACCCCTAGGGTTCACTGCTAGCCTTCTTGGTGAACCCTGGGCCAGTGAGAGACCGTGTCTTCAAATATTTTTAAAAATTTAAAAAATAAAAAAAAGCAAGTTAGGGACAGGAGAATGATGACTCCATGGTTAAGAGTACTTGTTGCTCTTCCAGAGGACCTGAGTTCAGTTCCCACCTCCCGTATTGAACAGCTCACAACCACCTGTAACTCCAGCTCCAGAGAATCTGGCGTCCTCTTCATGCCTCTATGAACACCTACATACGCGCGCGCGCGCACACACACACACACACACACACACACACACACACACACATACACATACACAGAGAGAGAGATTAAATATCTTTTTAAAAAATAAAATAAGGTAGATGGTTCCTAAGAAACAATACTTAAGGATGTTGTTCTTTGGCCTCCATGTATATGTGCGAATGTGTGTACATGCATGCATACACACACAAAAGACTCCTTTGCTACAGGAAATGGCATAAAATGTCTTTGTGTGTGCATGCCTCCATATCCATATCTGTGTCTTCTGTTCCATACCCAGGTCTTTTGGAGTGTTGCTGTGGGAAATATTTTCTCTTGGGTATATGCCCTACCCCAGCAAGAGCAACCAGGAAGTTCTGGAGTTTGTCACCACTGGAGGACGGATGGACCCACCTAAGAACTGCCCCGGGCCTGTGTATGACCTTTGGGAACTTCCTACTAGAACCTGAGCACGGTCTTGTTTTTAAGTATCTGGATCTGCATGTGTTCCTTTAACATTAAAGGGAAGGTGGCAGCTTTCTTTTAATATGTCCTCAGTGTGTGCCAGAGACTTCAGTAAGATGTGTGGGTCTTTTTGGCCCTTCAAACACAATAATGCCATCCCAGAAAGGTACCACCAGGCTGGAGGTGTGGACTCATAGCCCCACACTTAACCAATTGCTCCTGGAAATGCGTGCCCCTGACCCAATCGGTCGGCCCTGTACTCTAAGTACATCTCTCTTAAATATCCCCCCCACACTTTGTGATTTTTTTTCTGTCCTCCATGGCATTCCCTCGCCCCATTTCCAAAAACAAGATGGAGAATAAAATACTCCATCCTAAACGCAGCCTTAGAAAAGTGGGATCTGATGTAAATTATCTGGTGTAAACTTTAATGGTAGGTGACTTACAGTTGGGTGTGATTCCCTGTCCCACCAGCAGAGGGAAGCATAGATCAACCACTTGGATCTGTATGGCTCCCTTTACTAGAGAGACAGCGTCTTCTAATGCTTCTCCTGACTTTCATTAATGTACTCATTCTTCCAGATATCGGATAATGACGCAGTGCTGGCAACACCAGCCTGAAGACAGACCCAACTTTGCCATCATTTTGGAGAGGATTGAATACTGCACCCAGGTACTCGCTTTGCCGATATCCTACAATACACACTAGGAAACTTCCACTTTCTTCGCCCAGCTCACGTTAGTTATGTTACCAGACAGAATCTATTCACTTCACAAGAATAACTAAGTCCCTGCTAGACAGATAGCTTAATGGTGTGTGTGTGTGTGTGTGTGTGTGTGTGTGTGTGTGTGTGTGTGTGT
>CAJQZJ010033149.1:1073127-1083689 GCA_907164525.1 Lophiomys imhausi
TGTGTGTGTGTGTGTGTGTGTGTGTGTGTGTGTGTGTGTGTGTGTGTAAATTTTAACAGTTAAAATATAATTACATCATTCCTTTTTCTCACTCCAACCCCTCCCATCTCCAACTCCCCTAAGCCTCTTCCTTTCAAATTCATGACCTTTTCCTTTATTATGGTTACATACATATGCACATAAATACAACCAATCCAATCACTTTGTGTTCCTTTTATGTATATGATTTCAAGGCCAGATACTTGGTACTGAATAACCAATCAGAGGATTTCACCCTGGGAAGAGTAATTCTTATTTCTCCCCTCTGAACGGTCATTACTTGCCTATACTTCTTTGTTTAGGGGGTGGGGCCCATGAGATTTCCCCCTTCCATGTTAGTTTGTCTGTTGACGTTTGGGTCTTGTTTAGATAAGCCACATTGCTGGGGTATCATGGATAGCTAGACAGCTAATGAATCTGGGGCTGCAAAGGAGAATGAAAGCTCTCAAGACCTATAACCTGGCTAAACAAATAGTGGCATTTAATAGATAATAGTGGCATTTAATAGATAATGATTATATAATAACTAAGCCAACTAGGAGAAATGTTCAAACCATACATCAGTAGCACTGCTGTGGGGTCATACTGCACAAGTTGCTTTTTCATGTTCTTTTTTAAGATTCATTTTTACTGTATGTGTTTCAATGTTTTGCCTGCCTGTATATTTGTGCACCAAATGCTTGCAGTGCCCACGGAGGCCAAAAGAGGGCATCAGATCTCTGGGTCTGGCGTTTACAGAGGACAATTGAACCTGGGTCCGCTAGAAGAGCAACAAGCATTCTTAACGTCTGTGCCATCTCCAGCCCCCTTGGTTTTCCATGTTATTTTCTTTTGTTCTCATGGAGGGTTCATTTTATCCCATTTTACAGAGGAGAGACTAGGCTTAGAGAGGCTGTCCAAGTCACAAGGATTCCTAGTCCCTCCTGGCTCTGATCCTGTCAGGACACAGAGTTAACTTAGCATGTTTTTCCTGTACCTGAATGCCTTCCACCTTCCGTTAGTTCCCTTTGTTCCCCAGCTTCACTTCTGTCTCCCTCTCTTCTCACCCCTCAACTTTACCCCCTCCAACTCCTTGCTATCTCCCTAATGTGGCCCCTTCCTGACTTCATGCCTTCTTTTCATTGCTGCTCTTGTTTGTTTTGTGTGTTTGTTGGATAAGTCCATTAAGTCCGGTTAGTGCTATCTGTTTGTATTGGTTAAGGTTACTATTGCTTCGCTGAAATACCACGCCCAAAAGCAAGCCAGGGAGGAAAGGGTTTATTAGGTTTACACTTCCTGATCATAGTCCATCACTGAAGGAAGTTAAGGCAGAAACCTGATGCAGAGGCCTTTATTTCAGAACCCAGGACCAGCTGTCCCAGAGGTGCCCCCACCCACAATAATCTGGGCCCTCTCCCATCAATCACTGATTAAGAAAATGTCCTACAGGCTTTCCTACAGCAAGATCTTACGTAAGCATTTTCTCAGTTGAGGTCCCCTCCTCTCAGATGGCACCAGCCTGTGTCGAGTTCACATAAAAACTAGCCAGCACAGCACATGTTCACAGACCTGGGCTCATCTGCTGAAACATGGAAAACTCACCAGGGCCCATGCCACTCAGGTATTTTAGGAAAGCGAAATGATGACCCACTATCTCTCTGAATTCCCCCAACTGGGACCAAGGACCAACACTTTCTCTAAGCTTTAGCAACTGTGTCTAGCCACACTATCCCAACCCACTCAGGGTTTTCTACTGTGATAGTGACCTGCCATCTTCATCTACGGGGGACTTCAGTCACCATGATGGGGGCGGGGGGAGTGGCAGGGAACCTTGCTTACTGACATTTAGTATATTATGTTGTAACAGGAATAGAGTACACTCACAAACACAAATACACGTTTACACACCTTCTTTGGGTGTTTTCTCCGAAGTATATAATACCTTTGCAAGAGCAGGTGATTTTACGACTGCATATTTTAAATGACATACTGTGAAGGTAAGAAACTAGGAAGAAATGAAACGGCTTTCAAAAACATATTTGTAGTTGTTTTCTTAAGCCTTTTGCTGATGGATACTTGACTGGTGTGTTCTTCTGTAAAATTTAAGTTAATGGATATTTTCCCTCCATTTGCATACATTATTGGTGAATTAAATTTCCCCAGAGTTTTCTCCCACGATTTTTTCTTAAAGCCGGTGGCAACTGCATTTGCTTTCCTTTTACAGTCTATGATTCTGACTGCCGTCTAGCACTAACTGTTCTTGTGGATGGTTTGCCCTCATCACAACTGAGGGGCTGCTTGACTCCACAAGAGCCCCCATCACATCTGAGTGAGCCAGTGAGAATCTGCTTTGGGACAGCTTCAAGGATCACGACAGCGTGCGACACAAATATGAGGAAAACTAGCGATGCTTAGGGACAGAGCGAATGGCAACCCTTTGTAAGCCAAATGTGGCGTCCCTCTCCTCTGCCACCCTCCCTACAACAAAACGGAAGTCACAATACCTTTTATCTTTTAAGCTTCAAGAATATTTTTGGAAGCCGGGCGGTGGTGGCGCACGCCTTTAATCCCAGCACTTGGGAGGTAGAGGCAGGCGGATCTTTGTGAGTTCGAGGCCAGCCTGGTCTACAAAGCGAGTCCAGGACAGCCAGAGATATTCAGAGAAACCCTGTCTCGAAAAATCAAAAAAAAAAAAGAATATTTTTGGAGATAGACCATAATATTTTAGGGTAATATTTAAATAAACAAACAAACAAACTAGCTGGGACCAGCAAGAGGGCAGCACGGGTAAAGGCTTTTCCTTACCACATGCAACTGACCGAAGTTTGATTCCCCAGGACCCACACAGTGGGGGGCAGACACCCCACTCCATAGGACTGTCCTCAACTTACATACACCAACACACATGCATACCTGAACATCTGTGCATGCACACAACAAATTAATAAAGTTTTTAAAATCTGTAAAAAGTGTGCCCGGGGCTTCTGCTCTGCACTCATCCCACTGCCCCCTAAACATGGTTGCTTACCAGCACCCCTAAGCAGCTGGTACCCTCTCCTACTACAATGGTTTCTCCTAAGGCTTTCAAGAACAGTGATGCTCACGAATTACTTGCGCCTACCTGCTAATTCATGTATTAGCTCGCTTCTCTGTTCCTGCAATAAACATCACGAGCAAATGCAACTTGGGGAGGAGACGGTTTTTATTTCATGTTAACACTTCATTGTCCATCATCATGGGAAGCCTGGGATGGAGCTGGAGGCAGGAACTGAACTAGAGACCACGGAGAAAGACTGTTTACTGACTTGCTCCCGGGGCTCGCTCAGCTTGTTTTTTAAATAACCCAGGAGGGGTGACACTACCCGCAGTGGACTGGGCCCTCCCACACCCATCATTAAAAATATGCCCACAGACCAACTTGATGGAGGAAAAAACTCCTTCCAGGTGACTCTGGTTTGTCAAGTTGAAAGAAAAGTCTCATCTGTAGAACAGTTAGCTATGTGTCTCTCTCTGAGGTCTCTTCCAGATCCAACATCTCTGTGACTCTGTTTCCATCCTCTCTCTCTCTCTCCTTCCCACAGGACCCAGATGTCATCAACACAGCTCTGCCCATAGAATACGGCCCCGTAGTGGAAGAGGAGGAGAAGGTGCCCATGCGCCCCAAAGACCCCGAGGGCATGCCTCCTCTGCTGGTCTCTCCCCAGCCTGCGAAGCTCGAAGAGGCGCCCGCAGCAGCCCCCCAGCCCGCAGCCCTGGCAGCGCCAGGCCCCTTGGTGAAGAAGCCCCCGGGCGCGGGGGCGGGCGCGGGCCGAGCGCCCCGACGGGCGGCCGATCGAGGCCACGTGAACATGGCCTTCTCTCAGCCCAACCCTCCCCCGGAGCTGCATAAAGGCCCGGGCTCCAGAAACAAGCCCACCAGCCTATGGAACCCCACCTACGGCTCGTGGTTCACGGAGAAGCCGGCCAAAAAAACCCATCCCACGCCGGGCGCCGAGCCGCAGGCGCGAGCCGGAGCGGCGGATGGTGGCTGGACCGGGCCCGGAGCGGGGCCCTGCAGACCCGGGGCTGCGCTGCTGCTGGAGCCCTCGGCGCTGAGCGCCACCATGAAGGAGGTGCCGCTGTTCAGGCTGCGCCACTTCCCCTGCGGGAATGTCAGCTACGGTTATCAGCAGCAGGGTCTCCCCTTGGAAGCCGCCGCTGCCCCCGGGGAGACCGTGCCGAAAAGCAAGAGCAAGGTCACCCACCCGGGGCCCTGAACCCTGGGCCACACTAGCTTTTCCCCATGGCGGAGCTGGAGCCTACCCAGAGGGAGACGGACAGAGTGGCTCCACCTCAAACCAGAGACAAATATCACTTTCGTTTTGTGCCAACTTGTTTTGAAGTGCCACATTAAAAAAAAAAAAAGAAAGGAAAACTTGCATTTTCAAGATGCATTAGAAAGATTCCTGAGCATGGGTTCATCTATCCTTTCAAAAGAGGAAAATGCCATTAAAAAAAAAAAAAGATCAGAACAAGGCCCAGATAGGTTGAGTAAAGTTTTCGTGCATGGTACGCTGTACAGTCCCCTAAGGCTTCTTTTCGATTTTGTGTCCTGCTTCGGTGTAGTCAGAAGTAGCTGCTTCCGTGTCTCATAGGGGGAGTCAGTCATAGATGTTTCCTTGCCTTGTGGACATCGACCATTCGAGGGGCGAGGGAACAGAAATGAAGGAATTAATTCCATTGCCTCAGTATGGGGAGAGACGTTGTTTACTTGGAAAAGAAAAATCTTTAAACTGACATCGCTGTGGGTGGTGGTTAGAGGCTTTTAATTGTTCTCATTGCCTATTGTGTAAAAAATATCGTGAACAGTCCGTAGTGTAGTGAAAATCCTGTATATATTCATCTAAGCGAAATGCATCCATCTCAAGTGCTTTTCATATAATGAAACACCAGTAGAGATTCAGCGATTCAAACACCCTGTTAACATACCTCATGCCTTAAGAAAAATCTTCCTGCTAAAAGTAAAAATACTGAGTGTGAGGTTACCTACTGGATTTAAAACTCAAGATTGAGATTACTTACTTTCAAACTTTCCATTAAATCAGATCTGATCACTTTTTAAAAATTAAGTAGCAGCGATACATAGACACATAGGAAGATACACATTTGTGGGCATGTGTGTCAATATCTGAGACCCAAACCTTCCCATACCACAGTTCCTTCCCTTGATGATATTTTGGGCCATTGCAGGAACAGACCTTCCAGTGGCCTAGACCCTGGTCCCTGTGTCCTTCCCCAGTTTCCTAAGGTTTTTCTCCCGTAGCCATGAGATCCCGGTATGCTGGAAACACAAATTGTGATAAAATACTCATAGCATAATTTATATAGATCTCAAATGCAGATTACAACGAAGCTTGGAGTTAAGGCTTGCTTGGAGAGTTGAGGTTAATGCTGTGTTTTCAGTGGGTGTTCTGAACCTGGTTTTCACAGATGAAATTTATTTCTATGAAATGGAATTGGGAGCCCATTAAATTTTATACACATGCTTATGCAATATTGAGCTTATCTGTTATGTTTTCATTTTCCTTTTCTTCCCTTCTGTATTTTTCATGTCCAGTTTGTTCCTGGTGGTAGCTCTGATGAAGCATCTCTTTGGGGTAAAACATTTTTTGTTACTTGCTAGGTGCAATGCATTTCCAAGCACAGGGATTGTGTGTGTGTGTGCGTGTATCTGTCTGTGTGCGCACATGTATCTGTGTGTCTGTATGTGTGTCTGTGTGTGCATGTGTGTGCGAGTGTGTGTCTTCCTTCCCACCTTCTCCATTTTGTCCACTGCAGAAGCATCACTTTGAGTGGAGGAGAGCTATTGAGTTCTATGCCAATTCCAGACAATTGTTCAGCTTCCATGAGGCAGTTATCTGGCCCTCAAATTGGCTCCAAACACCTAAGGATTCTCTGGTATAGTCCAGGGACTACTTTCCCATAACTTCCCACCATATTTCCCATGGGATGTCCCTGAAGCTGGAAGACAGATGGGCAACTAACTGTATGGATAACAGTTCTGAAAAAAAAAAAAGTTATCGGTGAAGTTTCTGTTTGTGCCAGTCTTGGCTCAAGTTTTGATGCAAAAATAAGTCACATGATCAAAACACCCTTGTTCAACTCACAAACCACCCAAAGGGATTCCAGAGTCTCACTTTGAGAAACACTGTCCTGAGGTCAATGCCAGAGGAGCTATCAGTAAGTGGAAAACAGCTCCTTTTTCTAGCTGTAACATCCTAACCAACTAAGTAGGCAGTGCACGGCATAGTTAAAGAGCTAACTCTGTCATTAAGGGGGGGGGGGCAGAAAATCTAGCCCCTTGACACTCTAAAAAGCTACAGATGCAGGTTGTGCCTTACTACCACTGATATGGATTTGCTGCTTTTCTCTAATCGTATCTATTGGTATCAATGTTCATGTAAATGATGGTCAAATCTTCAAGCTTGTATACATGGATAAGTAAATAAACAACTCCACACTGAGCTATGATGACATCAAGATGTTTCATTGAAGTTGGTGGAACCCCTAGGTACCATGAATCTGGATAACGGTCCACTAAATATTGTGCCAGCCATATGGTTATGGCAATCTATACAGATGCTGGACTCTAATCCATTCATTAACCATGATACCAAGTTCCACTTAGAATGTGAACAGGCCCAATTAAGGTTTGCAGGAGCCATGCTAATTAAACCATAAGCTACTATAATTATTTGTATCCCGTGTCTATAAAGAACGAATCAAAAAGGTCATGACTGTTCCATTGTGGAACTGGCAATTTGTGAAGAATGACCAGTTTGCTAATACGTCGACACCTCTAAATTATAGCACATCAAAAGAGCTGGAGCAAGCATTTTTAAACAGTGCATTCGACTTGGCAGGCAGGGCTGGACTCTCTCACACCAAGTGGGTGTCTGAGTCCTGGCTATTCGGAGTTAAATAGATCTGGTGGCGCCTCCATGTATGAAAGGACAGTAAACCGCTATCACTGGGAGATCATAAACTGAAATCACAAGCAGCCCTCATGTACTCTGGTAGTTCCCAGATGCTGGGGGTTGGTTGTCCTGCCCTCACTGAGGACTCTTGTTTCTCCCACTTGGAGGCGTGGCTTCCCTTTACCTACCACGTGTATAATGACAGTCACAAGAATGCCTTCTTCACCATCTCCTTTTGGGCTCAAAAGAAGACTGTAAAGACTCAAAAGTCCCAAATATTGAAGACATGCACCACAGAAAAGAAGGTGTTTCATCAATTTAAGGAAATCTTTTTAAATAGTCATTTCCATATAATATTTGGTGAGTCCTAGGGCAATAAAGTATTACATAATTGCAAGCTAATTTTATTATTTTAAAACACAGGGCTTTCCCATCCAAATCCACAAGGTGCACCCATAAGTACTTCTAATGACTGGGCTATTTTGATAGTTTTTCTCCAGTAATACAGCAGGATTAAAAATCCCCCTGAGCTTTACAGCCCTAAAACATGCATGTCAATTCAGACCACTCCAGATACAAGCCTTCCATGACAAGATTCCCAACACTGTATGAAGCAACTGTCAATCTGTCTTTAGCTAACGATTTTTTTTTTTAATGAGTCCCTAAAGAACCCACAATTTGACTTTGCTAATTTCACGGCAGCAGATGGTTCCCCGTGTTGCGCACACACACAGACACAAACCTTCGTCCCTGAATTCCTTGACACGACACCTTGAAATAAAAGAGGATGCCTGAGAAATGACAGGAAGGCTGTTATTAAGATTCTGTTTTCACTTGGTACCTGAAGCAGGTATACTTCATTTCTAACACATCCTTGTATGTATTAGAAACACTCTACAAAAAAAAAAAAAATTCTACAAAAAAAAAATGTAGAAATTGCTAAGCTAGAAATACTTGAAAAGTTTGACAGGAACAGAATGATTACATAAAATGAGTTGGGGTAGAATGAAAGTTCCGTGAAATGCGACAGAAAACTAAAGCCATCCTGTTCTCTCCGAAGCATGACACAGGTGAAGCAAGTGAGCATCCGAGGCAACGGCGGCCTCACCAGGCCAGGCTCAGAAAGCCACACAAGCCCTGTTTTCAGCTCCTTCTCAAAGCCACTTGTCACGGTTCCTCTTTGGACACCCCACACGCTCTCTCCCCACTCCACCAAGGCCTCCCTGTCAATATTCACTCACGGTTACCTGCCTTGAAATGTTCCTCTGCCAGCTGGTGTCTCCTAGAAGGTGAATTCTTCCTAAGCTCACATTCAGCCTGAGCAACTAGACCATCAGGTCTCCCTGTGATACTTACATGGTAAGGAAGCCACTTGCCAACGAGGATGAATATCAAGTCGGTAAAATTTCAGATGATGACGTCAGGTGGGATGGGTTAGCACTCATTCATTATATTACAAACAGCGGGCATGCTGAGTCGGAGCTTAGGCATTGTGTTAGACAGCCATCACCTACCTGGGTGACTCATTTTCTCCTTTTTTCAAATTAAGGAATCCAGACATGGTGACACAAAACTTCAATCTCAGCACTGAGGAGGCTGAGGCAGGAGTTCAAGGTTAGCCTGAACTACACAGAAGCAGAGAACAGAGCACTAAGAAAAGCAAACTGAACACTGCTGGGGCACCAGGCTTCTCACCACATTCCCACTCCAAGAGATAAGTTTTTAGGGTTTTCCTTTGGGAAATCAGGCTCTGGCTACAGCAAACTTTAGAGATGTGAGTGGAACAACAGTGAAGTGTGGTGGTCGTCCGACGTGGCTAATAGTCCTGTTATCTCAAAGAAGAAGGTGGGGGGGCACCCATGGAAAAAAAATGAAGGGTTTGGTCTCAAGGAATCCTTCCAATACCAACTCCAACTTATGTGACCTTTGAGCCTTCACCTTGGTCCAGTAACCCCTAAAGGTCAGCCCATAATCTGCTGGGCACAGCTGTGTATCCTTTACCTTAATAACTCATTTAGGGCCAAAGATAATGAATTCGGGGCTCAATCTAGTGAGACAAATCATATGTAACATTCACAGAGAATCAGACTAGAAGGGTCAGCATCCATTCACTTTTCCCCTTCTTAGTCAAAAATCATAAAACCATTAACAAAATGAAGTGGGTCCGTCCGGATGGCTTCCTGCAAGTCACACAGAGCACAGGACTATTAGCCACGTCAGACGACCGCCATGCCTTCACTGTCGTTCCACTCACATCTCTAAAGTTTGCTGCAGCCAGAGCCTGATTTCCCAAAGGAAAACCCTAAAAACTTATCTCTTGGAGTGGGAATGGTGGTGAGAAGCCTGGTGCCCCAGCGGTATTCAATTTGCTTTTGTTAGTGCTCACTGCAAAGAGAGGGTAAAGCCCAGTGTGGGCCAGATGTGTGCAGAGGGAGGTGTCTGAATCCTGGCATTCCTCAACAAGTGTTGTTCAAGTTCTATGATGGTAGACGTTCATTGAAAAGTCTCCCTTCCTAATTACCATAGGACTAGAGGAGTCCCTCCTTTCAGCTTTATAATCAATTGCCTTTGGGTAGCAAATGCTAAAAGACTGTTTTCAATGATGTTCCTTTATAGCTTATCTGGAAATGGAAACTCCAAAGGACAGGCAACAACATCCCAGAAAGGTGGGAAGATGAATTCCCTACAGCTTAGAATACCTGATATTTGGCTTTAAAAATAATAATAATCAAATCTATTTTGCTTTATTTTCTTTCTTTTTTTTTTTTTTTTGGTTTTTCAAGACAGGGTTTCTCTGTGTATCCTTGGCTGTCCTGGACTCACTTTGTAGACCAGGCTGGCCTCGAACTCACAAAGATCCGCCTGCCTCTGCCTCCCAAGTGCTGGGATTAAAGGCGTGCGCCACCACCGCCCGGCTTCGCTTTATTTTCAAAGTATTATTTGCATACAATTTCAAAGACCTCAAAAGAAGTCATTTGAAACCGAACTTTTAAATTATTATTTAACACTTATTTATTACTAAATTCACTTATAACAAACACCAGCAATTTCTTAACTATTAAACCTATAAATTCCTACAACCCCTTTAACCTATCCACTAAACCTATTGATAATCATAACAACTACTTTCATACCCTTTTAGAATGATACAGTCTCTGGGGCAGGTCCTCAGTCGTCAGGAAACCAGTCTCGGGGGTAGACTCTTTAACGCACTTAGCAGTCCTTTTTCTGGATCTCTCAGACGCAGGTTCGTCAGGGTAAATTGACTATCGAAGTCTCACTTTAAATAAAGCTTGAGGCTTTCTTCTCTCTGGGAGACCTCAGCCGTCTGTAGGCCAACTTACTTCCTTCGTATCAGCAACTCTGCCGTTCTGCCTCAGTCTTTAAAGCTGGCCACAGTTCCGTTCAGGCCACTGTTCGGACAGGTCAAACCCCTCTAGGCAAAAGCTGAGCCACAGGGTTTAGTCCTTGGCCTTTTGCTGTCTTGCCGAGGCTTTCTCTGCTCACCAGCTTCCTTCTGCCTCAGGGAGATCTGGCCATTGGTCTACCAGAACTTTCTCCAGCAGGACTCTCGGAGCTCTCTCATAT
>CAJQZJ010033149.1:1083699-1116727 GCA_907164525.1 Lophiomys imhausi
AAGCTGATAAGCTAATTGCTCACAGCAGTTGATCTTCATGCCCCGAATTAAGAGTCTGTATCAGAAACTTAGATATTCACTAAATCTAACTTATATTAATCTATCAGCCCCTTCAGTCATTTTAAACGTGGAAATTATTTTCTTCGTGTACACACTGGCAAGCAGCTGGTGACAGCGATAAAGACATGAAGCTGACCACGACATGGGGTTTCCCTTTCTCAAAACAAGGTGCATGAAGAGAGATCACAAGACCCTCAGGCAAGTTCTTAATTCCCTAAAACCCCAATCCCTTCGAGAAAGAGAAAAGAGCATTAGGGGAGAAGGGGACTCCAGCCTGCTGGGATTCTGAGAGACCCACTCTCATCAGTACCCTGGGATGAAGCAGGCTTCCTTCTTTTGCCCTTCTGCTGTCTCACACACAAAGCAGGGCCTGCTTCTCCCATTCTCAATCTGAGACTTGCAATGACTTATCAAACCTCACTCTAAAATCCACTGAGGGACGTCTTCCCCACAGAAGAGGACAGCAACACTTAGGAACTGTTGGAGGCACTAATGTCAACACAGTTGACTGGGTTTTTAGACGGACCCCTGCAGTGACCCTGGCGGGGCGGGGGGGGGGGGGGGCTAAGAATGGCTTGAAGCTGTGAATCGGTTTCATTTCAGTCCGATTTGATTTGTTGGGTAAGCTATAATGATTAGCTCCGTCTTCAGTGAGGCAACTACTGCACTGTGGGCGAAGTCATGGAGAGCTCTGGGAGGCTGCACAGATATGTATCTGACACAGAGCAGGGACACGCAGCATCAGACAGTCAAACCCCTAAGCTCTAGAGATGCTAGAGTTCAAACTCAGCACTGGGCAGGCAGACTTCTGAGACCCTCCTTGATCTCGCTGACCTAGTTGAGACAACTGATAACTCACTCAATCTTGAGGCTAAACTCCTCCTGACTCGACAATCGCTGTATGCGCGTGCAATTGCCCACGTACATTGCTATAAGACATTAACACATGGGATCACCCAGGACTCTACAGCTGGACTTAATCCAGATTTATAAGCATTTCTGCAACAATACTGGAGATTGCTGAGAACAGATTATATTTAAAACACTAGTTCCAAACACTCAAAAATCCCTTACACCCTTCCAGGCACTCCTTAGCACACATGACCACACACTTCCTTACTGGAAAAGTTCAGCAAAGTGGGTGATGGGACTCACCACTGATTTATTGTTATGAAAATTCTACTCATGAAAGACGGCAAAAAAGATGAAAGGGGCAAAATCTCCCACCCCCTGGTGCTTCTCCCATGAGGGAAAGCATAAAATAAAAGTTTAGTCTCCATCAAACATAATGAAACCACATTTAGTGACAGAAACACAGGCCCAGCTACTTAAATATCCTTACATGCACTTTTCTCCCCCAGGACAAAGCATTCACCAAAATTTTAATAGAAAAACTTTTTTTTTTTTTTTTTTTTTTCTAGGTAAAGACATCATACTACACTGTAATGGAATCTTAACATATCCTATAAATATAGCTTGGTCAGCCCAGTCATGAGCTTCATTAGAAAAGTCTTTTGTATAGTCAAGCTTCTTACCCTGTAAATGAGGAATGATATACCAAAGGACCTTAATTAAATATATATATGACAATATAAATTTATTAACAAGTTGTACTTGTATTACAAGTAAGCAAATATAATGAAGCAAAGGGCATAATTTATTTTTAAATTTTCCTACTGGCTGGCAATGTTGTAATATATACTGTATGTCTCTGTGTCAATCACTTAGGTAACAAATATCTAACCAATACTTAAAATTACTCAGTGTTTCTCGTTAAAATGATTCTAACACGCTATGTTTCTAGCCATTGGTGGATGAAATTTAAGTACTATTAGCACAAATTCTAAACAGCCTCAGATTCAAACTCTACAATGAAACTATTTAGCATTAGAGACCAGCGTGTACACAGTTCCACAGGATACAGTCCAGTATCTCTGTGAGAACTACATAGTACCATGATCTAAACTTGGGCCACACCCCACAGACCAGGAGCTATCTCCTTGGCCCTGTCTTCTCCCCTTCCTTCTCTCTGCCATTCAGCATCTTTCCATCTCTTACTTCTCAGTCTTCCAGAGTGCGGTGGTCTGAAGGAGAATGTCCCACATAGGATTGTGTGTTTGCACACTTGGGCCCAATAGTGGCATTGTTTGGGGAGGTTTAGGAAGCCCCGCCTTGTTGGAGGAATTGTGTCACGGGGCAGGGCCTTGAGAGCTTAATGTCAGCTCTCTCTGCCTCAAGCTTGCTGCTGAAGATAGAGTCTTTAGCTTCATCCCATTCCTGCCTGCATGCCTACTGGTGGGTCACCATGATGGTGACTGGTCCTTGTCCTTCCAGAGCCATAAGCCCAAATATACTCTTTCCTCTATAAGTTGCCCTTGTCACAGTGTTTTGTCACAGCAATAGAAAGGCAACTAAGACATGGGGCAGAGCTGGGATGCTGCATATTGTATATGAACCTTTCTTGTTGTCTGCCCTCATATATCTTGTAATATGAACCTGTCCCATGACCTCCCTGGGATTCAATAGGCATTGTTGAGTGGCAGGCAGGTGCTGAGGACACGTCTAGGTCTGACAAGAATGTGATGAACAAAGCAACCAAAAGCCATCCCTCCATCCAGTGCAGGAAGTGAGAAATAAGCACAAAGTCTTCTGGAGAAGAGGGAAGAATATGGGGCGCAAGACACGTGAGAAGCATGAGAAGAGGGGTTGGCATGAGGGTGAGGAGCAAGAAAAGAGGGCGGTATAGGGAGAATGACCGGCATGAGGCGCTCTGCGGAAGAGGACAGAGCATTCCCACCAAGAGTCCACTGTCTCAGTCCACTTCCACTTGTGAAGCAATCACTTGAAATACAGCATTTTGAACACTTAAAAATCACCCCTCTGAAGTACAACATTCGAGCCAAAAAGGGGGGAGGGGGACGCGGCAGGTTCTTAACTGAGATTCAAAGCGTTCCATTCTGCTCTGGGCATACAAATGAACTGCAGTCCTCACGCAGCCCTTCTGGACAGGAAACAATGCACTCATGGACGCACACCAGCGTGGCAGCCTGCACATGACCAAGCCAGAATAAGTAAGGTGGGGTCACACGACCCCCCCCAGCTGAGGAGCTGTTGGCGGTTGATGGCTGCATAGGGAGGAAGAGTCTTCAAGAGGGTGGCTCTAGGGAGGTTGTCCGTGTGTTCTAGTACACGGCCCTAAAGCCATACACATATGCACAGTACTAACTAGAATTAGTGAATCGTTCATAAATAAATGAATGATGTTGCCAGGGGAACACGGGGATGGGGCGTGGGACATGAGTTGCACATGGGGAGTGGGAGGATATGATCTAAATATATTGCACACATACATGGAAATCTCAAAGAAGAAGTGAAGCACTATGTTAAAAACCTGTAAGAGTATTTATTTAAGGACAGGGCAAATCTAAACAATTATGTTGGGGGTGAGAGCTCAGAGTACAGAGACCCTGAGACCCTGACGAGAGTCGCAGAAAGGCTAAGTGACACCACGCCATTCCAACAGCTTCCCTTTTTATTAGTATTCAAGATATGAATCTGAATTACATTTAATAAGCAAAACAGAAGAGAAAGCACCTGGCTTGCACATGTAGCATACATAAGCATATACACTATATGGATTTAATAATCCCCATCTAAACATGAGAGAACAACTGATTTTTTACCTCAAAAATAAGTTGCATATTGGCATTGCTGCCTCTAACATACAGTGTTGAGGATTTAACAGGAAGAATTACAGACTCCCGGGCTTACTATAGTTGTAGACTTTATGTTATGGTATAAATAGCTTTTAAGAAATCATCTATACAATAAAATAAGTTCACTTTTGAATTACAGCAGTCATTTTCTTCAGTCAATAAAAATATTCCTTGATTATAAAGCTGCTTGAGTTTGCAAATATATTTCAGGAAAATAATTCTATTTGAATTACCACACTTTTTAAAAAGGCAACAAAGTGACCGGATTTAGATTTTTAAGATAATATATTGCAAAATAGTTCAGCATAGTATATTTCTAAGCACAAAGCAAGTTCCATTCTGAAGGATACCTTGAATTTCATAAAGCAAACTGTTCTAATATTTGTGTGGTAGTTTCAAGTCTAAATATTTACAGTAGTGGATAAATTTTTACACATAACAGGACAGAAACTTCAATACACATCTACAAGACGAATGTGTGACATTATTACATGGCTGTCATGAAGCTTAGTTTAACACGTGCCCAAGACAATGAAGGAATGAGCTCAGTTCTGCGGCTGGGAAAGCAGGCACAAACTCAGCAGCTACATTTAATCCCCGACCTCACCGCGAGCCCAGACACCACGAACATCTATCTACACGGATAACACACCCTGCCCAACACATTTTAATTTACTCTACTCTGTGAAATACTTTTTTTTTTAAGTTTTTTTATATCCCAGGAGGAAATGAAGGCAAAGTCTCCAAAAGCAAAAAGACGAAAGTGCATGTTTCAAAAAGTGCCGTGCGTGTGTCGAGAACATACAATGTTAGAGAAGTGTGCAAACAAAGTTCTGCCTTGAGCTCACCAGCGTAACTGCGAGTCTCTTGTAGTGCAGGGGAAGACCTGAGAGCAGGCACACCGTGTGCACCGAGTATAAGTACCCACGCTCACTCTTGTTAACCGACCTTCAGTGGTTCTGGTGAAGGGAATCCCATCTCTGCGGTTGGCAGGCTGCAGGGCGGAGCCAGACATCGCCCCGCCCATTCTCCTCCCAGAGCCTAACTACTTGGGGGGGGGGGGTGGCCTTTCCCCAAAGGGCGAGTGAGCTCACCGACAACATGAAAGTCACACCAGTTACCTAGCAACTGCTCTCTAGGTACTTTTAAGTAACAAACCACAGAGGGAAAGGAACATTCCAGAACACTTGGACAGGAAAGAACAGGTCATGTGAACATCATGAAGCTGGTGAAAACTTTCACTCTGTGAGGAATGTTAACACCATGCGCAAAAAATGAAGCATAACACATCACTTAGAAGCACTTTTTTTTTGAGTCCCAGAGTTTTCTTGGGACCTAAAAGTTTTAAAAAGTGCTTATTTTGAAGCTATTTTCAAAAGAACCCTAGCCCTCAAAGTTCATATTTGTGTTCCTTTGGAGTTTTTTTTTTTTTTTTTAATGAAGAATACTGTATTTTCAGCTTTTACATAATACTAAATAAAGTAAACCCTTTGTCATAGACCCTACTTTAGATCTAGCATACATACATATTCAGGGGAGCTCAAAGCCTTAGGCGGTTGGTTAACTCAGCAACTCTCATCGACCAGCTTTGACCCATTAATCCCTCGGTAGGTCACTCGGCTTGGTCTAACCAGCACTCCATAGTTTGGCTTACAGGAGAAATAGCGCTTGTCACCCACGGCACCGTCGTTTTTCCCCTTGGCACTTCGGAGCTCCAGTCCAAGCCAGATGCCCGAGGCAAAGTCCGTGGGACCCACGTACCTAACCGTAGCCATTTCGTTGGAGCTCGTGAGCAGGACCTGAGACCCCTCGTGGAGCTTCGCGGTCCCCTCGAGGCCACCTGCCGTGGTGCTGCTCCAGCTGCGGCGCAGGGTGGTTTTGGTCCTGTCCAGAGGGGAAGAAAGAATTGGAGTTAGGACTGGAGCCACCGGATGCAATTTCCACCACGTCCGTTCCTGCTGCCACCTCCACTTTACTTTTCAAAGGAGAAACGTTTACGGTAATAACTTTTCATTTTATTTTTATGTTTGAGTGAGGAGGCTTTCGATGTTTCCATTTACTTTTACTTTCCTATTCCTCAGAAGAATCTAAATTATAAGTGGAAGGCTTGCTCCAAATGCCTTCTTTTTATTTTTCTATTTTATTTTCTACTGTCGCACTTCTAATGTCACCACTCCTCCATAATTAGATGTAAAAGGCAATTTTTACATTTAATTCCATTCATACAGTTAAAGAATACTTGGATTTTTTATTTTTGAGATTATGATTTTTAAAATTGGAAATAGCAGTATTAGGAATATACTTCCAATTTCTAAAAGTTTTTCTCTTTTGGATTTGTTGCTGCTGCTGTTTCGAGACAGGGTTTCTCTATGTATCCATGGCTGTCCTAGACTCACTTTGTAGACCAGGCTGGCCTTGAACTCACAGACATCTGTCTGCCTCTGCCTCCCGAGTGCTGGGATTAAAGGCTTGAGCCACCATGCCCAGCTCTTTTGGATCTTTTAACACTACTCTGCAGTTTATAAAAATATACATTCTCTCTCTCTCTCTTTCTCTCTGTCTCTCTGTCATACACACACATGAAAGTGAAGTTCAGTAAACAATTAGGAACAATACACATAACTTTAATTAATATCAATATGTTAAAGAAAAGGAAACTGGCATTCTGTATGTGATTTCACTTTTAAATATTTCTTTAGCCGGGCAGTGGTGGCGCACGCCTTTAATCCCAGCACTTGGGAGGCAGAGGCAGGCGGATCTTTGTGAGTTCGAGGCCAGCCTGGTCTACAAAGTGAGTCCAGGACAGCCAAGGATACACAGAGAAACCCTGTCTCGAAAAACCAAAAAAAAAAAAAAAAAAAAATATTTCTTTATAGGAAAACAAATCTTAAAACCTACAACTTTAGTAAATAAATTTTAGATAAAGATATAGGTCCCTCCTTTGGACTTGACATCCTTCCCTTCTGCTAGGGTCTGGGCTACTCTCAATAGCATTTCTGTCCTTCTACAACACAGCATCTCCTATGAGGTAGGTACCTCTCAGAACCCGCCACCTACCTGACTGGAAAAAAACAGGCCTAAGACCATAATGCCCCCAGGGCCCCCTCCCTACCCACACTGCCCCCCAGGGCCCCCTCCCTACCCACACTTCCCCCCAGGGCTCCCTCCCTACCCACACTGTCCCCAGGGTCCCCTCCCTACCCACACTGCCCCCCAGGGTCCTCTTCCTACCCACACTGCCCCCAGGGCTCCCTCCCTACCCACACTGCTCCCAGAGCCTCCTCCACTGCCCACACTTCTCTGCCCACAGAAGGCAGCTGACCCTGATATTCATTCACAACAGAAACTTTACCTGGACCTTGTTGCCCTCTCACTCAGGACCGTCCAGACAGTTACTTAGGACCTGTCAAGGGAATCTGGAGTCTTCCACTTCAAGTCCTGGTACTCCCTTCCCATCCCCACTGTAGACTAAAGCAAGGCCACAGCACCGCCACCAAACTGCCTAAGACCTTACCGCAAGACAACTGGGTTCTATTTTCCTTTTTGTTCTATATTTTTAAAAGATTAATTCATTGTGTGTCTGAGTTTACCGTATGTGCCTTACGTACTGCTGAAGGAGCCAAATTCACACTTCCCACTTACTATTTTGAGGCCGTTCTCACCCTGCACATAGAGCTCATGTGACTGGAAGCCAGCAAGTACCAGCCATTCTCCTGCCTCCACTCACCTTAGAGCTGGTGTTAGAGTTTCCTGGTGTCCTGACTTGTGTGGGTGTGAGATCTGAACTCTGCTCATTACAACTGTGAAGCAAGGCTAAGAAGGCTCTTACCCCCAAGCTATCATCTCTCCAGCTCCCATTTTCTGCAGTGTTAAATGCATGAGCACACATTTGTTTCTATCAGGCACCCAGGAAGAAAGGAAAAGCGTGTAAAATTTATAGCAAGGATGCCAGAGCTCAGGGACTTTTTCTGAGCCACACCTTCCAAACTATAGTCTAGAAATACTTTTAGAGCCCGACATGGCAGTACACATGTATAATTCCATGTGGAGGCTGAGGCAAAATGATCATGAATTATTTCAAAAACAAAAGCGGTAAAAGAGGAAGTGAATAAGATAAAATAAAAACATTTACAATTATTTATCACATCAAATGCATAATGCAATACACAGAAACAAATTTTTATTGAATACACAAAAGAAACATATGAGCTCTACTTCTACACAAAAACATCTATTCACTCATTTTCCAAATTCACACCAAATGGATGCTTTTTGCAGCCTGACAAGGCTGATGAAAAATTTCAGATAATTAATATCAATAAGCTGTGTTTTCTGAACACTCACCATGTGCCTAATGCCTCAAAAACACAACCTCAGCCTCAGCAAGTCAGGAACTTCACCATCTCTGTTTTCTACATTTGCTCTGAAGGTATCATCTATTCCCATTTAAATAATTAAAACCAAGCAGCAGCACACTCATCAGTCATCATCAACTCACTTTCCAACACACACTCCTCCAGGCCAGCATCAACACAACAGCAAGCTCCGCGGAAGCATCCAACCGGCACACTGCACACCGGCACACTGGAGACACTAATCCTGAGTCCCCCCAGACTTCCAGCTACAGCCAATGCCCAAGTCTTATGCTCTCAATAAATAAAACTAAGCAGGAGGCGAAAGTGGGCACCACCTTGTCTTCTCGAGTGAGTAGGAATATGTCCTACTTTTCTCTGTTTAGTAGGATGGTGGCTATCAGTTTGTCATAGATAGTCTTTATTATTTGAGAAATGTTCCCTCCATGCCTAGTCTCTCCAAAGTTTTTATCACAAATGGTTACTGGATTTTTTAACCGAAATGAACAAGTATAACTATCTGCAGATGACATCACTCTGGGCATGAAAGACTCCAAAGCCTCAACCAGGAAACTCCCAGAGCTGACCAACAAGTTAAGCAAAGGGGCAGATTACAAATTAGCATACGAAAACCAATATCCTTCCTATAAAGGCAGACTGGGAAGGAAATCATGGGCATAATCACATGCACAATGTTCAACAAACAAACAAAAAACCTGGAATAAAGCTAACAGAGAAAGCGACTGACACAGACACTGGAAACTTCACCCCACTGAGGAAATAGATTGAAGACAGAGAGACCTCTCATCTGATGGATTGGTAGGATTAATATTGTGAAAAGCTATCCTACCAAAAGTAATCTACAGATTCAGTGGAATACACATAGAAATTCCAAAGCAATTCTAGGCAGAAACTGAAAAAAATAACAATCTTAAAATTCAGATAGAAATACAAAAGACCAACCCCAGATATCCAAAACAACCATGAACAATGAAAACTCTGCTGGATGTGTCACTGTTCCTGACTTCAAATTACCCTAGAGAGCTGTAGTAAAAACACACAGCACTGGCACAGAGCGGGACAGACTGAGCAGGTGCAGTAGTACCAGGAACCCAGATAAAACTGGGCCCCTGTACCTACAGCCACCTGACACTTTACAAAGATGTCAAAACACATGTTGGAGAAAAGACACTGTTTTCAACAAACAGTGATGAGAAAACTGGATGTCCCCTTAAAGACTGAAACTTGATCCTTCTCTCATCCCCTGCACACAAATCAATTCAAAATAGTTCAAAGATCTTAATGTTAAACTCAAAACACTGAGGCTACTAGAAGAAAAAGTACAGAGTGCACTTCAAGATATAGGCTGAGGTGAGGACTTTCTGACAGGACCCCAATGGCCTACGAAACAGAACCAACAATCAAATAGGACTTCATGAAATGAAAAATTCTGTGTAACAAGTAGACTGTTAATCCAGTGAAGAGGCAGCCCACAGAATGCCAAATATAGAGATAGAGAGATATAGATAAGCATATATAGAGATAGACACAGATAATATAGATAAATAGATATATAGACATATTTAGATATACATGGATGGATAGATGGATGATTGATAGGTAAAGACAGAAAGACAGATAGGATAGATGGATGGAATGAATATATATATACATATATATCCCATTACATTTTTGTCAATCAATTATACATCTGACAGAGGACTGACCAGTGTCTAGAATATACAAAGAACCCAAAAAACTAAACATCAAGAAAACAAACAGCCCTATTAAAAAGTGGGCAATAGAACTGAACAAAGATTTTTCAGAAGACATGCAAATGGCTAAGAAATATTTTTAATGTATTCATCATCCACTCTTTTGCCACCTGCTAAATACAAATTAAAACTACTTTGAAGGCCTGGAGAGAAGTCTCAGCGGTTATGAGCACTGGCTGCTCTTCTATAGGTCCCAGATTCAATCCCTAGCACCCACACGGTGGTTCACAAAAGCCTGTAACTCCAGTTCCAGGGAATCCAATGTCCTCTTCTACCTCCATTGACACCAAGCATCCAAACTGTGCACAGACCCAGATACAGGCAAAACACTCATAAAACAAAATATTTAAAGTAACTGCTTTATTTAAAATTTAAAATTCTTTTTAGTATTTCTATTTTTAATATTCATTTTATTTTACATGTATGGGTGTTTTCCCTACACATGTACAGGGTCTACAGAGGCCAGAAGGCGGCATCAGATCCCCTGGGACTGGAGTTAGACAGTTTTAAGTTGCTGTGTAGGTGTTGGGAATTGAACCCTAGTCCTAAGCCACTTCTCCAGCCCCGATTTCATCTTTCTTAATGGGTAAGATTTGGGGAAAAATAAATCCTTATGTGCTGTTGGTGAGAGTAAAAACTGGTCTAACCACTATAAAATTGAGTGTGGCAGGTCCTCAAAAAACTACAACTAGGCCTGTCATATGATCCAGCTATAACTCCTGGATATGTATGCAAAGGCGTCTTATTTCCTACTACAAAGACACACATTCGTCCATGTTTGTTGTTGCTATGTTTGCAATAGTGTGGATGTGAACAACCATGACATCAATCAACTAACGAATAGATAATAATATGGTAACCACACACAATGAAATTTTATTCATCTGTAAAGAAAAATGAAATTGTGAAATTTGCAGGTAAATTGATGAAACTGGAAAATATTACTCTAAGGTAACCCAGACCAATAAAGATAAGTATCATCTATTCTTATTTATATGTAGATTCTAGCATTGGATCTTTAAGTTTAACTCGAAGCCCCGAAGAAGCCAGAAAATTCAAAGGGACCATTGGTTGGGGCGGAGGAGAATTTTAAGAGAGGCAGGGATAACTGAACACAGGTGATAGGAGGAGTAAAGGGAATTCATGGGGATGGGTGTTTAAGTGGGGAGAGATGGGAGTAGGTCACAGGAGGAGGTGGGACAAAGGATAATTAATTGTAAGGATGCTTACAAAAGTCATAGAGAAACCCATGACACCCTTAGTGTCATGCAACTGAGACTGGAAAGAAGGCTTGCTGTTTATTGTTCTATCAGGACATCTAGAGTTTGGGTTCCAGCACGCATATCTGGCAGCTCACAAATCCCTGCAACTCCAGTGGATCTGACATCTTCTGGCCTCCAGTGGTATACACACACACACACACACACACACACACACACACACACACACACACAATCTTAAAAAAAAACAAAAGTTTACTTGAAGTTGGAATTATGCTGGGCGGTGGTGGCGCATTCCTTTAATCCCAGCACTCGGGAGGCAGAGGCAGGAGGATCTCTGTGAATTCAATGCCAGTCTGGTCTACAAAGTGAGTCTTGGGCAGCCATGGATACACAGAAAAACCCTGTCTTAAAAAAAAAAACAACAACAAAAGCAAAAACAAAAAAGCACAGGTTGACAAATAAAAGACCCCCCCCAAGCTGTTGGCTAGGTGTGTCCTAGAAATTCCCCAAACAGTACCAGCTATTGGCATTGTTCTTAGCTATCTTGCTGCTGAAGACACCACACAATTTAGTTGTCTATAGAGAAATATAGTTGGTTCTAAGCAGAAACTTTGATCCTATACAGCAAGGTGCTATGTGGGCTGCTGGGAAGAAAAGTCACCAACAGTCTTAGCTATCCATGAACCCTGTGGGTCATAAGTAAGGACCAGTGTGGCAAAATATCCCCATGGGAGCAATAGTGGCATGAATGTTACAGGGGTAACCAACTGCATGAATGTTATGGGGGTAACCAACTGCTTTCTGCTTGGATTAAGGGCCTATTCCACAGGAGGGAACGCATGCCTTGTACTGTAAAATTGGCCAAGAACCCACGTTTGGGAATCCCACAGACCGTGGGTTGGAATGGCCAAGAACCCACGTTTGGGGATCACACAGACCATGGGTTGGACTGGCCAAGAACCCATGTTTGGGAATCCCACAGACCGTGGGTTGGACTGACCAAGAACCCACGTTTGGGGATCCCACAGACCATGGGTTGGACTGACCAAGAACCCACGTTTGGGGATCCCACAGACCATGGGTTGGACTGACTACTATTATTTTACTAACTAGATACAGTACTAAAATACCCTCTATTCCTATGCCCATAGATTAGGGCAGCTCTTAGACTACATCGAAGAAGTTTCTTTGTGTGGTGGGTGCAGTTAGCACAGATACCACTGGTGAAGGTGCACAGAGTAAGTATCTGTGGAATGCCCAGGCACAAATGTAACATCTGTCACATCCCTTATCCCAAGTTTCAGGAATCACTGTGGAAAGGGACCAGGAAAAAAAAAAAAACAAAAAACTTTAAAACCAGAGGTTAGAAAGGACTGGAGAGAAACAGTATTCACTGAACATGACAGAACTGACCTACTCATGAGCTCACAACAGCTGTGGTTGCCCACATTAGACCTGTAAGACCAAGCCATCAAACGCCTCCAGCATAGAGGGGGCAGGGGATCACCAGCCACCATCTCTAACCCTAGCTGAGGAACTACTGGCAGGGGATCACCAGCCACCATCTCTAACCCTAGCTGAGGAACTACTGGCAGTTCATGGCTTCTTGGGGAAGGGAGAGTGAGTTTTCTTTAAGGGTGTTGCCCCTGGTAGGTCCATCATGTTTCAGAGAATGGCCCCACATTTATGAGTTTATAGAAACATAAATTAGACTCAATGGATTTTTAAAAAAGATATGAAGTTGGGAGGGAGAATGGGATGGGTCTAGAAGCAATAGCAGGTGAATATGATCAAAATATATTGTGTGCAAGTGACACAAAGAATCGATTAAAATATTGTATTTTTTAAAAGTATCTCTCTGAATAGGTACCAGTGTCAATCTGTTTACATAACCATAAACTTCAATTTCTTGTCATTTCTATAGGAAGCAGGTAAGTGTTACTGCCTGCTCCTCAGATCTACAGTCCACCGTGTGCACATGTGACCCGCTGCTGTGATCGGTGCTTTCTCCCCCCCCCCCCAGTTCTCTGTGTCCCCCTCCTGCTCACCAGTCCCCACACTGGTTCTGCTGCCCTCCATTTTCAGAATCCTTTCTGTCCCACAGTCTCTTCTTTGTACTACCTTCCATTCTGCCTCAGAGCCTTTAAATATCTTCAGTAAACTGGAGCATAGAGCTACTGTCCTTAATCTCTCAGCTATTTGACCAAGGAGACCAGTTTCAAACTCCAACTCGGTGATGGATTTGAGTAGTATACACTACTACGGGAAGCCAGAGCATTTAGAAAATAATAATTCTAAGAGACTGCTTTAAGCACACTGGCCTTATACTTCTTTCATGCATGGCTGAGCATAGTAAATCTGATTAATCCAGTAAACAGGAGTTCAAAATCAACCCGCCTCACTCCATGAACACACAATATGAATTCCCCCCAGTTTCTATGATGGCCATACTAACCTCGTAGAAGAGAAAATACACACAGTGTGCTGCTTTTAGCCACTTGTGACATTTTTAATTGAGCTTTTAAAGGAGGGAGGAAGAACTCAACACACCGATCACACCTTCACACTTTATCTTTTACTTGCTAACATTCTACTGAGCAGGACTTAAGATACAAAACTCCATTTTTCTTCCTTCACAGAATCCTGGTCATCTTGAAAGGCAGTTTTCTAAGTCTTCTCAATACTCACTTGGCAAAAGCATTTTTCCTGTTAATCTCTTTTTGGGAAGAAGCAGAAGTTGTGCTGAAACTTCTTCTAAAACCTAAATGTAAGAGTGAAAATCAGAAGAAAATACATCACATGTTTTCAGTCTTTACAATGAGTTATTTTTAATCACTTCTACAGTGTTCTATGACTCCAAGAGGTTTGTTTGTTTGTTTGTTTTTCCCCTGGAGAACACTGCTAGGAGCAGTTCTTCTAAGATAAAACCTTCCATCCTGCAAGGAAGTGCCTTAAACTTAGCAAGTCAACAATACAAAACCCTCAGGAAATCCCTGAAACTGACCAGATACAATAGGTCCCTCCTTCCCTGAGCATATACACAGGCAGAAAAGACAGAGACCAGACCGGCTTCCTGAAAGCCAGTCTGCCTGAACGATATTCAGACCACCTAAGCTGCTTAAAAGAGACACTCTCCAGCCCCTTCGACTGCCTGTAGGCTGTGCACTGTATTCCAGGTTTCTAGCTTTCATAAGCTGACCATCACCCATGCTAGGGTGGGCTTTTGGTAATACAGCTGTCTCTGAGTCACTTCTATAAATAACCTTTCACCCATATTCCTGTAAGTGGCCTCAACAAAAGTCATTGGTTCACTAAGTTGGACTTTGGTAATACCCTTACTTTGGTCTGTCATTGGTTCCTACATGGAGTGAGTAAGCATTTGTTCACATCGATACAGGAACAGTACCACAAAATGAAAGGAAAGAAAATGCATGCGCAGAACACAGCTGTAGTTTAGATTTCTAGACAATTTGTCATGTTTACCTTCTTGATCAAGCTCTGTTCACACAGGGATAAGTGATAAACACAACATGACTTTCAGAGCTTTCTCCTGTGAGATGTCTTAAAAACCAAGTAACAACAAATCACACACTGATAAAGTGGATTCAGCATATGATTACGGTCTTTGATAATCATATGAAAAAGGATGTTTTTAAAACTATCATTGAAAATATTTCAGGAACAGAACACAAGACAATAAACTTCAGAGTTCCTCCGTGTACCTTCCCCACACACAAGAGTTCAAAGATTATGAGACTTCACAAAAGGTAGACTTTAAAGGAGAAAATGAGTTTCCAATTCCAGCAGACCAGAAGTGCTGAACAAAATCTTGATTAAAATAACTCAAATTCAAAACAACTATAACTGTATAGAATACACTGTTGAGCTGACTCAGTCATGTTCTCTCCCTCCCTTCTCTCTCTCTCTCCCTCTCTCTCTCTCTCTCTCTGCGCGCGCACACACTGGGGACACACCCCAACCCCCCAAAGTACAATTTCAAAGAGGCCAAACCATAAAAAAGAAAGAAGCCAGGAGAGGCTGCCAGGCGCCCAATGTGCAATCTTATCTTGCACCACAAGGTCGCCGCTCAGTCCTTAGATACTGGACTCCTGATTGGTTGCAACATGGAGAAGAAAGGAACAAAGGCCTGGTGTATGGGGAATCCCACCAAAGGCTTCTGGAGTTCATCTCAATGTAACTTGGGGCAAGAAACCAAGTGAAACAATTCTTTCTTATCAGTGCAAGGCTGTAATTACCGCTCTCAGATCTTGTGGCCATGAGCAAATCCATGTCATCTATGTCATGAAAGAAAGGGAGGAGAGAGAGAGAGAGAACAAACCACTGAAGAGAATGTAGCTAAAGTAGTTCTGGGATGGCAGTGCTTTCAAGCAAATAGCAGAAGTCAATATATCTGAAGGCATCAAAAAACTGCCATCTATACAATTATGATAAACAAGCATTTCATAATAGTAAATTACAAAGTCACAAGGACAGTAGACACCACAAGTCAAAAAGGCAAAACAAATCACCTACAACAACAAGGACTGCTCAGGCGCCTGACTTCTCATCATGACAGAAGCCAGAGCACCCATGTGCAGGGAGAAAAAAGTCCAAAGTGCTCTACCCAGTAAACACGTCACTGGAAAAGACAAAAGCTGAGTGTACTTGGGCCAGAGCAAAGCTATCGTAAGAGGAAGTTGTGAAGATGGATGAGTAAGTATGGGACTGAAATAAACTGTTACAGAAAAATTATTATTACGATGCCTAGTTTACAGGAGTGATGAAATAGAAACAAGACAACTTAGCTTCTTAGCTCCTACAAATTCAAAGTGTGTAAAGGGGGTAAGACAGAGTGACTTTAAACTGTGTGAAGTGTGTACATTAAATAACCTATGACAATTACTAAGAAGCATATTTCATGGTCTAGCTTGTACACAGTAGGGAACTAAATAGAGTGCAGGAAAGGGAAAGGGCAGGAACACAACCAGAATGGTGTAAAGAAGGAAGCGCCAGCTAGGCATGGTGGCTCACACCTCTGATTCCAGCCCTAGGAGGGGAGGCAGAGGCAGGGAGACCCCTGTGAGTTCAAGGTCAACCTGGCCTAATTAAGAATTCTAAGTCAGTCAGGGCTGCATAAAGATGTTGCATCAAAAACCAAACCAAAACAGAAAAATAACCATTTATTTATTTAAATATATAAAATTTAAATATAACCACCATTACTTATTTTAAACCCCACAATTTACAATATACAAAACCCACAGTGGATTAGGGGCTGTGGAGATGGCTTGTAGTAGGAGCTTATTAAAACCAATTGTGAGAATGTTTTTGTTAAATCCCAGGTGGGCTGCTTAAGACACAGGTATAAAGTATTAACTGTCTCATGAGCTAGCAGGGGCGTGGCTTAACTGAGCAAGTTTAACTCTGAGGATTTGGGAGAGAGGAATAAAAAGCCAGAGACCCAAGGAGAAGGGGGCTCTACAAGGGAGGGAAAAAAGTCAGACCCCTGAGAAGGCGGCTCTATAAAGGAGGGGAGAAAAAAAGCCAGAGCCCGGAGGAGAAGGGGGCTCTAAAAAGAAGGAATAAAAAGCCGGAGCCGTGAGGAGAAGGGAGCTACACAGAGAAAAGAGAAGGAGCTCCACAAAGAAGTAAAGGAGAATGGGTTTTACAAAGTAGCAAGAGTAAAGAGGCTCTACAGAGAAGTAAGAGAAAAGGTTCTACAAAGAAGAGAAAGGGCTACAAGGTAGAAAGTGGATGCTGCTCCACCAGTGGCTGATGCTCCCCCAAACTGCTGCTTGTTCTTCCTGTTGTTCTCTCCTGGTTGCTGGTCTCCTGGTTTGCTGGTTTGGTAGACTTCTAATGAAACTGGTATTACCCCCAAAGAATCCAAGGACCCTGAACAGCAGGAAGTAGCTCAAAGAGACCTATGTCCCTTCTCCCTCTAACCTTCTTTCTCTCCCAACTAGGGATGGGGGTGTGGAAGGGAGCGAGGGATGGAAGGGAGGTAGAGGTATTAAGCACAATAAATTAAGTATAATAAAATAAATTAGAGTGTATAATTAAGGATAGTACAAAAATAATAAAAGCCACTTGCTACAATGGCTCAGTGGTTAAGAGTGCTTACTGTACAATTCTGAGGACCAAAGTTCAGATCCCAGCACCCACAAAGCAAACCATGCATATGGCAAAAACCCCTGTGACTGCAGCTCTGAGGAATCCAACAATGTCTTCTCACCTCCACTGTGCACAGAGCCCCACACACATGCTCATCCACTCTCAAAGACACACATATAAATAAATACTTTAAATGGAATGGGAAGTAAATACAACAGCATAAAGAACATTGTTAATCAATCAGTAGCAGCAATAAATTAAAATGAATGGAAGTCTCAGAGTAAAAAGATGAAGAAAATCAGATTTGTTTTTCCTAAGTAAAACCCTAGTATATTCTATTTAGGAAAGTACTCTAAAAGTATTATGGCAGAAAATAAATCAATAGAAAAAAATGCATTAGAGAAATACTTAACCAAAAGAAGGCTGGTATAAAGGTACAAGAATTGTTATAAAAGCAACACCAGGTAGAGCCTGAGAGTGCATCTCTGCAGCCCCAGCACTCAGGAGACTAACAAAGAGAATCGTGAGTTCGAGGCTAGCCTGGGCTACATAGTGATACTCTGTAGGGAGAGAAGAGTATCTTCCCTACAAGCAATCTTTATTGTAACTCTTCGTCTTTTCACTTAAAAGGATACACTGATAGTTTCTCTCTAATATTCAAACTGCCAATAACACTACTCTTAGCTTCCATTACTGTGTAAAATTAGAGTTACCTAGACACAAACATGACCTGGACAGCCGATCTGTGACCAGAGGACTATGAGCTGACCAGTAGGAAGGTAACACACAGCTGGATATGCTGAACAAAAGGACAACTCACAAAAGGACGACTCATGTCAGAGGCAGGACAGTGCCATTTTATCATGCCACTCAGAATAGTATGAAACTTAAAACCTATGAGTTGTTTGTTTATGGAATTTTCCATTTAATATACTCAGATGATGACTGAATGCAAGTAATCAATTTCACAGACACAAAAAGGAGGCTACTTAAGTAAGTGGAGAGAGAGATGAATCCATGTTCACAGATGAACAGTAGTCAGATCCAGTCTTCCCAACTTCCTCAAAACCCCAGCATGTCACTACATAGATTCCTACAAAATGATCATGAAGTTTATATAAGAAGGAAAGAAACCCAGAAAAACCAACACAATACCAAGGGAGAATAAAATCGTAGGACAGACAGACACACACACACTCAGCAGAGGACAATGACACAGACACAATGGAGAAAATGGCTGTGGAGATGGGAAGGGGCCAGTAGAAGACTTCTGCCTACAGGTCAGAGCAGACACAGCAGCACACCATCAGGAAGGTCACATCACAGCAACATGTCCTCTGGAATGGTGACACTCCATAGACATGGTGCCAACCCCAACAAATACTCAATGATAGTTATTATATTAATAACTTTTATGGTTATCCCCAGATGGAAAAGAAAATCATACTCAATCATTATCACACACAAAATCAATTCTGGGTAAGCTGACAAATGTGAAACACAAAACCAAAACTTAAAAAAAAATTCAGGAAAGTGTTATAATTTCTGTCTCTGGGAGAAAAAAATCTTAGGATAAAAAATACAAGCCATAGCCAGGCGTTGGTGGCACACGCCTTTAATCCCAGCACTTGGGAGGCAGAGGTAGGCGGATTTCTGTGAGTTCGAGGCCAGCCTGGTCTACAAAGTGAGTCTAGGACAGCCAGAGCTGTTATACAGAGAAACCCTGTCTCGAAAAACCAAAAAAAAAAAAAAATACAAGCCATTAAATGTCTTATTCTTTGACTACATAAAAATTAAAGAAGTTTTCTCACCAAAAGATATCAGAAAAGTTAAGATAAGTCATCACCTGGTACATACTAGTAACACATGAAACCAATAAAAGATTCATTCTCAAAATATAGAAAGAAACCTACAAATTAGTAAAATAAGAAGCAAATCACTCGAAAGAAGAAGCAAGAGGCTTAAACAGAAAAAAGGAAATCCGTACGTCTCACAAACTGAAAACTGAAAAGACCAACGGCTGTCATGTCAACTAATTAAAATCTGGAAAATGGAAATTAAAGCCACAGTGAGATACTGTTTAAATCTAGCAGGGTAGCGACTATTTCCATGCCAAACAAGATGGCCGTTGCCGAGGTTGGAGAACAGGGCCTAGTCAGTGGCAGAGGGGAGTATGAGGTCCCGACACCTGGCAGCCCCTAGGCAGAACATAGGTATGACAGCCATGCTTACCAACCCCAGGGCAACTTCTACACGTGCGCACAGCAGCCTGTGACAGTAAAAAACAGGATGCAGCAAAAATAACCAGCAGCTACAGAATCAGCCACACATTCCAATGAAATGCTAAAAGACAAAATAGCAGATAATGGAAACAAAACACTGCTTACTGATACAGCTGCAAATGGTAGAAAAGATCAAGAAAATCAAAGGAATTGTGAATACGAAATTCACAGCTCATACCCTTAGGATGGGAGATACAAAGGGAGGCAGGGGAGAGGGAGGTGGGGACTCGAGGTTCCCACAGCACAGCTGGGAGGCAGGAGATAGATCTGCCCCAGGCTTACAAACACTATACAGATGCACTTCAGACACTCTGATATAAAGACATCGAAGCAGACATTTAACAACAAAAATACATTTCAGTGAGTGAAAGTGAAGTACTTTACACTGAATTTAAAAATCATAATCTTACCAGGATAAGAATGATTCTGTTTATTTGAAGATATTTCTGAAAGTGTATCCAGGGAATCGGAAAGCCTGTGAATGAAAGGAACAGAGCAGCCCACGTTAGGTGTTGCTGGTCTTCCAGGTGAGGTGGACTCTGAAGTGGTGCTTCCACATCAGCTGATGTTATCCCTTTCGTTCTTTCAGCAAGCAATTTATTGGGCAGCCATGTGAGCCAGGGAAGAGCTTCACTCTAGCACGGAGACAGGCGACACACAGATGGGGTAGGTCCTCACCACCAAGGACAAGGAGCCTGGAAAACCCTGTTCACTTGAGACAGGGACCTGACTTTGTTTGGTGGCTTTATGGAGCTGGGAATTGAACCCTGGGCCTTGGCACATGATAAGCAAATATCCTGCCACTGTGCTGTATCCATGGCCCTGCTATTATTATTTCATTGTTGTTGTTTTTCAGTGCTAGGAACTGGATCTGTGGTAACTTCTGACTTTGCTTTCAAATTTTATCTTCAAAGGTAAAACTAAAAATTATGGAGTTAAGTGCATTTTATACCAAGTTTAACAAATATAAGATTAAAAGTATAAAAAAAATCACCAATTCTGATATTGGGGAAAAAGAGACAAGTTAAACTTGTGTATGTGTATAATTTTTTCAGATAAACCTGGACAGCAACATACCCCAAGGCCCTCTATGCGGGACCCTACACCCACCAATGCATAAGTCACCTTCCCAGTGAGTTTCTCCTTTTTTTGATATTCAAATCATTATTTTTAAAAAGTCAGGTCCTGAAAGGCTCATTTTCTTTCAACTGTTTACTGACCTAAATCTGCAAGTCCTTCATCTGCCAATCACTTCTCCCAACACACTTTTTTAGCCACCAAAAACTCCCGCAGCCCCTGCAGTGTGTTCAGCCGCATCCCGCGGTTCATATGCCTCATTTGTACAGGACACACAACACATGACAATCGAGGACAGGCTGGTGGACACAGAGTCTAGCCTCTGGTAAGCAGCAGGTACCAAGATGAAGAGGTGATGGACAGCTGAGAGGGACCTACTTCTGGAAGTGATCATTTCATTAGAAATAAGTGCCAACAGCAACAGCAGGAAACCAAGAACACAGTGTTTGTGAGGCCAGTTAGGCAGTGAATGAGTTCCCTTGGATTGTCTTTAAAGAATATTCACTGATATTATCAACCAAGACAATTTACTGAATGAAAATTGTGTGATGACAGATAGATCAGTAAAGTTATTCAAACAGAGGAAGTCATGTGGGCGGATCCTAGGAAAAGGACAAATTTTAAAACTGCGAAAGGGAGAAATAAACAGCCAGCTATGATCCTGAGACGAAGCACTAGGGGTCTGAGTGTGACTTGTCACCAAGACAGTCTCCTGTAGCCCCAGTTTAAAATCTTCCTATCTCGAAGACCAGCAGGGCCTTAAAGAGCTCCAAACTGGCTTGCATTAGAAAAGCCCTAAAATCAGAGACCATGTCTGTTTTGTTTGCCCATAGAATGCCTAGCACAGCACAAAGTGTTCAAAGACACTTAATAGTATTGATGCTGATGAATGAGACAATCAGAAGATGACAGAAGACAGCTGGATGGAGACAGTGGTTCATTTCAACAGAGCCCTGTTTCTTTTAAAAAGTGGGGGTTGCTTTCAGATGCACTACCTTGGAGAAGACCAAACAGAAGGCAAGAGAGACAGAGTGAGACCAACATGTGCTCTGTGAACACAGCAATGGAAATACAAAACTACCCGAAAGATGTGGCTTTACAAATAAAGATGAAGAAAAGCCCACTGTGGCATAAAAAGCACAGAGCTGGGAATCGGAGCTAACAGGTATAGCTACTGTGCCTAAAATGTGCCAAATCCTGCACTCTAGGTCACTGGATATAGAACAAACCCCAGACCTTGTGACAAGGAGACAAACCAAACTAGTGCGAGGTATGTGTCAATCATCTGTCAGATGTCAGGTCCACAGGAGACCTACAGAAGCCCTGGTAACCATTACGAGTTTATGGGGAAGAGCTCACTTCTGACTCCGAACATCTGGGGGCTCCAACCCCCACTGCAGACCACAGATGGCATTAGCTGTCTGGGCCTCACGTTCTTCCTCTGTGAAACGGGGACAATTACAGGGCCCGCCCGGTAAGTTGCTTTCAGTCACTGACACAGCGACAACAGTGAGGATGGCGGCCAGTACTGGTAAATGCTATCAGCTAAAAGCATGGGCTTAGTTAGGGAAAACAGTAAAGCAGCAAACCAGGCTAAGCTCGGCTCTTCCATTAGCCATCCATGTGACCTCAGCTCTGCTACTCTTTCTCTGGAAAGCTATTTTCCACTCTATAAGATGGGAATAAGCATAGTAGCTCATGGCTCCCTGGGTCTGCAGAGGACAATGACTTATGCCACTCAGGAGCTCAATAAAAGTTGATAATACTTAGGGTTATTTTCCAGCTCATCTGGCCAGGTATTTATTGGGATCAAGTGAAACAATACTTAAGGGAAGACACTTATGAGCTACAAGCACTGTATGCTGAAGGCTTCATTGCTGTACAGAATACTGTATCAAGTACACTGTAAATGAAGGAAATTAACATCAAAAGGATATGTAAGAGAAAAACAGAGAGAGATATGATTTTAAAAAACAGAAACCACAGGGCATGGTGGCACACGCCTTTAATCCCAGCACTCGGGAAGCAGAGGCAGGCAGATCTCTGTGAGTTTGAGGCCAGCCTGGTCTACAGAGTGAGTCCAGGACAGCCAGGGCTACACAGGGAAACCCTGTCTCAAAAAACCAATACACAAAAAACAAAAACAAACAAAAAAAAAAAAAAAAAGGGCTGGAGAGATGGCTCAGAGGTTAAGAACACTGGCTGTTCTTCCAAAGGTCCTGAGTTCAATTCCCAGCAACCAGATGGTGGCTCACAACCATCTACATTGAGATCTGGTGCCCTCTTCTGGAGTGAATGTGTACATGCTGGCAGAACACTGTATACACAATAAATAAATAATCTTAAAAAAAAATTCAATTTTCCAAGAAACCATCAGTGTACAGCTAAAAGGGAACTAGTAGAGACTTCCAGACCACCAATGTGCCTCTAGTTTCATAAGCATGATCACACCACTTATGCTGTATCTTACTCAGAGATTAGAATCTTTTTTTTCTAATGAGAATTAGTTTTTTTTAGTGAATTATGGGAGTACTTCTGAACTCTTAAGAGAGGCAGGCAAATTGGCCTGGCATCTGCCAGCACATAAAGGAGTTTGTAGCTTCACATTGCTTGGATACTAGAGGGACTTGGAGCCAAGATGGGCATCGCACAGTTGAGGCCACAGCTCTGTGAGAAACATGGAACAGTGCCTTGTTGAAGGGGTATGGCTAAGAAGTCACAGAAGCCAAGGAAAATGTCAATTGCTGCAGGAAGCACAGAAATGCTAGATACCATCAACAGCTCGTGACCCCGCAACATCATCAAAGACCACGGGACCATGCCCTATAGAAGGTAGGGAGTTCCATGTGGATCTCTCTCTCTCTTGCCCCCATGGACAGAGAAGACAGAAGCCCACTGGGGAGAAGTGTGTGAAGCAAGGTTTGCCATTTGTCAGCCTTTAGGCTGCAATAGCCTGAAGCGAATCAACAGTCAGAAACCTTGGCAAGTAAACTGAGGATTGCCAAGAAACTGAGAGGCAGAGTCCAAGAAAGAGACTTTTGCCTCAAGCTGGGCCAAGAAGGCTGGCAGAAAATGCACAGCATAGAACCTGCTGAGAGAAAGTTCTTGAAAACTGGACGCTAAAGACATTGGTCCAGGGGCCTGAGAGTGCTGGGAGAATGAGCGAGGTGGGTGGAGTTCAGAGGCCACAGTGAGGAAGACTAAGCTGTGGGCTGAGGAGACTGTGGAAATGAGTCTCAGATGATGGAAGCCAACGTCAAGTTTAGTGGTTAAAACAGGCTGGCCTCATAAGCTGGTCACAAGCTAGTGGTTGAAATAAACTGACTCCATGAACCTGCAAAGCTAGGCCTGGAGGAAGCGAAGTCAAGCTGAAGATAAGACTGCCTTCCATGACTGCCAGAGCTAGAACTGCTAACCAAGATGCCTGCAAGGACCTGTGCTAGAGAATTTTAATATTCTTTCAAAAGGGTTAAAATAGGATCAGCTAAGTGTCCTTAGGTATTAAGTGTTTATAGGTATTAATTTATAGGTTATAGATATTAGATTATAGGATATAGGTGTTATAGGATATTTAGATGTTTGTTAATTATTAATAAATATAAATGTTTTAAATAAAATTTTTCTGTTGCACTTTTTCCAGCCTCTGAAAACCAGACAGAGCTAGCTAGCTTTTTCCCAGCTCCACATTCCACCAGAACTGCATGAGGGCATGTGTTTTGGATCAGTCCACTTTTAAAACGCAGAGTGAGATGGCATGCAAGTACACTGCCTTATCCAGACACACTCTGGAGGTTTGTTACATATAAATCCCCGAGACTTCACTTCCCCTGGAGAGCTACTGCCTGTCTATTTTTGAAAACTAAGGAAATCAGAGGAAAAAGCCATTTTGGTCCCATTAGGTTTGTAGGAGAATGAATGGGTGCCTGCTGGCAGGAAATTTAATGTAGTTAGGATGTGACTGAAGCAATCAGAGAGCATTTTTACTTTTGTTTGCATGATGGATTAAGCTTGCTCCTCGAACTGTTCTTAGCAGCAAACGCCCCTTCTAATAGCCTACACACACTCATAGGGTTTGCAAATGAGAGAGAAAGGAGGTTTTTAAAATTGCAAATCCTCAGCAAGGCAAATTTAGCTTCCCATGAGCCTTCCCTTGGAGGAAGGTGGTTAGCTAACCCATTGGAGGAATGCATGTGCTTATCTTCCAGATGAAGTTAGGGTCCCCGTGGGCCACATGGGATTGCAGAGTTTGTGTAAATAGATCCACATCCTAGTGCAGTTTCTTCTCACCTCTGTACCCTGGATGGGGGGGGCAAATATTCCATATCTCGGAGAACAACTAAAATACTGCACACCTCCAACCGAACCGTCATTCTTCCCATGGGGTTTCTCCAGCTCTATGCCGTACCAATACCCTAGAACATGAATATTGCATTTTAAAAGCATCTGCACTTCATTCACAATCGTTACGTGGTAATACGAACTCAAAACCTAGATGCCTTAGTGTTTTCACAAATGACCGAGATGATGGAAGATCATCATGATCATTAAGCTTTCAAATGATAAAATTATAAAATAAAACTGGAAAATTTGAAAAGTGGGAGAAATGTTTTAGCAGCGTAATTGCAGAGCAGTACATTAAGGGAGAAAAAATAAAACACACAAACTCAGATTTGCAGAGAATTAGCCATTATCCAAGGAAAGCACCACCAAGATATGTCTTAAGACTCTAATGCAAAAGAGCCGTCCTTGACTCTAGCGTAGAGTGTTTCAGTGAGAGAGGCCACAAATGATACTGAGACACATAAATTCTAATGTGGGCTGAGCTCTTCATCTTGCCCTCCAGTTTGTAGAACACCACAAACACTCATTAAATAATTAAACAAGGACAGAGATAACAGGGCAGATATTAGGCAGCATAGGACTGCCACTCCATCTTCTAAATAAATAAAAAGACTTAGGTTTGCTAATAGGAAAACCTGTCTAAAAGAATCTGTAGGGCTCACTGTAAGGAAGGTGAGTCTCTGGAGAGGCTAAAACGGAACTGGCAAGGCTGCAGTTCCAGTAGCACGAGGTAAGTGGACATATTCCTGAAGTGGGGATTCCTGGGGTTTCCATGATCAGCTAACACGCCTCACAGTTCACGCACTTGTTTGAGCAGACAACACAGGGGTGACTGTGTTTGGTCTTTTACAATCAATAGCAAATAAAGAATGCATGTGTGAATGCCAGCCAACTTACTACAAATTAGGAAATAGAAAATACTCCTTCTTTCAGATTACTAGCTCAGAGTCAGTTTCAATTATAGGAACCTCAAAAGCCAACTTAGAAAGAGTTCTCTTTTTGTTTTTCTTTTGTTTGTTTATGTTACACCTGATCACATTCTAGATACTGAGATTGGGGCTGAAAAGACTCAAGTAAAGCCAATGTCTTTTGTATTTGAGTGGCCCTACTATATTGTGTAACCACACTAATTCTTTGAAAACAGACTATCAGCTTTCTGATTCATCTAAACCAGGTGAGTCTGGTTAGAATTATCTCTGAGTACTATAGTTGCAATCTTCTAGGTCTCTTCCCTCTGCTTTTGATATACTTTTCCATGTAATTTTTTTTCTTCAATTAAAAGTACCATTCTAATTGGCTACATTTCCGCTACGTGTTTATTACATAACTCTTGAAAATGTCTGGCACAGCACTTGTGAAGACGGCCTACCCGAGAGCTATCTAAGTACACTCTACCTAGCGTGCGATGTAAGGGAGGCCCAAGGGAGGCCTGGATTCTAAAATAGCTCAAAAAATACACTGACTTAAACGAAAAGTGGCATTAATCAACGAAGAACATGCTGGGAGACGATTCTCCATGGTTCTCATGCTTCTGATTCATACACACAGTGGACGCTCCTGGAGAACAAGTGGGTCTCAAGCACAGTGGCTGCCATGCTGGGCCACAAGCGCAGAGCAAAGGAGCCTAAACCTTAGAAGGCTAGAACACAGCTCCTGGGGGTAAGTGCCGCATGCCCTCTCTGCCCTGACCTGTGGGATGGACCTGGGGCTTTGTGGACCAGGGCAGAAGATGCTGGTACCCTGCCTCCTGCTATTACTGTGAGTACTACAGCCCTGCCCCGGCTTAGGACTCTGTGGCTTTGATCAGCATCTGTGACACTGTGGCAGGCTAATTTGCTGCTTTGCAAATAGAGTAAGATCTCAGCTACTTTGTGGGTCTTGGCAGAGTTCTACCTTACAAACTTTTCTTTTTCAATCCATAGTGTAGGTAACCTTTTACTAAAATGCTACAATGCCACCATGTGTCAATATGGCATATTGCCACTTAAAACACTAAGACATGCTTCTGGTGCAACTGGCCTCCAATCTTTGAAAATACAAAGGAAGATAATCTTTACCTTTTAAGAATATTTCCTCTAAACTCAGGGACAAGACAAGGATGTCCACTTTCACCATATCTCTTCAATATAGTACTTGAAGTTCTTGCTAGAGCAATAAGACAACTAAAGAAGATCAAGGGGATAAACATCGGAAACGAAGTAGTCAAATTATCCCTATTTGCAGATGATATGATAGTATACATAAGCGACCCCAAAAATTCCACCAAAGAACTCTTACAGCTGATAAACACCTTCAGCAAAGTGGCTGGATACAAAATTAATTCAAAAAAACCAGAAGCCCTTCTTTATACAACAAATGTGCTGAGAAAGAAATAAGGGAAACAACCCCCTTCACAATAGCCACAAACAACATAAAATACCTGGGGGTAACTCTAACCAAGCAAGTAATGGACCCATACAACGAAAACTTCAAGCCCTTGAAGAAAGAAATGGAAGAGGCCTTTAGAAGATGGAAAGATCTCCCATGCTCATGGATAGGTAGGATCAACATAATAAAAATGGCCATCCTACCAAAAGCAATATATAGATTCAATGCAATTCCTATCAAAATACCAACACAATTTTTTATAGACTTGGAAAGAGCTATTCTCAATTTCATATGGAACAACAAAAAGCCTAGAATAGCTAAATCAATCCTGTACAATAAAAAAACATCTGGAGGTATTACCATCCCAGATTTCAAGCTGTACTACAGAGCAATAGTTGTAAAAACAGCATGGTATTGGTATAGAAACAGACCAGTAGATCAATGGAATCGAATTGAAGATCCAGAAATAGACCCACACACTTATGGCCACCTAATTTTTGACAAAGAAGCCAAAATGGCACAATGGAAGAAGGACAGCATCTTCAACAAATGGTGCTGGTCCAACTGGATGTCCACTTGTAAAAGAATGAAATTAGACCCATACTTATCACCTTGTACAAAACTTAAGTCCAAGTGGATCAAAGACCTTAACATAAGGCTGGTCACACTAAATCTACTAGAAGAAAAAGTGGGAGAAACCCTCTAACTAATTGGCACAGGTGACAACTTCCTGAACAGAACACCAACAGCTCAGGACTTGAGATCAACAATCAATAAATGGGACCTCATGAAACTGAAAAGCTTCTGTAAGGCAAAGAACACTGTCATTTGAACAAAACGGCAGCCTACAGACTGGGAGAAAATCTTCACCAACCCCACATCTGACAGAGGGCTAATATCCAAAATCTACAAAGAACTCAAGAAATTAAATGCCAAGAAACCAAATAATCCAATCAAAAAATGGGGGACAGAGCTAAATAGAGAATTCACAAAGGAGGAATCCTAATGGCTGAGAGACACTTGAAGAAATGCTCAACATCCTTAATCATCAGAAAAATGCAACTCAAGACGACTCTGAGATTCCATCTCACACCTGTTAGAATAGCTAAGATCAAAAACTCAAATGACAGCACATGCTGGCGAGGGTGTGGAGAAAGGGATACCCTACTCCATTGCTGGTGGGAGTGCAGGCTTGTGCAACCACTATGGAGGTCAGTATGGCAATATCTTAGAAAACTTGGAATATCTCTGCCTCAGGACCCAGCCATTCTGTTAGGTACTATGACAGCCTATTATAGTTACTTGCTAAGCTAATCAGAAATAAACCAGCAAGAGACAAGCAACATCTGCTTACCCTAATAGAAGAGATAGATAGGGCCTCTTCAAAAACCTCAAGAGATCTGCAGAATATGGCATTCAAAGATGTTTTCTTAACTTTAGATTTTTTTATATCAAGACATATCAACTCCTGACAGCACCCCCTATTCTCCTCCAAGTAGAAGATGAGCATCGAAGAATCTCCAGTGGGAGATGATTGAATTAGTGGCAAGCCTATCTCTTGGTAGGAAAAGCCCCTTGCTCCAACTGTAGACAGAATGCTGTCCAAAAAGGACAAAACCTGGAAGCAGGTAAGTCGACAGCCTAGCTCTGCCAAGACAGGGTAGGTAAGTCCTTCATAACCCCTGCTCTACAATCAATGTCTGTCAGAGAAACGGGGCCAAATGACTGAAGATCGATGCTGTAATGTATGGAGAGAAAATGGGAACTGTCCAGGCAGCCACTGGTATGTCATTTCTTAGTTTGGGAAGCTGCAGGCCCTGTACTTCCTATAAAATCAGATATATTTATCCCTCTCAGGTCTCTGAGGTGGTTGAAGAACAGATAGCTAGAGTCTGATAATTAAATTTTGAGTTGTTTAGGAGTCAAGAGAGTGTTACAGATCTAAGAAGATACTTTTAAAATTGTGTTGCAAGTTAGTATGAATGTTGAGTCAGATATAGAACTTTAAACTCATGGAGATGGTTAGATAGTAGAATGTTAAAGTCAGGTACCAAATACATATGGACTGGACATTGGGAATGTACGCTAAGCCATATAACCATCATAACTGTGGCCTAATTACCTCTGTTGTTTTGTGTTGTATTTATTATTATAAGAGAAAGAGCCATTTGTTGGACTGAAAGGGGAAACTGTAGGGGGAAATAAGATATACCTTAAACTTAAAAGAAAAAAAAATGGAAGAGGATAGGGGGTTGAGGGTGGGATGGTGGGACTGGAGGGGGGAACAGGGAGGGGACTGCGATTGAGATGTAACTTGAAGAAATAAAAAATAAAGGAAAAAAATTGTAAAAAAAAGAATATTTACTATTTCTATTCAAGTGTACATATGTGAGACTGTGTGAGTTTATGTGCACCGTGTGTGCAGCTGCCCCTGGAGGCCAGAGGACATCAGATCCCCAGGAACTGCAGTTGTGAGTCACCTGATGGAGGTACTGGGAATTGAACCCAGGTCCTCTGCAAGAACAGTAAGTGTTCCTAACCATTGAGCCATCTCTCCAGCGCCAATCTTTACTTTAGCAAACATAAAGATGAGGTAGGCTGGGAGGAAATGTTTAAGCTCACAGACATGCATCTTTAGGTCCCAGGCCACACAACAACTTTTATATCTTCTTTGCTTTTCTCTCCAAGCCATCCTGATAAAAAGTTAGACGGTCCATCTACCTGCTCAACTCCAGGGTTATCCTAGAAGGTGGGGAAGGGGACTATTCTGAAATGCTTTCCAGTTATCTAGCACACTTATTTACCTGCAGTCAGTGAGAGTAAACTAGAGAAGTCAAAACTAATTTTAATATTAGGCAAATGTTAAGCACGACTCGCAAGAGAATTCTACGGATGCCAGTCGGTAGAGTACAACAGCTGTATCATGTTGCACACCATCTTGGGCTCTGCTGCTTGTCCACAAGAATGGGGAAGGGAGAACTTCCCTATGGCTAGATCCCATCTGCTGCTAAAGGTTTAAACCTTTTGTACAAAATTCACATGGAGTCAAGACTATTTGGAGTAGTTACCTGGAGCAAAGTTTGTTGTCCCATAGAACTTAATGGTCCCCACTCTCTGGCCTACCACCAGCACTCTTTCTCCAAGGCGGAGTTCTCCTTCACGGCGGGCATTATTTGCTGCAGATGTTGCTGAAGAATTCAAACCTGTTGAAGTGGTGGGATGGGAGATATGGGGAGGGAAGGGAAGAGGAAAGAAAAAAAAGGGAGGAAAAACTCAAAAAGCATGTTAGTTTAAAAAAAAGTGCCCCGTGTGTTCTAACTAGTCTGGTTATGTGGATGCTTCATTACATATTTATCACAGCTGTGATCCTCACTCAAGAGTCAAGGCACTCGAAGCAAATGAGAAGGGTTTCCTGAGAAAACCGCAGCCAAGGGAAAAGCATACACCCTGTTCCTAGAAAAGAATCAATTCCACTGAGACAAGTACACTCTCTACTCCATACAGCACTGCGTGTGAAAAACCAGAGCCGCGCAGGCTCCACCATCTGACACATTCACTCACCTTTGCCCCTACAGCAGGAGAGCAGATGCAAATAACACAACATGTGAAACTGAGTGGTAGGTCAGATGTGGCCAGTGGTCCCATGCCTAGACATGTGAAGCACAGAGTAGCTGTTTTTACCCAGGCTCGGTGTAAGGGTCCACGGAACGCAGTTCCAGGAGAACCTGCTGCAGGCTGAGCAGCCCAAAGTAGACGACCCAAAATGCACAATGTCCCAAAGTCTGAATGTCCCTACCACAGATGCTCAGATTCACATGCAGATTAGAGTGCTGCCTCTCACCACTTCAGAGGTTGAAGATGTTGAAATCAGAGTTTCTGCCTAGAGGCAGTCAAACAGTAGATTGTGAAAATATTCCAAACTCCCAAACTGCCCTAATTCAAAACACTTCTGGCCCTGATCATGCCAAGTAAGCAATATCCAACGTACAGCAGGTCTGATTATCCCAACTTGCTTTCCTTCAACTTAATTCAAAACTATCCCTAAAATGCCCACTACCTGGCCTCTGAGAAATACTATCTCCAAAAGGAGGGATCCTGGGCCCTGTCCTATTGGTACCAAGTAAAGAGTGAACAGTTGCCATCCAGAGGACCTTCACCTAGCGTAGGTGAAGGCCTGACTGAGAGGAGTCAACCGTGGGAAGGGGAGACTGAAAACAGAAGCAAATGTGAGTCGGCAGAGGCAGAGGTGTGGGCCCACTGGGCCACTGAGAAGCCCAGACCTAGTTTCCCCACAGCTCTGCAGCTTAGACCGCTTTTCATAAAAGGTGCAACGAGGAGTAAGGCGTGGCCTTAGGACTTCACCAAGACAGGGGTTCGCAGCTCAGAGGTGCCACATCCAGTCTGACTTCCAGACCCCAGGGCCAGGCCACCCCAGGACTGCGGCCCACTGCTCCTGCAGTTCAACAATGGGAGTTGGTAAGCCATGGTCCAAAGTGCAGACTCCTTGCCACCTCCCCATTCTCTTGGCCCTTTCATTCTGATTCCATTTACTGCCCCTTCCAACCTCTGGGCTCTGCAGTTCACTCTCCTGTCACTGCAAAAATCCGCAGGAAAGGTATGATGTTCTGCTCCCTCTAGGAAAGCTTAAGGACATGTCTCTGAGGCTCCAAACACAGATACCACCCCACCACCCCCTGCATTCCACAGCCACACACCTCCCATTCTCTGCCTTTCCCCATGAAAAAAGGTGATTTATTTTTTCATCCTGATCGTCCCCTTCATCCTCACCATAATTTAGATCAACATAATCCTCAACTGTATAAAAAGGAAAAATAGCAAGTATTAAGCACACTGGAACTGGTTCTTCTAGGAGGCAGGAAGAGGTCATTCTGAACTCATGTATAAATTCTAAAAATCAAGTAAATGTCAAAAGTCCAAACTCCAAATACAGGAGTATTTAAAGTACAAATAAAGCAAGAACAGCCCTGCTGTGCCACTTCCTGACGCCTACTGCCCAAAGGAGGGCAGCTGTTGCACAGATGCAATTCCAGGCCCAACTTCCAGGCTCCCCACTTTTCAGATCCCCCCTTCTAGGTTTACTATATTAAGGTCACTGCTGAGGGTCTGGGGACAAGGACTTAGCTGGAAGCCTAGGAGTGTGCTTTTGAACCATCACACACCCTGAGGAGCAGTGGTTGGGGCGATTACTTGGGCCACATCACTGACCTACAGGAGGAAACCGAGTCAAAGCAGAGGGAAGATGCTTTTCTGAACATGAAAATGATGTGAAGGCATGTGAGAGAGATGAAGATGCAAACACTACCGACAACTGGATGACAGTAAATGCAGTTTCTCAAATCCTAGGGGTCCTAGGGGAGCCAGGGGTCCTGACTGGAGTTAGGGAAGCAGGGACACAGCATCAAGTTCAGTGTGACTGAAGCAAAGGGGTACAGTGGCAAGGGGTTCCTACATCACCCCAAAAGCAATATAGCTCAGTCTGCCTGGGATGAAGGGAGAAGAGGGGCAAGGGAACAGAGAAAGGGAGCAGGGAAGGGGAAAGGGGGGGGAAGGTAAAGGGTGAAAGGGGAAAGGAGAAAGGGAAAAGAGAAAGGGGAAAAGGGAAAAGGGAAGGGGGAAAGGAGGAAGGGAAAAGGGAAAAGGGGGAAAGGGGAAAGGGGGAAAGGGAAAAGGGAAGGGGGAAAGGGGGAAGGGAAAAGGGGG
>CAJQZJ010033149.1:1117525-1151571 GCA_907164525.1 Lophiomys imhausi
TGGACGGGAGAGAGGAGCTTTTGCTCAGGGTCTTCTTGCCATTATTCCTTGTAGTCAGCTTCTTCATGTAGCTGTGCTTGTGGTCCAGCGAGGGTGTGGAGGAGGAGCTGCTGATGGAGCCTGGATGGGTAGCTGACAGAGGATCAGGAAAAGAATCACACTTTAACTGTATTTTTTAAAAGCAAAACAAACAAACAAAAAAAGAAAAGGACTAATAAGATGTTTTCTAGGCAAATTCTTCTGAAACGCTTCATTTAGCTTCCTCAATAGTGGATTATCTAGTGTCAAATTAAATGCCTGGTTTCATCCAAATGCATGGCTGTTTACACACAAAATAGACTGCTGTATACACAAGCAGAAGAATTTTAAGGATTCACAGTAAAGTATCTTATATAGGGGGTGCCACCTATCAATTAATGCTAACTATTTAACCCCACACACTCTCCACTCTCCTAAGGGGAAACTGTAATAGTCCCTTCAAATATAAGTGCACACACACACACTAATAACATGTCTTAAGGTGACAACATTTTAACCCTGAATCATTCTGCAGTCGACCTGACCTGAAGGTGAGCAGGACTGCACAGGATCTTCCCTCCTGACACTTAAGGCTGGCCACACCTCCTGCCTGTGAACTCCCATTGCTAGACTGGTAGTTCTTCATGCATGAGTAAGAAACTGATTACAGGAGTCTGTATTTTAAAAGGGTTTTTTCCCGAAGGTAATTTTTACTATGGTGACTCTCCCCCAACTTTAACCCAAGTGTCCTAGGCTGGTTTGCACTCTGAAAGTCCTGCCAGTAAATTCAGCTTTAAGAACAGGAAGTGATGGTTACATTACCGTCATTTTCTGCTACAGTTTTCAGTTCTTCATTGGGAGGCAATGAGAGTGTGGCTTCAGAAGCATTCTCTTTCTGTGATGTCATCAGCCCTGGTGAATAAACACAAAAATGATTTCAGCAAAAGAATATCTTGTTTAACATTAAGCATGAAAATACATTTTCTTTAAAGTGTATGGACCTCTTGATATCTAAATCTTTCCCACTTCTATGGTTTGTTTTGAGACAAGGTTTCATGATGTAGCCTTGGATGTCCTGGAACTCACTATGTAGACCGCAATTGTCCCAAACTCACAGAGATCTGCCCACCTCTGCCTCCTGAGTGCTGACATTAAAGGCTTGTGGCCACCACTTATCCACTTCTAAAAACACGATGACTTGTACTTTCATAAACAGGAGGAGCCTCAACATTTAAGGTTGTGAAAAGGAGCTGGGCACGCTGCTCAGTAGGTGGTACAGCGCCTGAGAGCATGCCCATGGTTGCCTACACACCAGCACTACAGAGCTCAGGGGAGAGAGAAGGACGCGTTCTCAGCTCATGTAAGAACTCCAGCTTCGCCCGCCACAGAGCTCTACACTATCTGAGGCATCGTTGTATCTATAGTTAATAGGCTTGCTCAGAACTTTCAGAGGGCGTGGCAAACCTGAGATGTGGCTGAGCAGGACTTGGAAACAACTTACATGACACTGTGTCCTAGCATACCCAATTCCCACAACAATCTCATTTGGGGGAGAAAAAAAAAGCTGGAGAATAATGGTCGTTTGAAAAGACTTTCATATCAAATGCATTAATCTTATTTAAAGAGAGTAGCTGGGAACCTCCCAACTTCAGGGGCCATCAGTGGCCACCCCTGTCAGCTCACAAAGTATTCTGAGTGAAGAACTCCACATAGGACTCTGCTGCAAATAGACATGTTGTGCACCCGGAAGAGGACCTTTCAATTTAGCGTGGCCAAAGACCTCAGAACAAGTGGCTGCTTGTGAGCACACTGCTCATCCAAGCACTAGTGGAGGGGGAGGAGGCGGGAACTTGGCAAAGAGAAACCAGCTGCTCATCAAGACCTCACTGTGAGCTAGGGCTTGAGTGGGTTGAATTTCTTCCCCAAGAAGGAAGTCTGGTAGGAGGAAGTGAAAGTGGTGATTCTGGAAGTCAGAGAGAGAAAGACACTGTATGTAGATGGCGTGGCTGAGAAGAGGTCCTCCAGGACTCAGATGAGGTAAGCTGGACAAACATGTAGCAATACACCTCTCAGAGGGTGGCAATGCCTTGCTAAGGGTGCATCTCAACTGAACAGCACTTGTCTGGCATTTCAAGGTCCCGAGTTCAATGCCAGTTCTGCAGAAGAAGGTGGCAGGGGTGGGGGGAAGGGAGAAGCGGGACTACAGCCCTGTGGTAGAGGGGACAGGTAGGAATGCCCTATGGAGAATGACTGTTGTCCTAGATTTGGAAGGGAGAACAGGTCTGGACAGAACTCCAGCTATGTGACATTTCTTTAGCAGCCACAGCTAGAGGAAAGAAGAGGGAAAGCTAGAAGCACGTGTGCATGCGTTTGTGCGTGTGTGTGTGTGTGTGTGTGTGTGTGTGTGTGTGTGTGCACATGTGTGAACATTCATGCACATGTGCTCAGCATTTGATACTTCTTTTTGTTTCTGCTGAAGCTTGCTTCAAGAGAGCTCACCTTAATTTTCATTCTGAAAGCAAGACTGCGATATATTCTTTTCAGTATTTTGGTTTGGGTTGGGTTTTTTGAGGGGAGGGGTCTCATTATGTAGCCCCAGGTGACATGAAGTATCTGGGAACAGATCTAACAAACAGGCCAAAAATATCCATAGAAAAAAAAACCTTTACAATCATATTAAGATATTTTAAATTATCTGAAAAATATTCCAAGCACATAATTAAAGAGGGCTGTAACAGTATCAGCTCTTTTCAAATTGGTACAAGAATTAAATGTAATATCAGCTTAAATGCCAGTAGATTTGTTCTTAAAAGAAACTTAAGAACTTAGTCTACAATACGTAAGGAAGTGTGACCTTCTGGGGCACCAAATAAAGAGACAGTCTTTAAGAAGAAGAAGGTGTGAGGCTTTCCTCTCTGCTGGATATCACATCATGGTAATTATGAAGTACAAGCACAAGTATTCTAACAACCAAACAGAACAGAGGAGAAAGACAAACCTAATGTCTGGGTGCCATCCTTCTAGATGACGGACAGTCTTTCTGCTCCAGCTACCACTAACAGATTAACTGATATTTACTGAATACCTGTTTTGTGCTTTGTGTTTCTGTGAATGCAAAACCACAAATTACTCTCACAGTCTACTTAAAGTTTAGAATTTGACTAAGAGAACAGAAGTTCTAAATAAATAAAGCAGTCAGTGGACCCGGTAACAACAGGGCTGTACAGATTAAAAGAACACGCACACAGAGTTGGAGAACAAAGAGTTTAAATGAGTGGATTCCTCCTGGGGAGGAACAGCAAAGACCTCCACAGCCACACACAGGTGAGGAGACACACAGAGGAGAGAGTGAGCCTGCTTGTGCAGCGGGCAGACGGAATTGCAACTTGCATGGCTAGTCATAGGAGCAGAAAGAGGCCCCTTCAAGCAACCCAGCAACTGAGGGACATCACAGAATCGGTGAGGAACAGGAAACTAGTGCTTCCGTGCTTCATGAAGACTCACTGAAAACATAAAATCTGGCATGGAAGGATGATCATGGGACACTTGGAGCACACAGAAGCTAGGAAAGGACAGGAGGAAGCTGACTTAAGATGTTATTCACAATTGGTGCCAAAACCACAAAGGCCTTGATTTTGTGATAGACTTTGTGGTAGACTAACAGAAAGTGTAAAGCAGTAAGAACACCAGGATCCCACAAACACAATCTGAAGTATGGTTGAGCAGCTGACAATCCCCCCAGCTTGACCTACCAGAATTCACTTTGGATGTGATGTGAGCTACGTCAACCTTCTGGGACCGCACGTGTGGGGCTGTTCTCGTGGAAGGGGTGTGTGTGGTGTTTTTCTTCCCATCTTTGAGTTTACTTATCTTTGAAAGGGGTGCAAAAATACCTGAGGGCGAAGACAGAATTGCAGTTAGTGCGGAGCGAATGCGAGCACCTCAAATACAAGGCAAAGGTAACTGTTGCTAACACAGGCTCTGTTTAGTGCCTACCACACATCTGGTGACAAGACACGGCTCTTGTCCTCAGAGGGGGTACAATCTAGTTTTCAAGACTAAATACACAATAATTTAGGAGCCACATATTTATATCTATTGTTTTGTATAATACTTACTGTTATAAGAGAAGGAACCAGCTGTTGGACTGAAAGGGGAAACTTCTGGAGGGAAGAGGGTGGAAGGGCGGGATAGGAAGGGGGAATAGGGAGGGGTTTGTTACTGAGATGTAACTTGAAGAAAAAAAAAATAAAGTATTTAATTAATAAAAAAAAATACAATAAAGGCAAAAAAAAAATTTAGGAGCCACATAAGAGACACATAATCTACTAGGGAGTGAAATTCAGAAAAACGTGTAAAAGTTACCATCTTCTGTGTTTTTAAGTGACTGAAAATGATAATTACTACATAGTGTAAGCCACACCATCCTTGGCTACTTAGGATGTTTACTGTCTCAACACTACAGCTCCTCATCTCCCTGTCTCATCTCCCTTCTGCACTGCACACCTTTTAGAGACAAATTCAAATGTTGCTCTTGTCTCCATTCTCCCATTGTAACTAATTACAGTCCCTTACACACAGCGCAGACACAATAAATCTTTTTGACTGTATAAAATAATCTTCCCCAAAGGCCTAGCCCTCAATTCCCGACTATCAGAAACAATACAGTGTGTGTTGAGGAAGGGAGGTGTACAGAGGCAGGGGACTGCCTGTCTACAGCAGCTGGGAGTATAAAACCCCACTGAGATAGAGTTTATGGAGGCAATAAAACACCTAGTTTGAGTAAGTACACACAGACACTGAAGAGAGTGAATACAGACTATAAATACCAAGATTATCTCCCTAACATACTTAAAGAGAAAATGAAGTCATAATATGTGGATTACACTCTGGGTGTTCAGAGCGTAACAAACACACATCATGTCGAAGTGCGATCAGTTAAAGGAACGCAGGAAGGAAGAGCACACACTCACACCCTCACAGAAGCGAGCCTTTTGCTCATAACTGCGAGATGCCAGCTACAGTTCCTAAAAGCCTTTGAAGTTCTTTTGCCTTCTGGACTCTTCATTACCTTGCCTTGGTTTTTCCTGTTTTTCAAAACTCATTTGTAATTATCTCCTTGACCATCACGATGATGATGATGATCACAGTTAAATCTGCCAACATTTAAAGCAGCAGTTCTCTGTCTTCTCCACGCTACGACCCTCTAGTACAGTTCCTCCTGTTGTGGTGACCCCCCCCCACCATAAAATTATTCCATTGCTACTTCATAACTGTAATTTTGCTATTTTTATGACTCATAATGTAAATATTTAGGGAGATAGAGGTTTGCCAAAGGATCATGACCCACCAGTTGAGAAAGAACCTTGCTGGTTTAAAGAAAGAAATATTCTACTCCAGACAATATGAATTTCTACAGTTTCTGGAACTCAGGAATTCCTACCCAGTCCTCCTCATGGAATTAATTAGAAGGAAGTAAGCCTAGAGGTGCATACACAGGCTACGTGGTTATGCTTGTATAAGAAAAGGACGGACTGCAAGAGATATAAGTATGCCTAGCTTATCAAAATGTACTGATTTCTTATTACCATGTTACAGGGACACTTCTAGGAGAAAAAAAACTAGAATATAATTGTCTGGCAATAACACAGATGAACGTGACCCATCTGTGAGCTGCAGTGCTGCCTCTATCAGCCCAAACATGTTCCTGCATGTTCTGCATAGACTGTGTTTTTCCCATCCACATCTGTGGTGAAACGTAACCGAACACAGTGAGAAATCAACAGTGGCCAATCATAACACAGAACTGCCAACAAGGTACTATCAGCACTGACTGTTAAAAGGATGCGGTCCTTCCCAGGATGCCTTATGCTGCTACACTACGGCGTGGTCTGAGGCCGACCACGGCACAGTCAGCAGGCCTGCTGTGCTCCATCGCCATCAACAAGCAAGACGATGACGAAGTAATCCATGAAACACCATCAAGAAAATTAAAAACCAGGCCAGTCAGAGGACTCAGTGGGCAAGAGGCTGCCAAGCCTGAAAACCTGAGTTCAGTCCCTGGAAACACATTAGTTGAAGAAGAAAACCAACTCCCACAAGTTGCCCTCTGACCTCCACACACATACAAAGGCTCGTACATGAGCACCAGAAACACATACACAAACTACACAAAGGTAAAAAAGAAAAAGAGAAAAACTCACTATTATTGTTATTATTACATTATAAAATTATATCACATCTGTGGGAAATTGTGAGGATACAGGCAATCAAAGCAAAGAACTGAAAATTAAAACATACCTATGAGAATAGAGTATAAACTGTATTTCTAAGTTACTTGATTAGTGTAATATCATGATAATGCTCAATAACTGACCAGCTTTCTTTTGCCTTTTAATGAGAGACAAGGTTTTGTGTAACCCATGATGACCTCAAACTGGCTACACATCCATGGATGAATTTAAATTTCTGATCCTCCTGCCTCCACCTCCTGCTGGGATTCCAGGTGTGTACCACCTCTTCCTTTTCTGTGGTGGTAGGGATGAAATCCAGGTCTCAAGCATGTTCAACAAGCCCTCTACTGAGGGTACATCCCCAGCCCAAATTCCTTCTTTACTTCCTTTTTTTTTTGGTTTTGGGTTTTTTTTTTTTTTTTTTTTTTGAGACAGGATTTCTCTGTGTAGCCCTGGCTGTCCTGGACCTACTTTGTGGACCAGGCTGGCCTTGAACTCACAGAGATCTGCCTGCCTCTGCCTCCTGAGTGCTGGGATTAAAGGCTGCACCACCATCACCTACCCTTCTTTTTCTTAATTTGAGGAAAAATGTGGTTTTGCTTTGATAATCTCAAAAGAAATTTCCATATAGAAATGTATTTGTCTCAAAGAATAATCAAATATTTAATTCTAATGGCTTAAAAGCATTATATTACACACAATTCCTCATTTACACAGATCTTATTTGTCTTTGTTTACTACTACTATTAATCTAGTTCTTTGGGTAAACCATGACTACATTTAAAGCCATGGCTGGACAGGACACACAGTCCTCAGCAGGCACAGTGAGCAGTCCCCCTTGCTGCCTAGTGACCCACATACCCACTGGCTCTGCCATACGCCGACCCCAGAGGCTGACCAAAAAGAAGCATACACAGTGACTCTCTTCTTAAAAGAAGAGCAAGAAATTCTCAGATAAACATGGCTCGTTTAATGTCCTAAACCCCATTAAAACGTCAGCAATGAATAAAAATGGTATAAATTCCAGAGGAAATTTATTTTTTAAAGGAGAATGGAAGCTTGTGAAAGGGAGGAAGAAGACAGAGTCTGGAACTCCTCAGCAGCAATCCAAGAAGCTTAAGCAAGCAGCAGGTGAATGAACTGCAGTGGGTGGGACACACATCCTGGCCACCGCCGGGCTCTGTTGTTGGCCTGGCACTGAGCTGTGTCCATCTTTACACTGACTGTGGCTGCTCAGTCACTGTAAGAGCAGAGCTGGACAGTCACGAGGGAAGCCATGAGGCCCACAAAGGAGTCACCATCAGTAAAAGTTTGCCAAGTTCTACATTAGATAATACGGCCTTCAAAATGCTAAGGGGACAGTGCTAGATGGAAAAAAAATCAAGAATGAGCTATATAAATAGATCATTTACACACACAAACACTAATTTCAGAAGACACAGCTTGGGAACTTCTAAAAAATGTTCTTGGCTCCAAAGAGCAAGTGTCAGAAGACATGGGAAGGTTTGCTTTCTTTTGAATAAGCCTAGCAATCAAGTTAGACTCATGTGTTTATTTTGGTAATTATTGGAAAACATAAGAATTATAGTATTCACAGTAGTAAATCAATTATTAAATAGCTACAATTTAACAAGAGTATTGTTAGAGCTAACTAACAAACTGAACAACGTAACCGAGATGAGCCATAGCACTTCCGCAAACTCAGAGTGTATAGAAGCAGCACAAGAAAGGTGGGAATGAGAGAAAGAGAGAACCTACTCAGAAAAAACTAATTGTACATCCTCTGATAAGCCAGGGGACCTCTGACACCCCTGCCCTCCACCTCAGACACCTTAGCAACGCCCTAACTCAGTACACTAAGCTTACTCTTACTAAGCAGGAAGGGCGAACTTAATTTCTAAAGAACCCGACACATGATCCCCACATTACAACCTGCCTCTCAGTATTTAGAGACAGATTCTCCGGGGCACCCAGCTCTACTCTACCAAGCTTGCCTGTCTCCTAAGAGTCCATGAGACTCTGCTGACAACCTCAGCACGTCCCATAGACTGCCTGACACCTGCCCTGTGTGTGACTAGGAGCCATTGATGCTGTCCTTACCGAGCTTGGCTGTTGTCAACCAAAGTTATCAGAGGGAAAATTCAAACCAAAGCCTTGACAGTATTCTACTAGCCAGCACACAAGAACATAAATATTTCCAGTATATATATTCTTATACATATATAGAAAATATATAATAATTATATATTACATCTATCAAAATATAAAAATAATAATTCATAAAGGAAAAATCTTTTAGCTACTTATAAAATGTCACAAAATACTGCAAGTGAAGTTCAAAGTCAAATACCAAATTGAGCAAATATATTTTTTAAAGTCTTAGCCATTTTTAAACACTAGTATTTAAGTTTTAAATGGACAACTGAATATACAAGAGCCAACACAGAGAGAGAGAGAACAGAGAGAGAGAGAGACAGAGAGAGATACTCATACATAAGGCACAACAAAGCATTTAAAATAACCTTGCGTGGGGCTTAGTTGGTAAAGTGCTTGATGTACAGACACACTCTGAGTTTGACTCCCAACTCCACTAACATGTCTGACACCTTCTGCCTGCAATTCCAGCCCTGACAGAGTCAGGCAGATCTCTGGGGCCTGCTGGTCAGCCGGCCTCAACAAACTCGTGAGCTTCAGGCCAGTGAGAGACCCTGCTTCAAAAAAAAGACAGATGGTTCCTGAGGAGCAATATTCAAGGTTGACCTTTGTCCTACACACGCACACACAAACACACTGACACACATATATACTCATAAGCACACATACACACTCTCGCACATGCACACTCACACACATACACACAATCATACATCGCACTAACACACACACATATATACACTCACACACACATACACCCATATACACACACACTCACATACACCCATACACATACACACACATATATACATACTAACACACATACACACACAAACACACACATACATTCATACACACATGAATATATACACAAGACTAAAAATTTCCTATCTCACTACAATCTGAGAAAAAGGAATTAAAAAACAAGTTTTACTCATCAAATTGGAAAAACTAAAGGAAAAGGAGCCATTAAAAATCACATTTTCAAGCAACATTTAATGACTTGCACAAATTATAATAGGATATCCGGCTATTAAACAGAATAAATGTATATAAGAGACACTATGAAGAGCCGGAGAGAGGAAGAAAGGGCATATATGATCAAAATATATTTAAATATATAAAATTTTCAAGGAAAAACTTACTTAAAAAATGATACGAAAAATACACAAGTGATTTTTATTTTCATTTTATTTACCTGTTCTATGATTTTCAAGTCTTACACACTGAGCATTTTTATAAGTAAAAAATATAAACAGTGTGTGACACTGTGTGTGTGTGTTTGTGTGTGTATGTGTGTGTGAGACAGAAAGAAACCAGCAATTGTGGTAACTTTATAAGAGCTGACTAATCACTGGTGCACTCTGTGCTGACAGGGAATCAATCCCCACCCGGGTAGTGTATATATTTATCAATATACTCCATCCTCACACAGACTCCTGAGATCTGCATCTGTATCAGAGAACAGGAACAGAACAGGATCACACAGCCCCAGACCTGAGGAGGAGGAGGAGGGAGACACTGACTACACCTCAGCAGTCAAGACTCCAAACCCCACAGTCCCATCAGTGTGCTGTCTCCCCTCCAACTGAGCTGGGCGACTTTGGAGATAGGGTCAGAGAAGAAGAAAACATCAACAACATAGTGAGGAAAGCAGACTGACTGACATCAGTGTGTCTGTCAGAGTGTGTAAAGGACAAAGAGGAACAGAGAAAGGGCTGTGGGAAGATGACATCAGTGTGTCAGAGTGTGTAAAGGACAAAGAGGAACAGAGAAAGGGCTGTGGGAAGAAGGGAAATGGGCCAGGTGGAAATGAGTGTACCCTTCCTTAAGAAAGAGAAAGGACTGTCCCGGCTGAGGAACACGGAGTCAAAGTTGGTCTCGCTTGCCACCCTAGTTAGGTTCTACCATCCATCCCTCTAGCCGTTCTGTTTTACCTGTCCTCGGGTCTTTTGCAGACTTCTTTTGGTGGAACATTCTAGAAGAAACAACCCTGGCAAACCAGACTCTGTGATTAATCGGAACCTATTCCCCAACAGTTTGACAAGCCCTGAGAAGAGGAGAACTTAGCCCTGCAGCCTGCTGACTCTAGGTCCATGTCTATGAGTCTGCAATCAGCCACTGGCATCTGGGGCCGGTCAAGTCCATAGCAACTGCCCTGGCCCGGTCACAGCCACCCTGTCCTTGTCATGCTCGCCCCTCACCTCCACCCACTTCCCTCTCCTTACATCAGCAAATGACCTCACTTCTCACTTTCTGAGAAAACAAATATCTTCCCAGCATCTCTGTCCTTAGGGAGGGTGAGCCACGCCTGGCCCAGCGCCAGGCTAACCCTGGCACAGCCCTTTCAGCTTCCCAAGCCTTCTCCGGCAGCCCCTTTGTCTCTGGCAGGCAGCACAGCTTCCCCTCTGTGCCATTCTCGGCAGTGTAAACAGGACACACCAGCCCCTGCAGTTAAAATACCCTCAATCCACATCATCTTATTTACTATGCAAGTAACCAGGGAAAGGTTTAATTTTTAAAACTACAAGAAAGGGTGAGGTACAACGGTCAGAATTCATCCCACCCTTACCATATTTGGGAGCACACTTGAAGTACTGGACTCTCCCAACACTTCCACTGTTTTTCCCTTCTGGTTCATCCAGTTCAATGCCAGCCCACTGCCCACTTGCGAAGTTGGTTGTTCCACAAAATCTTAATGTTCCAACCTAGAGAAAATATAAATCAAAATAAGTTTCTAGTCTTACCAGTAATTCCAAATGTCCTATCATAGCCACATTTTTATATCTTTCAAAGTAGACTTTCAAATGAGGAAGTTTACCAAAGATTTTTTTTTTTTTAATGGAAAAAGCTTTTGTCAGAACAACAAGGAATCCTTCCTAGGCAATGTTCTCTCCCAACAGAACTGAAAAGAAAAAAAAAGAAGAAGTGTGCATTATTACGATGCCACTCACCTCATGTCTCTCAGTTACCAACAGATGGAGCATTCCAGAAATCAGTGAGGAGTCAGAAAAAGGAAGCCAGCTACAAACCAGTTCAACTAAACTGACATCTACAGAGTACTCCATCCAAGAGTGAAGCACAAATGTGAAAGAACAGAGCTGGAGAGGTGGCTCAGCAGTTAGGAGCACCGGCTGCTCCTCCAGAGGACCCAGGCTCAGTTCCCAGCACCCACATGGCAGCTCACAACTGTCTGTAGCTTTAGTTCCAGGGAATCAGAAGAGAACATCACACAGATAGTGCACATACATACATGCAGAGAAAACACCCATACACACACAATAAAAAAAAACTTCAAATTTTTAAAAAAATGTACAAAAATCACATAAAATATGTTCTTGAACCATAGTGGAGTTAAACTAAAAATCATTAGTAGGGAAATGCATAGTAATCTCCAAAATATGGAATTACACTAAATAAGTATAAATAACCCATGGTGAAAGAGAAAAAAATTAGAAAATGTTTTCTAATTAAAAAATAAGGAAAATTTAAAAATACTTTGAGTGATAGTAAATATGTCAAAATGTGTGGAAAGTAGCAAAGGCAGTCTTAGAGGAGCGTGCACCTCAGAAACAGCCTGTAATCAATTGTGTAAATTCCTGCCACAGCAACTAATATGAAGACCCGAAGCCAGAAAAAGGCAGTAAGTAATAAATACTAAAATAAACTGAGAATAGAAAAATAATACAGGAAAATCAATGAAACCAATAATGCATTCTTTGAAAAATAAAAATTACTAAACCTCTAAATAGAAACCAAATTTTTAAAGAAAGGTAAAAGACACGAATTGCCAACATCGCCAACAAAAGAGGGAAACTATTAGCAATGTTTAAAAAGATGAGACAGTACTACAAACAACTTTGCCCACCCATTTCACAGATGCTGTAAAACATTGCAATTCTTTGAATGATACGAACTTTCCAAAAAACTAACACTTGAATTTGTAATTTAAAATTGGAAAAAGAAACAGGTTCCCAGGGCAGAGGACCTCCATGGTATATTGTACCAAAAATGCATAGGCATACACATTCTATGTAAGCGCTTCTAAAATTTAAGTGAAGAGAGACCGGTTCCCAAAGCATTTCAGGAAACCAACATTACCTTGACATTAAACTGCTCAAAAACATAAACAACTACAGACCAGTACCCTCTTGAGCACAAACATCTCCAACAAAGTTAGAGTCAGTCAAACCCGATAATGAGAAGAATATGTCATGGTGGCCAAGAGAGGCTTCCAATGGGATGCAAACCAGGTCAGTGAGGGAATTACCCGGCACAATCCACCTACCCCACAGACTGACAGACAGGAAAGGACACACAGAAGACACGTACAGCCGGCTGTTACATCCTTCCATGGTAACAGCTTAAAGACACAGCTTGGCAGCTGAGGACCTCTTCAGCTTGACAAACGACACCTGCACTAAATCCTCAGCTAGCCATATCATGAGACCTCACTTGGAGAAGGAGGGGCAACAGGAGGGGAAAGAGGAGCAGCAAAAAAGTACTGTGGTCCAGGGAGAAGGGGGAGAGGGTGGGAGGGCGAGAGGGTGGGCCGGGGAGGGGTGGAGGGAAGGGACTATGATGGAGATGTAAATTGAAGTAATAAATAAACATTTAAATAAAGAATTGTGGTCAATATTCAAAAACCAATTTCTAGCATATTTCCATATACTAGACATGAACAACCAGAAAATGAAATTTCAGCAATAGCACCCACACACAAAACCTTGGGGAAAAAAAAATCTAGCAAATCATATGTAATACCTAAATGATCCAAACCACAGAAGTTGATTAAAGAATGCAAAGACTCATATGAACATAGGAGCATATGGCGCTTAACATGCAAAAATCTATTCAACCCAATCTAGACCAAACAGCACTCAGTTCAAAACTGCAGTAGGGTTTTTTTTAATAGAAATTAACAAACTAATTCTAAAATATGCATGGAAAAAAAGTAAGGAATTACAATTCTCAGAACAGTTTGGCAGGGAAATTGAAGTCCGGACACCCACTAGCTGTTTGTAAATACAAGTGATGATGATAGCATTGAAGTAAAGAGAGTCATCAGAACAGGCACGCCCAACGTAGCAGCAACCCCCAACATACGTGTTCAAGAGATGTTTGAAGAGCCTCTTCATCAGAAAGGAGTCTTTTCAATACAAAATACTGGAACAAGTGAGCAACCATGTGATTAAGAAGACAGACACTCAAGCTACAGCTAGTACTCTGAAAGATTAACTCCTGAGGGTTAGGGTGATCATAATCTTAAGGACTTGAGTTTAATCCCCACCACCCCCTTTAAAAGGCCAGGCACTGCGGTACAGTACACACCTATAACCTTAGGTCTGGGAAGGCGGAGACAGAGGATCCCTGGGGTTTGCTGGTTAGTCGTGCTAGCAGAGTCAGCAAGGTCCAGTCAGTGAGAGACTGGGTCTCAAGAACTAAAGACGAGATCAGCTGAGGAAGATACCTGAACTCACCCTCTGGGCTTCCACATAAATGCACATACACATACATTCTCTCTATTCCTTTCTCTCTCCTCTCTCCCTCATACACACACACACACACACACACACACACACACACACACACACACATACATACACACATGTACACACACAAACACACAGGCACACAGTAAATATAAAACTGGATATAGTGCACACTAGTCTCAGCTTTTAGGAAGAGGGATGATCTGGAGTTCAAAGTCATTCTCAGCTATATAACAGACACTTCTACTTGGAGGTAAAATTATCCAACCCAGAAAGTAAATAAAATAACTTTTTTTCTTTTATTTTGGGGATTATAATATAATTACATCATTTTCCATCCACTTTCCTCCCTCCAACCCCTCCCATATACTCTCTCCCTTGCTCTCTTTCAAATTCATGACCTCTTCTTTCATTAATTGTTGTTACATGCATGTATAGGTATATACATATATGTTCCTAAACAAAACCTGCTTGGTCTGTACAGTGTTACTTGTATGTAATCAGCATAATCTCTAGTAACAACCTAGACATCTGTCCTTATATCCAAAGGCAAGTGTAGTCCTCACCCCTCCTCAAGGAACCTTCTCTTCACAACAGACAGTAACTCTCTTACAGTGTGTATCCTCTGATACACACTTACAGGAATGCTACAAAGAAGACTTGACATTCATCCATAATTTTTAAAAGCTACATATTAATAAATTCTTGGAATTTTAATTCCAACCAGAAAAAAAAAAAAAAAAAAAAAAAAACCTAACAAATGTCCTGTTGTTTTGTAGACTGGTGAATCCCATTCTTCACTAAAAGCACATCTGTAGCTGTTCCCTTTGTGAAGCAAATTCTCCCAACAGATCAAGCTTTCAAATCCATGGTTCTCTGAGAAGCCTTCATCACTCATCCCAACTGTAAGCAGTTGGAAAGGTTAATATCTAGGCACAAGTACCCTGTTCCACTCCACACTTGCAGCTTCCTGCTACCTCAAAACTAATAATTAAAAACCTTCAATGAAGCGGAGCGTGGCTCAGTGGTTCAGCGCTTCCCACGTTCCACAGGGCTCTGGGTTCAAGTCCAGGCAATGAAGGGGAAAAAGCTCCCAAGAGAGGTATCAAAAGAAGAGAGAGAAATGGTGGCAGTGAAGGTGACACAGGAATCGCATTTGCTGACTTCCTGGCTGTCAGGTTTGCAGCATCTGAATGTTCCCTATTCATGAGACTTCAAAGCCAAACACAGAACAGTAATGAGGGTTTCCTCTGCTCGGTTGGCAGAAGTGCCACTGGCAGAAACAATCCAGAGCAGAGAGAGAGAGGTTATTTCTCAGCCCCGCCTCCAGATTCACCAGACAGTTCTCTATGCCACTTCCCCCATGCAAATAATGAGGCTTCACTATTAAGTTCAAACAGCTCATATTCTTAAGCTGGCCTCTGTGACAGTCAACTTACATATAAATTTCACACTTTCAATCAAGCACTTTTCTGTCCACATGTATTGAAACTTTTCCCCAACACTTAAAATCGTGAGTGTGTGGCCCACAACCCCCAGGTACAGAGCAGAGGTGGGGACAGCAAGTCCAGCTTCAGGGACTGCAGTGACTTACTGTACCTTCTGTCCTGCGATGACAATACGGTCCCCCAACTTCAAGCCAAGAGATGCCAGCATGGCCTTGCTGGTGGCGTGATCACGGTTTGGAAGTATGGCCTTTGAGATGGTACAGGACAGCGGCACTGCATCCAGGAGCAGCTGCTTGATTTCCTTAGCGACCGCAGCAGCATCAGCCATCTCCAGAGGCATGTCCACTGTGTCTGGAACAACATCCGCGGGGATCTGTCCCTTGTCATTCTACCATAGAGACAAGAGGAAGCCTTCAGCTTTTACATGCTCAGAGCACCAGACAGCCATCTACAACTCTTTATGGAGGCCATACACTTATTAAAAATACTCGGTGTTCCCCCTTTGGTCATTTGATGGGTTACAGATGTTGGTTGTTATTTAGGGGGAGAGATTACAAGTTGTTAAATGGTCTTGTTAAAAAGGTTTTGGAGGTTAGACCCAGGGATTTCTCTCTTTTTCTTTTCTCTATCCTTCTTTCTCTCTTATGTAGGGGGGAAAACATTTCCAAAAAATGGAATATAGACATAATATAGGAATGATAAAGAAAAAGGGATAGATTATTGAATATGCTCTTATATCTTTGTATATTGACACAAAATTAAGATTATATTTGGCTACATCGGTATTGATCTTTATATATTGATACAAAATTAAGGTTAACTCTTTTTAAGGTATTGTACCTAAGTAATGCTTAAAAATGCATTGCGAAGTTTTGGCCTCTTGATAGCAACTTTCACAAACTGTTTAGGATAATTAAGAAATGCAAAATAATAGTCATTCAAACATGTCATTTTGTTAGGTACTAGCATAGTTTATCACAGATGTTTTCTAAGTTAATCAGAAATAAAGTTGCTAAGAGACAAGCAACATTTGCTTATCCAAATATATGGAGACAGATAGGTGGTCTTCAAAAACCTCAAGAGATCTGCAGAATATGGAATTCAAAGATGTTTTCTTAACTTAAGATTTTTTGATATTGAGACATGTCAGCTCCTGACAGCACCCCCCATTTTACTCAAAGTAGATGGTAAGCATCAAAGAATCTCCCATTTGGAGATGGCTGCATTGTTAGCAAGCTTGACACTAGGCAAGAGAAAGCTCTTGCCTCAACTCTAGACAGAATGTTGTCCAAAAAGGACAAAACTTGGAAGCAGGTAAGTCAACAGCCTAGCTCTGCCAAGACAGGGCAGGCAAGTCCTTCATAATTCCTGCTTTACAATTAATGTCTGTTGAAAACAAACAGGGATACAAGATGGCGGCGGCCTGCGAGGACATATTTTGATTTCGGGTTTAACAGTCACAGGGCAGCAAGTGTTGCAGGGAGCTGTAAAAACGGCTTGACCCCCCCCCATCTCACCCAACTACCCAGGAACCACTGGGGGTCCCTGGGCAGGACACTCTCTCCTACTCTCGGACACGCAAGGAAGCCCCTGAATCTGGGAATCAGGATTCCCCCATCCCCCACCAGGAGAGACACACTGGGGTAAGTTCCAATCTAATCCCCAGCAGGCAGATTCAGATCCCATGCAGAGATAATCTCCACCCTGCTGGGCACCCCTCAGGTCTCGCACAGACAATCCAGCTATCTGGCGAAAGGTTGAGACCCTGGGAAGTGAGCGCAGCTCTGCTGAAAGTGCCTTCAGGCTGCAGATTGCAACCCACTGCGGTGACGTCACTGGCCAGTTTTCAGGTCGTGGGTGTGGCAAGGCTACTGGGGGTCAAGACAGATTTACCCACCACAGAAGCCAACCCTGGGCAAACTGCGAGGTATTTGAAACTGTTGTATATCGGACTTTTTTACTAGTGCTGGCCCTTCCGGCGGGGAACCAGAGCTTACTTGTACACAGCTCCACCCCCTGGATTAGTTAGGTCTCCACCTAGGAGGCAGGGCTGAATGACTCACCTTGTAGGGGTGGAGTAAGGCAACTCAACTCCTATACCAAAGCGCCCCCGTTGGACCCAAGTCCAAAAGACAGCTAAAAAATTCCACATGGCCAGAGGCCCCAGACAAAAAAAAAAAAAAAAAAACAGAACAAAATGACTCCAACAAAAGAAAGCAATGCTATTCCATCCAGCCAGAACCACCTCACCACAGCTGAAACACATGAAAACGATGACAATTCTACATTATGGAAAGTGATAGAGTCCCTTCAAGAAGAACTTAAATCTATGAAGGAATTCAAAGAAGCCACAATTGCACATAAGAAAGCGATGGAAAACACCATTAGAGAACTTCAGAACAAGGTGGCTCACCTTGAACAAGAAAAAGAGAGGGCAATGGAAGACTTCCAGGCAAAGACAAGCAGACTGGAGCAGGAAATGTACAAAACAAATAACATCACTCAAGAAATGAAAATGGAAATGGAAACAATAAAGAAAACACAGTCAGAGTTAAAAATGGAAATGGAGAATCAAGGGAAGAGAACAGAAACTATGGATTTGAATCCAAAAATAGGATTCAAGAGATGGAAGAAAGGATCTCAGGCATGGAAGATTCGATGGAAGAAATCAATACAACATCCAAAGAAAATGAGAAAGCTAAAAAAATCTCTCACCCACAATATCCAAGAAATCAAGGACTCAATGAAAAGATGGAACCTAAGAATTATAGGCATAGAGGAAAGAGAAGACTCCCGACTCTATGGTCCAGGAAATATCTTCAACAAAATCACAGACGAAAACTTCCCAAACCTAAAGAAAGAGATGCCAGTAAAAATCCAAGAGGCTTACAGAACACCAAACAGATTAGATCAGAAAAGAAACTCCTCTCGCCACATAATAATAGAAACTCCAGCCGGGCCGTGGTGGCGCACGCCTTTAATCCCAGCACTTGGGAGGCAGAGGCAGGCGGATCTTTGGGAGTTCGAGGCCAGCCTGGTCTACAAAGCGAGTCCAGGACAGCCAGAGATATTCAGAGAAAACCTGTCTCGAAAAACCAAAAAAAAAAAAAAATAGAAACTCCAAATGTAGAGAACAAAGAAAGGATATTAAAAGCTGTAAGAGAAAAAGGCCAAGTCACATACAATGGCAGACCCATCAGAATCACACCTGACTTCTCCTCAGAAACTTTAAAAGCTAGAAGGGCCTGGACAGATGTCCTACAAGCCCTGAGAGAACATAGGTGCCCAGCCAGACTACTATACCCAGCAAAACTCTCTATCAACATAGATGGAGAAAACAAGATATTCAATGACAAAATCAAATTCAAACAATATCTCCCCACAAATCCAGCCCTACAGAAGATCCTAGAAGGAAAATTCCAACCCAGAGAAGATAACTACACCCAAGAAAACAGAGGAAATAGAAACCTCCACAGCAACTAAACAAAAAGAAACACAAGACAACCAGCTATACAAAAATAATGGAAAATAATAACCCCTGGTCACTAATATCCATCAACATCAATGGACTCAACTCGCCAATAAAAAGACACAGACTTACAGACTGGATCCGTAAACAAGACCCATCTTTTTGCTGTATACAAAAAACACACCTCACTATTGAAGATAAACACTATCTCAGAGTAAAGGGCTGGGAAAAGGTTTTCCAAGCAAATGGACCCAGGAAACAAGCTGGGGTAGCCACCCTAATATCAAATAAAATAGACTTCCAATTGAAGTTAATAAAAAAAGACTGAGAAGGGCATTACATACTCGTTAAAGGAAATATCCACCAAGAGGACATCTCAATATTGAACATCTATGCCCCAAATACAAAGGCACCTACATTTATAAAAGAAACACTTCTAAAACTTAAGTTGCACATCGATCCAAACACTTTAATAGTGGGAGACTTCAACACCACACTCACAACTATGGACAGATCATCAAGACAGAAGCCAAACAGAGAAATAATGAGTCTAACAGAGATCATGAACCAAATGGACCTAACAGATATCTACAGAACGTTTCACCCAAACACAAAAGAATACACCTTCTTCTCAGCACCTCATGGAATCTTCTCCAAAATTGACCATATAGTTGGACACAAAGATAGCCTCAACAGATACAAGAAAATTGAAATAACCCCTTGTATCTTATCAGGCCACCATGGAATAAAGCTGAACTTCAATAGCAAAAGAATCAACAGAAAGTCTACACACACATGGAAATTGAACAACTCTTTACTAGAGGACCACTGGGTCAGGGAAGAAATAAAGAAGGAAATCAAAGACTTCTTAAAATCCAATGAAAATGAAGACACAACATACCCAAACCTATGGGACACAATGAAAGCTGTGCTACTAGGAAAGTTCATAGCACTAAGTGCCTTCAAAAAGAAAATTGTGACAGCTCATACTAGCAAATTAACAGCTAAACTGGGTGAATTGGAAAAAAAAGAAGCAAACACTCCCAAGAGGAGCAGAAGGCAGGAGATCATCAAACTTAGGGCTGAAATCCACAACTTAGAAACAAAAAGAACTATACAAAGAATCAATGAAACCAAGAGTTGGTTCTTTGAGAAAAATCAACAAAATAGACAGACCCTTAGCCAAATTAACTAAAAGACAGAGGGAGAAAACCCAAATCAACAAAATCAGAAATGAAAAGGGAGAAATAATAACAGACATTGAGGAAATCCAGGGAATATTTGGATCCTACTTTTAAAATCTACACTCCACCAAATTTGAAAACTTAAGTGAAATGGACAGTTTTCTTGATAGATTCCATCTACCGAAGCTAAATCAAGATCAGATAAACAGATTAAACAGCCCTATAATCCCTAAGGAAATAGAAACAGTTATTAAAAATCTCCCAACCAAAAAAAGCCCAGGGCCAGATGGCTTTAGCACGAAATTCTACCAGACCTTCAAAGAGGAGCTAACACCAATACTTTTCAAACTCTTTCACAAATAGAATCTGAAAGAACATTGCCAAACTCATTCTATGAGACCACAGTCACCCTGATTCCTAAACCACACAAAGACCCAACAAAGAAAGAGAACTTCAGACCAATCTCCCTCATGAACATAGATGCAAAAATACTTAATAAAATACTAGCAAACCGAATTCAAGAACACATCAAAAGTATCATACACCATGATCAAGTAGGCTTCATCCCAGGAATGCAGGGATAGTTCAACATACGAAAGTCTATCAACGTCATTCACCATAAAAACAAAATGAAAGAAAAAAACCACATGATAATCTCGCTAGATGCAGAAAAAGCATTTGACAAAATCCAACACCCCTTCATGCTAACAGTTCTGGAGAGAATGGGCATACAAGGACCGTACCTAGAAATAATAAAGGCAATATACAGCAGGCCAGTGGCCAACATCAAATTAAATGGAGAGAAACTTGAAGCATTTCCTCTAAACTCAGGGACAAGACAAGGATGTCCACTTTCACCATATCTCTTCAATATAGTACTTGAAGTTCTTCCTAGAGCAATAAGACAACTAAAGGAGATCAAGGGGATAAACATCGGAAACGAAGTAGTCAAATTATCCCTATTTGCAGATGATATGATAGTATACATAAGCGACCCCAAAAATTCCACCACAGAACTCTTACAGCTAGCTGATAAACACCTTCAGCAAAGTGGCTGGGTACAAAATTAATTCAAAAAAATCAGAAGTCCTTCTTCACACAACAAACAAATAGGCTGAGAAAGAAATAAGGGAAACAACCCCCTTCACAATAGCCACAAACAACATAAAATACCTGGGGGTAACTCTAACCAAGCAAGTAATGGACCCGTACAACAAGAACTTCAAGCCCTTGAAGAAAGAAATGGAAGAGGCCTTTAGAAGATGGAAAGATCTCCCATGCTCATGGATACGTAGGATCAACATAATAAAAATGGCCATCCTACCTAGATTCAATGCAGTTCCTATCAAAATACCAACACAATTTTTTATAGGCTTGGAAAGAGCTATCCTTGATTTCATGTGGAACAACAAAAAGCCCAGAATAGCTAAATCAATCCTGTACAATAAAAAAACATCTGGAGGTATTACCATCCCAGATTTCAAGCTGTACTACAGAGCAATAGTTGTAAAAATAGCATGGTATTGGTACAGAAACAGACCAGTAGATCAATGGAATCGAACTGAAGATCCAGAAATAGACCCAAACACTTATGGCCACCTAATTTTTGACAAAGAAGCCAAAACGGCACAATGGAAGAAGGACAGCATCTTCAACAAATGGCACTGGTCCAACTTGTTGTCCACTTGTAAAAGAATGAAATTAGACGTATACTTATCACCTTGTACAAAACTTAAGTCCAAGTGGATCAAAGACCTTAACATGAGGCCGGTCACACTAAATCTACTAGAAGAAAAAGTGGAATAAACCTTCTAACTAATTGGCACAGGTGACAACTTCCTGAATAGAACACCAACAGCTCAGGACCTGAGATCAACAATCAATAAATGGGACCTCATGAAACTGAAAAGCTTCTGTAAGGCAAAAGACACTGTCATTCGAACAAAATGGCAACCAACAGACTGGGAGAAAGTCTTCACCAACCCCACATCTGACAGAGGGCTAATATCCAAAATCTACAAAGAACTCAAGGAATTAAATGCCAAGAAACCAAATAATCCAATCAAAAAATGGGGGACAGAGCTAAATAGAGAATTCAAAGGAGGAATCCCTAATGGCCGAGAGACACTGGAAGAAATACTCAACATCCTTAATCATCAGATAAATGCAACTCAAGAAGACTCTGAGATTCCATCTCACACCTGTCAGAATGGTTAAGATCAAAAGCTCAAATGACAACACATGCTGGTGAGGGTGTGGAGAAAGGGGTACCCTACTCCATTGCTGGTGGGAGTGCAGGCTTGTGCAACCACTATGGAGGTCAGTCTGGCGATATCTTAGAAAACTTGGAATAGTTCTGCCTCAGGACCCAGCCATACCACTTCTGGGTATACACCCAAATGCCTCTTCATGGAATCATAAGGAAGTTTCCTCATCTATGTTTATAGCAGCCTTATTTGTAATAGCTAGAAACCGGAAACAACCCAGATGTCCCTCCACCGAAGAATGGGTTAAAAAACTGTGGTACATCTACACAATGGAATATTATTCAGCTGTCAGGAACAATGAAATTATGCAATTTGCAGCCAAATAGATGGAACTAGAAAAGCTCATCCTGAGTGAGCTAACCCAGACTCAGAAGGACGCATATAGCATCTATTCACTTATAGTAGGATTTTTAGTTATATAGTAGAAGGTATCGATACTACAACTAACACTCCAAAGGGAACTTGAACATTGACTTTTATTTTTTTTATTTTTTATTTATTTTTTATATTTTTTTTTATTTTTTTCTATTTTTTAGTCTTTTTTATCTATTGTCTGCTTATTGGTTTGTTTGTTTAGTAGTTCTCTCTCCCGGGCAATGAGACACTTTTCACTGATAATACTCCCTCGTAGACCCCCAATGAATGAGGAGGCTCTTGGCCCTCATATGACCTCTCAACTGAGATGAGGGACTGTTATATAAGGACACCCCACCCCATAGAAATGTAATGGAAGGGTTAGGAGGTAAGGAAAAAAAATGAAATGTGATGTTTTGGCCTTTTACTAATAATTGTCATTAACTCTTTAGGGTAATTAAGAAATGCAAACTAATGGTTATGCAAGCCGGTCATTCTGTTAGGTACTATGACAGCCTATTATAGTTATTTTCTAAGCTAATCAGAAATAAAGCTGCTAACAGACAAGCAACATCTGCTTACCCTAATAGAAGAGATAGATAGGGCCTCTTCAAAAACCTCAAGAGATCTGCAGAATATGGCATTCAAAGATGTTTTCGTAACTTTAGATTTTTTTTTTATATAATGACATATCAACTCCTGACAACAACCCCTATTCTACCCCAAGTAGAAGATGAGCATCGAAGAATCTCCAGTGGGAGATGAATAAATTAGTCGCAAGCCTATCTCTTGGTAGGAAAAGCCCCTTCCTTGCTCCAACTGTAGACAGAATGCTGTCCAAAAAGGACAAAACCTGGAAACAGGTAAGTCGACAGCCTAGCTCTGCCAAGACAGGGTAGGCAAGTCCTTCATAATCCCTGCTCTACAATCAATGTCTGTCAGAGAAACGGGGCCAAATGACTGAAGATCGATGCTGTAATGTATGGAGAGAAAATGGGAACTGTCCAGGCAGCCACTGGTATGTCATTTCTTAGTTTTGGAAGCTGCAGGCCCTGTACTTCCTATAAAATCAGATATATTTATCCCTCTCAGGTCTCTGAGGTGGTTGAAGAACAGATAGCTAGAGTCTCATAATTAAATTTTGAGTTGTTCAGGAGTCAAGAGAGTGTTATAGATCTAAGAAGATACTTTTAAAATTGTGTTGCAAGTTAGTATGAATGTTGAGTTAGATATAGAACTTTAAACTCATGGAGATGGTTAGATAGTAGAATGTTAAAGTCAGGTGCCAAAGCCAGGCAGTGGTGGCGCACGCCTTTAATCCCAGCACTTGGGAGGCAGAGGCAGGCGGATCTTTGCGAGTTTGAGGCCAGCCTGGCCTACAAATTGAGTCCAGGACAGCCAGGGCTATACAGAGAAACCCTGTCTCGAAAAACAAAAAAAAAAAAAGTCAGGTGCCAAATACATATGGACTGGACATTGGGAATGTACGCTAAGCCATATATAACCCTCATAACTGTGGCCTAATTACCTCTGTTGTTTTGAATTGTATTTATTATTATAAGAGAAAGAGCCATTTGTTGGACTGAAACGGGGAGCTGTTGGGGGAAATAAGATATATCTTAAACTTAAAAAAAAAAAAAACAGAAGAGGATGGGGGGTTGAGGATGGGAGGGTGGGACTGGAGGGGGGAATAGGGAAGGGACTGCGATTGAGATGTAACTTGAAGAAATAAAAAATAAAGGAAAAAAAGAGCAAAAAAAGAGAAAGAAACAAATAATAAATAAATATAAAAGTAAAAAAAAAAAGCAATTAATGTCTGTCAGAGATACTGGGCCAAAAGTTTAAAGATAGATGCTCCAATGTATTGACAGAAATTGGAAATTGTCCAGGTAGCCAGTTGTCTGTCATTTCTTAGTTTTGGAAACTTCTGGCTCTGCACTTTCTGCATAGTCAGATATATTTATCCTTCTCAGGTCTCTGATGTGGTTTCAGACTAGATAATTATAGTCTCACAGTTAAATTTTAAGTTGCTCAGGAATTAAAAGGATGTTCTAGGTCTAAGAAGATGTTTTTAAGTTGGTAATGCAAGTTAGGATGGAAACTGAGTTAGGTATAGAACTTTAAAACTCATTGAGATAGACAGATAATAGAATATTAATGTCAGTTGCCAAATATGTAGGACTGGACATTGAGAAATTATGTTATACCTTATAATTTTCATAATTATGGCCTTATTATTTTGGATATTTATAGTTATAAGAAAAAGATCCTTTTATTGGACTAAAATAGGGAGCTGTTGGAGGAAAAACATACATCTTAAAAAAAAAAGATAGGAGAGTGAGGGGGAAGAGGGTAGGAGGGTTAGACCAGGAAGGGGAGGAGGGAAGGAACTATGATTGAGATATAACTTGAAGAAATAAATAAATGCAAAAAAATAAAATACTCAGTGAAGTCCTCCATTATACGAGGCACCTTTCTAGGTGCTGAAGATGCCACAGCGAACGAAAATAACACTCTGCGCTCAGAGAGAATGCACACTTGTAGGAAAGACAAAGCATCCACAGATGCTGGTGTGTTAACCAGGAGCTGAGCACCATGAAGAGGCCAGGGCACTGAGTACACGCGCACAGAGGGGTCTGTCGGGAGCTGATGACAGACAGATGGTGAAGGAAACCTCCCTGATAAGATGCATTTACACAGAGATGCGAAGGAAATGAGGGGAGGTGATCTGGTAGGGAAAAGTCATTCTGTACACTGAGAAGGGCAAGTACCAGAGCAGAGAGGTACGCCTAGCTGCACGTGAGCCGTAGCAGGACGCCCGGCTGCCCAATCCGAGACCCCAGCTACATCCACGCGCACTCCTTATGGACCCTTAGTCACCCGGGCCATGTACACAGTGATCCCCCTTCACAGTGGCCTTAGTTTATGTAAGTTCACACAAAGGCACAGAATCTCCCCAGCACGTGCTTCTTGAAACCTGTCCCTGTCATTAAGGGTCACTACATTCCACCAGTTGTCACCTCAGTCACCTGCCTGGTCATTCAGGAACTCAGATTTCATAAACAGAGGCAACAGTCTCTAGACTATCTATTGCATCCTGAGCTGCAATCTAGACACTTGCCCTGCTCTCCTATAAAGGAGAGACCGCATCCTGGAGGAGTTTATCTGTCACAAGATGAAACAGCCAGCCAAAAGTCCTCTTTGTTTGCATGGTGTCTATAAATGCTGTTTATAAAACCTATCCTTTAAAAAAAAAAAATCATCTCATTTGGTTCTCTCTAGGAAAAGCTTGGAAACAGAATCTCCAGGGGCATTTTAATTCCAAACAATTAAGAGTTCACAACTATAGTAGGAGAGGTCAATTAAAAACATTCTGAGATGTCCAGTTCGCCAGTCAGAAAACAGGATGTGGGGAGATGAACAACTGACTAGGAGATACCCAGGTGACTTGCAGCAGGGTTTCCCTGCCAGCCATGACACCTGAACCCCAACAGAAGCGCACAGGTGCAGTCTGTCTGCTCCCCACGCCACTTGTCTCCCAGAAACATCTTTCTTCCATGCTCCCCAACCCAAACCTTAGACCCGTGAGAAAAATGTTCAGGTTGGTAACTAAAAAATCTTATTTTCACCTTTCCCCACTGCTGATAACCTCAAACGGCCTATACTGGTACAGGGATGAGGCTTTAAGAACACACTTGGTTCATCATTGGTTTTGGTTGGGGGGGGGGTCTTTTGTTTGTTTGTTTTGCTTTAAAATTCAAATCAGTTTGAAAAAATATATGTTATCAGATTCCTGTCATGGTATTGAAATAATTTAATATTAGATTTTAAAAACATTTAGAAGACATAATATATGTATGGCACTAAAGTCTGTATGTAGGGAAAAACATTTTTTAAGGTATGGGACTGGGAGACAGGACAGCTTAGTTCATAAATTGAACACTGAGCTTGATCCCTAGATCCCACCAGGCATGGTGGCGTGTGGTTATAATTCCAGTGCTGAGGATGCAGAAACAGGAGGATCCCTGAGCTTGCTGGTAGAGCAGCTGAATCAGTGAGTTCGAGATTCAGTGAATAACTCTGTCTCAAAAATTAATGTGGAGCCAGGTGGTGGTGACACACACTTTCATTCCCAGCACTGGGGGTGCAGGGGCAGGTAGATCTGGGAGTTGGAGGCCAGCCTGGTCTACAGAGTGAGTCCAGCACAGCCAAGGCTTGTTACACAGAGGAAAAAAAAAAAAAACAAAGTGGAAAGTGACTGAGGAAAATACCTGATGGCAACCTCTGGCCTTTGTGCACAAACATGTACAAGTACCTATGGGCATGTGCACATACCACACACACACACACACACACCACACACCCACAAACATACAAACCACACACACACACATACACACACACCACACACACACACACACACACACACACCATACATACACAGCACACACACCACATACACACACACATACACACACACACACCATACATACACAGCACACACACCACATACATACACATACACCACACACACACATACACACACACACCACACACATACACACAAAATGGTAGCAATATTATCTTTCAAACCTCAGAAGGCTTCTTCATGGTTAATGGCAGAGTTCCATTTTCTGCTGTCAAATGACTATCAAAGTAAGGTCCCCAGGTTATTCCCCGGACTCATTATGGCTGGTCTAAGAGGTTACTTAATTATTAAAGAAACATTTGTTTAAACTTTGTATTTACTTTGTATTTACTGTTATTCTTTTGGCATGAATTTTCTTCTCAAAGGAACTTAATAATGTTAGTGCATACAACATCTGTAGTTAACAGATAACTTTTCATAAGTATGTCAGAAGCCTAAATGAAAGATTCTTAATACACTTTAAGATTTTTTTTTCTGAATGGAAGTTTTATGTAATTTAATAGAAGAGAAACTCCCCATGATGCCTTAAATTTATTGAAAGTAAAAGATATCAACATACTCTTTATATGTGAAGCAAAAATATAAATTGTTTGTTCATATAAGAGTTCTGTTAATGACAACACCTAAATTCAACTCTTCACTAAGAGAGGATATGAGACGTTTTCATTCTCTTACTTGAATCTCTTACCCTAAATGCGGGGTTTGCTCCAAGCTCCAGCAAGGTTTTCACAGCTCCTGTACACAAGTTATATGCTGCAATATGCAGGGCTGTCCCAAAATTAAAGTCGCTGCAAGTGGCATCCACATCTACAATTAAACATCACAAGTATATTAGCTAAAATTTTAAACTCAGCTATCACAATTTCAAATAACAAGTACTTGAAGACAGATGTGCAAACATACTGAGTCATGACCCTGCTGGGCAGATGGATTTGGGCTCTCCAGTAAGAAAGTGAGCCATGCAATTCTAAGGGTATTTTAATAACAGTAAATCACACTGCATTTTACCTGAACAGGATATGCTCTGAATGGCGAATCCTGTTTTGAATGTTTTCTACAAGAGTTTAATAGTCACTGGCTCTGCAATGGTACATTAATGTGCAGGGGACCACACTGTCATGACTACACATCTGTGACAACACAGACCTGCTCCCGCAGACTCCAGACTCCTGAACACAGACCCATCGACAGAGACTCTCTTCCAACATCATTCAGAAGTTGAAGAGGCAGAATTTTACAGAGCTTGAATAATTGTGCAAACTAGCTAGAAACTAACTCTAGGTTTATCTCTTGAATCTCTAAGATGTCTTTTCTAAAAGTATGGCAATGGGCACTCTCTCGAAGCTGAAAGAGTTCTCTCTCTTGCTCTTGTTCTTCTCAAAAGAGGAGAACCAGAGAGGACATAAACCTTAGGATGTCTCCATCGAGGTGTGGGAGGACCTTAAAATTCATCAAACACTTTCTGAAATGAGCAACTAAAAGAAACCCCCTTTATTATTTCAATGCCAGCCAAACACATCATTGCTCTACCCCTGCTTCTCGAGAAAGACAAAAAAAAAAAAAAAAAAATAGAAAGTACACCACACGAGTCACACGTGACAGCCTCGCTACACCGGAGAAGCTGCCCCGACAGGAAGAGCCACGAAACACACTCGGTTTTTTTGTTTTGTTTTGTTTTGTTTTTTTGTAGCTCTTTGTACCAAACCTTTTGTGAAAGGACAGTAATCTCCATCAAATAAATTCTAAAATACTTCAGAAGTAAAACAGGGAAAGAAAGCATTTAAGAACAAAGCATAAAAATGAAATGTGAAGCTCTGGCCTCTTGATACCAACCGTCTAAAACGGTCTAGGATAGTTAAGAAAAACAAACTCCTAGTCATGCATGCATGTCACCTTGTTAGCTACTATGACAGTCTATCACAGATATTCTCTAAGCTACTCAGTAATCAAGTTGTTAAGAGACAAGCAACATTTGCTTATCTAAATACAAGAGATGGATAGGGCATCTTCAAAAACCCCAAGAGATCTGCAGAATATGGCATTCAAAGATGTGGTCTTAAATTAAGATTTTTTTTTGATATCGTGACATATCAGCTCCTGACAGCACCCCCTATTCTACTCCAAGTAGAAGAAAAGCATCGAAGAATCTCCACTGTAAGATGGTTGAATTAGTGGCAAGCCTATCTCTTGGCATGTAAAAACTCCTCGCTTCAACTGCAGACAGACTGCTGTCCAAAAAGGACAAAACTTAGTAGCAGGGAAGTCGACAGCCTAGCTCTGCCAAGACAGGGTAGGTTAATCCTTCATAATCCCTGCTCTACAATAAATGTCTGTCAGAGAAACAGGACCAAAAGGCTGAAGACTGATGCAGGAATGTATGGAGAGAAAATGGGAACTGTCCAGGTAGTCACTGGTTTGTCATTTCTTAGTATTGGAAGCTGCAGGCCCTGCACTTCCTATATAATCAGATATATTTATCCTTCTCAGCTCTCTGAGGTGGTTGAAGAATAGACAGCTTGAGTCTCATAGCTAAATTTTGAGTTGTTTAGGAATCAAGAGGGCGTTCTAGATCTAAGAAGATGGTTATAACAGTGATGCAAGTTAGTATGAAAGCTAAGTCAGTTATAGACCTTTAAACTCATGGAGATGGTTAGAAGGTAGAAGGTTAAAGTCAGGGGCCAAATATGTATGAACTGGACATTGGGAAGGTATACTGGGCCATTTAACTCTTATAAATGTGGCATATTTAATTCTGCTGTTTTGTATAGAATTTACTGTTATAAGAGAAAGAACCATTTGTTGTATTAAAAAGGGGAAGCTGTTGGGGGGGAAGAGGATGGAAGGGTGGGACAGGAAGGGGGAATAGGGAAGGGTTTGTGACTGAGATGTAACTTGAAGAAAAAAAAATAAAGTACTTATATATAAAAAAAAAAAAAAAGAACAAAGCATATGGGAAGAAAGTCCTCCTCAACGGTGACTTGGATGGAGATCAGCCAGTGCTTACCTCTTGGTTTTGATGTCTTCAAAATCACTCTTATAAGCTCTGGGACATCAAAGTATGCAGCGTAATGCAAGGCGTTCATGTTCGTCCAGCGACTCCGCAAACTTGCGTCCGCGCCCAGATCAATAAGTTGAGCTGCAAACTTTACAGCTGTCTCAACATCACCTAAAGAACAACAAAAGCCCTAAATTACTTTTTTTAGTACAGATTTTAATGCCCAATACATACCTCTTGAATGTATTCTTTAAAAACCAAAGCAAACGGCACAATGGATCTACATTTATACTTCAAAAAAAAAAAAAAAAAAAGTACCTTCAGGAGTTTATTCCAAGAAAAGACTTCCATTCAGGAGTGTGAGAACACGGTGAAGATACTCACCATGTCATTAGTGATTATCAGTAAAATTCTGGCGGATTAAGAGCATGGTAAGAGCCACTTAAATAAAGTAAGATCTCCATACTATGGAATCGAATGAAGGCAATAAAAGCAAAATGCTAGACTAGTGAAAAACAAAACAAAACAAAAAAAACTCTGTCTCGAAAAAAACAATTTTTTTTTAATTTTGGGCTACTGTTTTGCTTGATCGCATTTTTAGACTATAAATTCATTTTGATTTTATGGGAGTATAAGCACATTGTGGATTACAAGAAGAAAAAGCTCTTTGCCACTTACAATTTAAGAAGTTCCAGGGAGCTGGAGAGATGGCTCAGTGGTTAAGAGCACTGGTTGCTCTTCCAGAGGACCTGGGTTCAATTCCCAGCACCCACATGGCAGCTCACAACTGCCTGTAAGTCCTGTTCCAGGGGGTCCAACACTCTCACACAGACATATATGCAGTTAAAAGACCAATGTAAATAAAAATAAATTTAAAGACGTTCTAGATCAAAATGTAGAACAAGGAGAGACAACCATAATACAGTCTAGTAAGAGGGGCAGATCAACTAACCCCTGGGAAAGAACAGAAGAATAGCAAAGTCAGACATGTTTCATAAGTAGGAATAGAACTCAGAGATAAGCCTATATCCTACAGTCTTGAAGGACTGTTTTGCTAGAAAACTAACCTTGACCCAGCCTTGCTGGAAGCTCTCTGGTAGATTCTTGGATGGTACCAGGTGGGCACGGAGCCTACCTCAGAAAACGCTGAGAAGTCACCACAGGTAAAGGCTTCCCCAGTGGGAAGGACAAAGCTTTAAGTGGACCAAAGTGAATCCTCACCTACTCAGCAGATGGGCAGGTGGGCGCCCACCCAGGTCACTGGCCAGCAACAGATATTACATGGGCACAGAGGCTCAGCGAGGAGCAAGCCTCTTACGTACTCACCAATGCCATGAGCCCCAGACTTGCAAGTGTAATGTAACAGAGTCATGTCCGTCAGTCCATCTCTGTCATTCACGTTGCAGCCTCTCTTAAGGATCTGAGGAAGGAGGTGAAGTAATAGTCAGGATGTCTGAAGGAGTCATAAGGGATCGTATTACCTATTTACCTAAATCTATATATAAAACATCTAAATCTTCCCACACGCATACATCTATAGTTCAAATGAAATTTTCCCACCTGGGCTAACAACATTTCCCCAAAGCCATATACTTAAAAAAAAAAAAAATCAATCATGAAAACTCCCCTTTTAGTTGTTGGTCAGAGGTGTCCTAGAGACTCCCAACACATCATAGGCTATTGCTGCTGCCCTTGGGTGCCTCCTACAGGTGGAAGGTCAAGTCCTTATTGCTGAAGATACAAGACCAAGAGGATCTGACCTGAAAGCTTCCTCCCCAAGGACTAGCTTCCATAGTACCAGAAGGCACTGCACAAGCTTCCAAAGGAAGGAAGTAACCAACAGTCCTACCCAGGTATGATAGGAATGAACTATAATGACTACCGAGACATGACATCCCTAACAGTGTAATAGTGGCACGCATATCTTAGTAGTAACCAGGAGTTCAACAAGAGGAAAACCATGCCTGGTATTGAAAACCTAACCAGATAACCAGAAATACTGGATCTTATTGAACCTACTATCACCACTTAACTAAACCAAAATAATTCTAAATAGTTATCTATCTACCCACAGGAAAGCATGTCTCACTTCTCATCAAAGAAATGTCTCTTTGCAATAGACAAGAGGCCATTACAGAAAACCATAGCTGATAAAAATGCAGAGAAAAGGTGCATCGTACCTAGCCCCAGTTGGTATATCTGCAGCTCAACTCCCAAATCTAAGCTCAGAGATCCTAGCACAAGAGGGGACAGAAAGAATGTAAGAGCCAGAGGAACAGGAAGTTTGCTGTGAGCTGTGTCTCCTACAAACGTCAGAGAAGCTACACCCCTGAAGTCTCATCATCATGACTACCTGAACAAGGACAATAGTAGTAGGCAAGCTTACATGAAAGGGAGATCCCTCATAGGGCCCCAACCTGAACGGACAAATGAGAAATGATGAGTGCTGGAGAAATAGTCTTCCCCAGAGAAGAGTCCCCCCAAGTGGTTATCCAATACCAAGTGGTCCTCTCTGAAATCATATACATACAAGTAACATTACACAGACTGAGCAGGTTATATTTATATATTCAGTAATATAAATGTGTGTAATAACAAAGAGAAAGAGGCCATGAATTTGAAAGGGAACAGGGAATGGGGTACATGGGAGGGGTTAGAGGGAGGAAAGAGAAAGAGGAAAATGGTGTTACGCTGTCTTAATTACAAAAGATAAAAAGAAATTAAACTATAAAAAAATAATCTGAGAAAACCCATAATTACAGTGTAACAACCAGAGATAACTGTGCCTTCAGACCAATTCAGCCCATCCAGTCACGTTGCTTTCAACACTGCACTCAGCAATGATGAAATCTGACCCTGCCTGTGGGCAGGAGGCCATTCTTAAAGATCACTCCAACATAATGTTACTCCAAATATGTTCTTTCAAAATGAGAAAAAAAATTCCAACAGTTACAGTGATACTTTTAAAAATGCATGTGCCTTCTTCCTACAGCCCACATGGCAATATGTGTATCAAAAAACCCTCCCTCGAAAAGCCAAACATCTTAAAATTGCATTTAAACCCAGAACATTACCCAACCATCCAAAACCATAGAAGGAATGTGAAGGTATTCAAACTTTTCTGAAATGTATGGAAGTTGGCAGAACTACTTTGTACAAAGAAAGAGGTGTGCAGAATGACTCTCCCCGCTCTCACCAGAAGTCTACAATAACAGGGTACAGGTGCAAGAGGACAGGCGGGAAGCGTGCACAGCAGGCCCACAGCACCATCAAAACCTGGAAATTCAGAGAGACTGCGGAGCTGTGCTGCCATCAGGATCTTTCCCTCAGAAGGAGAAGATATTCTAATGATCAGTCCCGATAACACAAAGCTTAACTACAATTACCTCATTTCCAATAACGTCAATGTTTTGCTGGACCTGAGGAACCCATTGTCTTAAGATAGCAAATAATTCTGAGACTGAAGTTTTGGGATCGAAGAGAATTTCCTGGCATGATGCATCATTAGGATCAAAGAAAGAAAACTCTGAAACACAAAACAGTGCAAACTAAATTTATTAATGGTTTCTAGCATTTTCAAAATAAGTAACAGGGCAAACATTCAACTGATACAAACATTTTTAGAGGCTAGGAAAAAAACCAAATAACATTAAGCAATTCTCAAAACCAAGAATAAGGCATGCTTAAAGTGGTCTCACAGTAAGGATCCCAAGTGCCACATATATAAAACCAGACGGCGAGCACAGGTCTACAAGCTGGCTTTTGCACATGTGATTTCTAAGGCAAGAGACATCATCAAATTTCATCATTATTTTTCTCTCAAAGCACAACTGGCAGATAGTAGATTCACATTAACAAGTACAACACAGGTAAAATTAAACATTGTAGAGAGCTGCGACGTGCCGCGCCTTAAAGATGGCGCTGGTCTCCGCCTTCCACCAGCCCGACGGTGAGCGCTCTCGGTGGTAAACAAGTCCATATTTGGCAAAGACCGCTGATCTGG
>CAJQZJ010033149.1:1151581-1161917 GCA_907164525.1 Lophiomys imhausi
GCTTTTGCGAGTTGCGTCGTTCTTGCCGGTCGAGAGGGACGCGACAAAACATAGCAAGCAGGAAGCCCGCAACTTCTCTTTACTCTTCTGTATTTCCCTAATATTTAATAAACACATCAGTTGGCACTCACCAGATAAGAAGGAGGTTAAATGCCACATGTGGTGGTTTGAATGAGAATACCCCTCGTAGGCCCACAGATTTGAATACTTGGTTACCAGGGAGTGGCACTATTTGAAAGGCTTAGGAAGTGTGACCTTGTTTGAGGAAGTGTGTCACTGGAGGTGGGCTTCGAGGTTTCAGAAAGCCTATTCCAAGCCCAGAGTCTCTCTCTTCCAGCAGGCCTGCGAATCCAATGTAGAACTCTCAGCTCCTTCTCCAGCACCATGTTTTCCTGCATGCTGCCATGCTTCCACCATGATAACAATGGACTAAACCTCTGGAACTGTAAGCCAGCCTCAAGTAAACGCTTTCTTTTGCAGGAGCTGCTGTGGTCATGGTGTCCCTTTCACATCAAGACAACACTAACCAAGACACCATTCCAACAGACAAGGAACTGGTGTCCAGCAATGCAGGAATGAAAGAACCAAGGGCACAAAGTGACTGTATTACTTTGGAATATGCACTAGGAAAACCACAAGAAAAACCTGAATGGGTCATCTCAGGACTTCTCAGCAAGCCTTTAATAAGGGTTGGTGAAAATCAGGTAACATCTTAGGACAAAGGAGACTGGCTTATGAAGGAACACAACAGTTGAGAGGAGAATCAGCTTCTACTGTCTTAATCCAAAAATGAAACTATAAAAGGCAGAAAAATCTAAAACTGGGAAACAGTCCAAGCAACATTTGCTGTGCACCTACAGTTTACCAGATGCCATGTTAAGTCCCCACAAATTGGGACTCAAGTTTTGCGTAAGGGAAAATCAAGCATATACACTGCCGCAAAGTCACACTACTAGGAAGTGACAGTGAGGGTGGAAACCAGGTCTGTCTCCACTGTCTGTCCTTCCTCAATGGTGCCACTTGGATGAACTAACTCAGATTATGACAGCAGACCCAGTACTGGGACCCCTGGGGTCTCTACGTTTGTCTTCTCTGTGCTTTCAAATGTTTAGGGTGGGGTCAACAAAGGTGAAGGAACTGAAGTCATCCCTGAGAGCACAGCAGCCGTCCGTGAGGAGAGCATCAGCTTTCTGATTCTGTGTGGCCCTTTCCTGCAGCCTCCTAGCAGGTCATACTGTTCTTCTTAAACAGGGAAGAAAGCAAGCCTGTGTTTCAGAGAAGTTGCTGAAAGTTGCGACCTCTCCCAGTTAAGACACCTTAGAGATGCCAAGAGTAGTTGGTGCATACCTTAATCCCAGCCCCTGAGAGGTAGAGGTAAGAGTCAGGAGTTCAAGGCCAGTCTTGGCTACCATAATAAAAATAGTAAGTTTGAGGCCAGCCTTAACTACATAATAAACATAGTAAGTTTGAGGCCAGCCTTGGCTACATAGTAAGTTTAAAGGACAGACTGTCTCAAAAAGAAAAAGGAATCTTAAAGTTCTTTAAAAAACTCTAAAGCAGGGATGGGTTCCTCTTGGTCCAAAATCACCTAATGACCAGTAATTGGTGCCTTTTTGGGGGAAAAAAAAAAATGGGTGAAAGCTGACATTACAGTGACAACTTTGGGAAGTCTTCGACTGAAGTGAGATGCCAACCGTAAGGCTGACCTTGAAAACAAAGGCTCCTGAGCCTCTCAGAGACCATGGCATGCAGTCATGGATTTGTGCAACAGTTTCCAAAACCTAAGGGACTTAAAATAGCATCTCTGAAAGGATTGTTAGAGCATGCAGATGCAGTCATAGCAGAAAGCTGTGGCTGAGTGGGAAACCTTGATGTCTGCCAGGCATGCGCAATGCCCATCCAGAGTCCTTTATTAACTGGAGCTGGCTAGTTTTATGCCAGTTTTACACTGGTTAGAGTCATTTGAGAGATGGGAAACGCAACTGAGAAAGTGCCACCATGAGATCTGGGCTACCGGCAGGCCTGCAGGGCATTTTCTTTATTACTGATGGATGTAGGAGGGCCCAGCCCATTGTGGGCAGTGCCATCCCTAGGCTGTTGGTCCTGGGTTCTATAAGAAAGCAGGCTGAGCAAGTCATGTTGAGCAAGCCAGTAGGCAGCGCCCCTCCATGGCCTCTGGGATGCTGATGAACCTGCTCCTGCCTCCAGGTTCCTGCCCCGACTTATATCAATGATGAACAGCAGTATGGATGGGTAGTAACTCAGATACAGCCTTTCCTCCCCAAGTTGCTCTGGTCTCATCACAGCAAGAGTCACCCTAACTAAGACACCTAGGAAGTCTTTTAGATCTACCTGGCACACCCCTAAAATTTAAAAATAAAAGCTAAACTATTTCTGTTCAGGTCTGCTTGTGTGCATTTGTGTCGTTAAATAGACGTAAGTAAAAACTATTCCTAAAACATCCAGACAGTTAAGAACTATAATACAAATGCTTCTCGGGACATGATTTTAGTCAACGAAACTCCTGTTGTCAGCAAGAAATATATGCAACATTTAGACTTCCTTCACTGGGCTTCCTACTCAAAAAAGCTCATGTTATAAAAATGGGAGTTACTGCTTAACTTACGATGTCTCTACATTAAAAAAAAGGGGGGGTCTGAGTAAAAAATGAAGACGGTTAGCTATGTAAAGTCTCCTAAGAGTTTTGAGGATCATCTAATATAATTTTAAGTCTATTAAGTTGATATAAATCTATATGATCAAATAAAAGTCAAGTGCTAAACCTATGTGTATCCACCTTCAGTCAGAGAAATAAACATTATCTGGATTTAGTAAATATGTCTTGTGCTACACTGAGAAACTGTATGTTGAGGAAATGTGTCCAGAAAATATGAAACGGAGTACAAGCACCACAGCTAAGAGAAGGTATTATGAAGATGCGATTTTTACTAGGAAAAAGGATAGAATCAGGTGATTCCAGGAGGTTTTAAAGAGGAAAGGACTCCACATGAGCACAGCGGCCAACAGAAGCTGATCTGTTGCCGCTAGTTTCAAAGCCATGACATTTTCTTCTGGTATTGGCCTGTTCTCTCTAGTCTGTTCCTGGGGTAGTGTGAAGGGTTTTTAATTTTCAAGGAATCCTCCCAGGAAATGAAGATTCTGAGTTTGTCAAGGCAGTTTTCTGTGCCTTCTGCTGTCTTTGATTGCCTCGGCTTTTTAATTAAAAGAACCAAGAGGGTTTTCTCATCTTCTTTGAAACCATATGGCTTCTTCTATTTGTCTTTGAAATTTCTGTCACTTTTGTTGAAGGGGAAACTGTTAACTGTAACCCTATTTAATCTCTTGACTTTTTTATAAACTTCTCAAAACTCAAATTCTAAAGTTATTCTGACTTCACATTAACTTTGGGGTTTTCAAAGGGACCCAAATTTTCAAATGAAAATGATTTTGTTCCCTTTCCATACTTATTATATATGGGGGGGGTGAGCTAATTAGACTTATTTGCATGGGAAGAATTATCAAGCAACAAATATGTGCTGCTTACCCATCTTTATGACAGGTGCTACTCCATTCTCTGTTACAGGCAGATGATTGACAGATAAATATCAGTGAGTTATCTATGAAAATTTTTAGAAATCTGGCAGGCCCTTGTCTAACTTACAATTATACACACATATTATATATAACAGCTACAATTCAAATTATCTGCTATGTTACAGAAATAACCACTTTTCTATATCAATCACATTATAATGAACTCCCATTAAACCTTTAACCATGGTCTTAACTCCTGAATCATCTACAGATTTTTTTTTTATTTGACTCCAATGTCTTTTTGGAAGCTTTCATAAGCATATATAATACATCCGCAAGAAGATTTATGGGAATGCCCGTAAGCTACAGTTTTCTAGTAACTTAAAAGATCACACCACCAGGCTGGGTGAGATCCTGCAGAACCTTCTGGAAAGCTAAGTGACCACGAGGCAGCAGGCCTGAGCCCAGCGGAACAAGACGCAAAGAACTGGCAGGGTAACTATGCTTGTGACCTTCTTTGAAATATTTCTGGCACTTCAATGTTTTGTTGTCCAGATTTAAAGTGCCCCCTTTTTTTTCTCTTAAGACCTGAAACTCAACAGCGCTTTGGAAAAGTAAGCCTTTATAAACAAAAGCGGCAGCATTTTTTCTCTCTGAATTCATCCCCATTTGTCTGAATCCAGAATTCACAAGGTCTCCCTGCAGGCTTCGTTTTCACGACACTAAGCTTGGGAGAACCTGTTTTCTAACAGGCCACAGTGTGTAAGGCTTTGGCTTGACGTCTTGGTCTGGAATGAATTTAGCAGTCTTCTCTGAGATTCCATATTACCAGACGGCCTGAACCTGGCTGACTCTATGGCACCAATGAGGCCTTGCTGGATGTCACCAGAGCTCTGGCTGAAATGTCCTATTTGAGAATAAGCCCAGAGCTGGTTTTCCTGATGCACTACTGGGAATAATAAATAGACTAGACTTACCTTACAAGCAAGTGAGCTTGAGAATGTCTCTGGTAAGAAATGTGGATGGGAGCAGAAAAGAAGTTACACTTCTGGAGAGAACTACGCTGCTTACATTGTCAGACTCTTGTCGTGCCCACTACCTCTGCGGTCTTAGCTATCCGTAAGCCTGATAGCTCTCCTCCAATGCCAGCACTTTCCAAACTGACCTCCAGTTTTCTGAAAGCGGCTTTCCTCCGAATTCTCCAAACTGAAGCTGAAATATCCAAGTGAACCTCAGGGAGATAGCCACTACAGCTCACACATAAAAAACTTCATGCCCGCTGCCATGTCGGTTACTCAAGAGTTTGCTAACAAACATTCACACTGAAAGCGAGGGACTCCATCACTGAAAGCACTGTCCTCATCTCACCATCTAAAGATTCAGGCACAAATCCCGAAACCCAACTGTCTGGAAGTAGTTTATAGCATTAGTTCCAAACATTGACTTTGAATTGTCCTGTAAATACCTGATGACTAAAGTCATGAATTCGGTAGAGCAGTGGCTCTCAACCTGTGGGTCGTGACCCCTTTGGGAGTTGAATGACCCTTTCACTGGGGTCGCCTAAAACAATCAGAAAACACAGATATTTACACTACGATTCATAACAGTAGCAAAATTACAGTTATGAAGTAGCAATAAAAATAACTATGGTTGGGGGTCACCACTACATGAGGAACTGTATTAAAGGGCTGCAACACTTGGAACGTTGAGAACGTGTGTGTGTGTGTGTGTGTGTGTGTGTGTGTGTGTGTGTGTGTGCGTGTGTGTGTGTATAAAACAATAACAATTAAAGGAATAGGGGCCATGACTTTGAAAGGAATGGGAAGGGTTCTGGGAAGGATTGAAGGAAGAAATGGAAAGGTAAAATGGTATAATTACATTTTAATTTTAAATATTTTTAAATGAATGCCTATTCTAGCACTGATGGTACTAAGAGAACATGATGAACTGTCTCTTTAGAGGAATCGATGGAATATATTAACAACTAAATAAATGCATTAAGATCTAACTAATCTACTGATAAGAACAGATCTCAAAATGTGTGAATCAATTAAGTTACAGAATTATTCACACATTTACATAAAACTATAAATACATAAAATGTTTGTACCTGCTGTTTGCATGCCTTCACCTAAGTAACAAAATATAATTAATCTAATTATTCACTAAATGTAAAACAGTCATTACCTCTGGGAACAAAGGGAATAGTGCAGTTGAAAGAGAGAAATTTTGAACTGCATCTCTTTGAAGTTTTTGGTTTTTGGTTTTTGGTTTTTTTTTTTTAGCTAAATCAAACAATAAATCTGTCAAAAGTTCACCATACCAAGGGTGGCTATGTATTGATACAAATCCATATTGTCAAATGGATATTTTCTCCAGAAAAAAAAATATTCCTACATTTAAAAAAAGGAAAATATGAGAAAAATATCCTGTACCAAAAGTCCATAAAAATAACAGACACACCAACAAATATATGAGTCTTTAGAGAAAATTTTGAAGTGCAGGGGCTTGAGTAGAGAAGAAACATCACTCCTGAACTGGAATACAAGCAATTTAAAGCTGTCGATTCTCTACAGAGCTTTTAAGTGATTTCGGTTCTAATCAAATCTTCACCAGGATGCACTGGAAAGGGATGGGGACAGTTATGTTCTTGTTCTGTGTCAAAGCTGTCTCAACTCTGAGACACAGGCACCTGGTATCCTGTTACAATGTACATTCTGACCTAGTAACTCTCCACTACCTTTAGCAAGCACCAAGATGCCACGCTACCAGCTTAGACAGACAGGAGCAAGGATCTGGAAAGTAAGCGTAGGAGAAAGAAGCAAGACATTTTGAGTGAAGCACATCAGCCCTGAGGGCAGGGAAAGGGTGGAACAATGCTTCAGTAACTAAAGCCAATCAAATGAGCTGGAGAGATAGCTCAATGAGAAAGAGTACTGGCTGCTCTTCCAGAGGACCTGGGTGTAATTCCCAGCGCCCACATGCAGCTCACAACTGTCTGCAACTCCAGTCCCAGAGGACCCAACACCCTCTTCTGGCTTCTGGGGGCACTAAGCACGAACAGGTACACACCAACAGGCCCCTCCCTTCATTTCCTTGCAAAAGGTTACCTCTGACATCCTTTTTGGGTCTACAATCTCGGGACCAGTGTTTACCTTTACCACAGCGAGTTCAAAATCCTGGAGGCCTTGACATTCTATTGTTACCATAAACCTCTGTCCCCTTCTATCAAGGCATTTGAACTCTGAAGTCAGTTTGAGCTCTGGAGGTTTTAGCTGTACAATGTCTTTGGAAATGACTAAGTTCACCACATTTAAAGCACCTATTAAGACCCCCACCAATGATGTGTACTATGGTAAGAGCCCGATGCACCTAGGAACCAGTTTCAGTTGTTTCTTGTATCCACTCATCTATTGGGGGCTCCACGAGCTTTCAATGGTCTCAATTGCTCTTTGACATTTGCATTTTCAAACGCCAAGGTATTTATCAACTCTTGCCTGATATCAGGGTTATCTACAGCTCCCTCCACAGCTGAAGACAACTTCCCTAAAAAGTCTGAGGAGGTTTCCTCAGAACAGAAGCAATGCTCACCTCAGTTAGGCAAAGGGGTGAATACTCATTAGCATCTTCCAGTGTATGTATTGAGCAAACATTAAGCAGCTAGTGTCAAATGGCTTCCTTCCCCCCCTTTTAAGCCAAATAAAATACACCTGCTGCTCCATGCTGAAGGCTGACAGTCCAGTTAAGGAAATGAGGTAACTCTAATTCAAGAAAGAGTAACTGTCCAAAGCAGGTCCAATGCCCTCCTGCTCAAGGTTTCCCCCACATAACTGACTTTGTTAGAACAGAAAGAAATGCAGTTCACATAAGTCAATTCCACAGGCAGATAATCTAGGATCTGGGAACAGGAAGTCCTTAGATGATTGTTACGGGTTAACACATACAGAATCTGAATACAGAAAGAACACACTTGGAAACAAGGAAGCTCTGGAATAGACATGAGGATTTTTAAGGCAAATTCTCAGTATAATATCTTTAATCTACTAATTACTAATATTCAAAATGTGAATCATCACTACCTCCAAAGACAATCTGAAATGGTAATGGATTTGACCTGAAAACTCTATCACAGAGGAAAAGTTTATCTGTTTACTTCGTAAAATTACTTTATTCATTTATCAACTATCTTATAAAATATACCCTTGAGGGAATAAATAAAAAAGGACAATAACTAGACCCCTTCCGAGTTTACATTTTACAGAAGAACTTCCCATGGACTGATTTCAATAGAAGCTGATTTCATTCCAGCCTCCGTGAAGAGTTCATACTATCCCTGCCTATGCACATGGGTGTTTTTGCAAGTCAGTATGTTTAGTCAAAATTAATACATCAATAGCAGAATGGTACATGTTTAAGCACCATTACATTCTAAAATTAAAATCCTCCAAATCCAACGTTTTTACATAATAAAAATGCTGACAGCAGAAATAACGCATTGAGTTTAAGAGGCAGAAACTGTGATAGGCAATTGTGCTTTTGCAAAAGAGGAACTTTGAAAAATCATATAAAAACCACAGCAAATGGTTTCAAAATAGTATGAGAGCAAAGAAAGCCAGAAACAAGAGTCCAGTGACCAGTTCACAGACAAGGGACAGACCCGTGACGTACCACAGTCAGAAGGCATTGGTGCTGCAGAAACGGAAAAGATCACTTCTGTGTCAGAGCCTGTGAACAAAAATGGGTATCTTCCGATCAGAGAACTTCCTTCCAACGGAAAATCTGGGAGGTCCTCTATGGTCATCTTCTAGAAAACCACCTGTAACAGGAGAGGAGAAATCAGAACACATTTCCACTTCATGAGTGTGCCACTTAGGACAGCTCCTTCAGTCACAGAAACCCTGACAGACTCATATAGTCAAACTGACATTTTCAAGGTCTAAGCAAACAGTTGTTTAAAACTATGAATCGCTTCTCACAGCCTCCCACCATCAGCAGTCCATGTATTGTCACAACACAAAGCTCGGGAAAGATAAATCATCACAGATTTTTTTAGAAAAATAACTTCCCCACTAAGTGATAAAAACCTGTTTACAAGGCTGCACTAACCCAGATGGGCAGCATTAAAGAAGGGCACACTGCCCCCATAGACCAACCTGAGCTCTTATAATGCAACACAGGTTTTCTTATCTGCCATTGGAGCCCATGACACATGCTCATCACATGGGAAGACTCTTAGTTTGGCATGCTGCCATTAGCTTATGACATCCCAGAAAATATCACTGCAAATTAATCATTTCACTTTCACTAATGTAAGAGGCAAGTGAGACTGTAGAAGAAAATTGTTCTAAATTAAACCGGTATTATGCCCAGCCTCTATCTCAGAAATAATGTAGAAGGCAGAGAAAATGTTAAGTGAGACCCAACTACAGAACTCAAAGATTAGTTTATTTTTATTCTGTTCTGAAATATTATGAACCCTCATGTTTATTTTTAGATATAAACAAGACCAAATGATTTTAGATTATACTCTATACCAAGAACACAAGTAAAAAGGTTAACAGCTTAATCCAGTAAGATATATACCACATGTATGATTCTGCATGTGCTTTCTAACATTCAGGTAATGAACATATGATGGCTGGTTTTATGTCCACTTGACAAAACCAGAGTCTTTTGGGAAGGACTCTCAATCGAGAAAATGCCTCCACCAGACTGGCCTGTGGGGCATTTTCTTGCTCGATGACTGATGGCAGAGGGCCCAGCTCCCCGTGGGCAGTGCCATCCCTGGGCTGGCAGTCCTGGATGCTATAAGCAGCATGCTGAGTAAGCCATGAAGAACAGGCAGGGCTCCTCCATGCCCTGTGCATCAGCCTCCTGCCTCCAGGTTCCTGCCCTGACTTCCCTGGATAGATGGACTTACAAACCGTAAGATGAAATAAACCTTTCCTCCCCAAGTCGCTTTTGATCATGATGTTTTACCACAGCCAAGACAGCATCTTAAACTAACTGAATCATCTTTACCAGCCCACTCAGCTCCAAGGAAAGTGTCACTCGGAACTGATTTCCTTCCCACTTAACTCAGACTTTTTTTTTTTTTTTTTTCTGTGAGCAGGAGCCAGTAGGAACAGTGTATTTTCTTTTGGCTTAAAGAGTGCACACTTATGTTCACAGGACTGTATTAAAGGAATCCCCATTTTTGTGTGTTGGGTGAGGGGGGTAGCTGGTGCTGAAATTACTTGCCATGGAATCTTTTGACATTAACCTTGCCACAAAAGCAGGAATAACGACACAAGATTGGCGTTAAACAGCAGCGTTGACCTTCATTATCAAATCCAAACTGTAAGATGCCACTGAGGCAGCCCCTTCCTTCACATCATGCTTCTCCCATCTATGGGTTTCTACACGCAGGCCCGTTTGCTTGGTAACAAACCTGGGTAAATATTTTCCACAGTAGGTAGGAAACTTCCTTTTGAAATGAAAAAACAAAACTTAGTAAACCTCCATTATGGTTGCCACACACAAGGCCCTGTTCTAGATGTGTCAGGGATTACAAAACTGAGTGACCAACTGATGGACTGCGGGTGCTGGGTAGTTTATAATCTGTTTTTTAAATTAAATATCATTGATGAGCACAGGTTATGACATGCAAGAGGACGTGCTCCCATCCGCAAGTACCAGGAACAGGTTATGACATGCAAGAGGACGAGCTCCCATCCGCAAGTACCAGGAACAGGTTATGACATGCAAGAGGACGAGCTCCCATCCGCAAGTACCAGGAACAGGTTATGACATGCAAGAGGAC
>CAJQZJ010033149.1:1161927-1179490 GCA_907164525.1 Lophiomys imhausi
GCTCCCATCCGCAAGTACCAGGAACAGGTTATGACATGCAAGAGGACGTGCTCCCATCCGCAAGTACCAGGAAGCGTTGCCGTGGAGTTTCAAAGAATCAGAGCATGTCCTGAGTTGAGATGGGAAGGAACTAAAAAGAATGTCATGGTACATGGCTGGAAAAGCAGACAGACGTCAGGCAAACTCCATTTTGAGATTGGGGTTGGGGTGGGGGGGTTGATTGTTTTGTTTTATTTTATTTTGTTTTGTTTTGAGGGAGGTGGTTATGCCAGTTCTTAACTGGGGAAAAAAAACCAAACCACTCCGTCCCATAAGCACTGAGGAACTAGCATACCAAAAGAGACAGGCATGCTTAAGTAGTGTTTTAGGAAAAGTAATCTGAGTATAATCACACTTTGGGGATTCAGACATGTTTTCTATACTCTTAATTTGTCAGCAAAATGATGAAAAAAAATTGCTTACTGTAATCCCTAGAGTACCTTTCATTTCCTGCAGATTGTCAAGACCCTTAAAGATTAGAACTGTGTCTGGGGCTGGTGGGTAAGCTCAGTGGATAAGCTGTCCAAATGTCAGATCCTCACAACCCGTGTTAAAGCAGGGTAGCATGGTGGCCCACCTGTAATAACACCACTTGGGAGGTGGAGGCAGGAACCACCCAGGGCAAGCTGGTTTCCTAGACCAGACAAATCAAAATCCCAGGTTCAGCAAGGGAACCCCTGGGTAAATTGCCTTGGTAATAAAGTAGGAAACTATGGAGGAAAACAGCTGACACCAACCTCTGGTCTGAGGCATGCACACATACATGCACACACATAACAATAACAGAATTACATACATATTACACAGCTGTCAACTACCACAAGAACAAGACCAGCACCTTGTACAACACACAATAAACATTAAAATTCCAGATCCAAGGTGGGAAAATAATTCACACACACGACATGGAATCCACTTCATTGTTTCCCATGGCACTTCAAGGCCAGAGAAGCTACAGTATTAGGTAACTGGTAGGAGGAACATTCTTTGTGTTTCTGCATCTTAATGGCATTTTTTCCTGGTCCCATTTCTTTACTTTCCTGGAAACAAGCAAACAAAAACCTCCTTCATTTCACCATAAATAAACTAAACATTACACAAGTTTTCACATACTCTCAGAATCCTTCCCCAGAAGCAATTTCTAGATCAAATGGTCTGTGGCACCTGGAACCTTGGTCAGGTGTAGAAATGTACTGATCAGAGTTGAAGGGGCATTTTTTTTTTCCAACGTCTCCTTTGGTTAACTGGTGAGAGCTGGTTAGAAAGAAATCAACCCTGATTAACTGGGTACAACCACTTCTGATAGTTTTGAAAACTGGAGCTAAATTGTCCGAACTTTCGGGCGCACAGGGTTTCCTTCTTACTCCATTAATCAAACCACTTCTGAGTAAAAGCATATTGTCATGACTCCAACAGCTCATGATTTTCCAAGGAGTCTCATCCTACCTTAACACATCAGTAATGAGAAACGTCCACCAACTTCTTCAGAGAGATGTGGGGCTGTCAGGCCTCCAAAAAAGAGCCAACTGAGGCCAAGAAATCCCTTCAGAATTGTTTACTTCTGCAATGCCCGGGATTGAACTCACAGCCTCACATATACGAGGCAAGCACTCTACCACTGAGCTACACCCCAGCCTTTCCCTCCAATGTGCTTGAGATATGGTTAAAGAGCAGCATACTGGAGCTTCTCAACTACCAAGGAGACCCAAGCTGTGTCCACGTTTATCAGAATCACGGTCATCTCATTCAGTTTCCCATCGCAGTTGGTGGTGCTGTTTATTTTCATGAAATTCCAAAACAAGACTAGTTACATTTTACATATCAACTCCAATGGTCCTTCTATTTGCTACCTATAAAACATCCATTCTGTCACCATATATATGTTGCAACTACGTGAGCCTTTATTTTCCTGAGATTCAAAAACAAACCTAAGCCAAGTAAGCCTGTAAAAGCATGTCTCCAGTGACCCTTTTATTTGCTACAAACAAAACATTGCAAAAGCAGCCCCAGGCCCTAGTAAGAACATTATACACCTGCCTGCAGGAAGTCCAGTCACACATCCAATAAATATTGTTTCTCATTAAGTCCTAAGCTGAGTACTCCAAAGATAAGAGTTATGTCCCTGCCCTCCTGTGGGTACCAGCCCAGGGCTGTGCTGCTTATGAGTTATAAGCACAGTTACTATACATGTAAGTACTATGTATGTAAATACATGCTAAGTACTATGACTGAGGAAAGCTGGGTACTAATCGAACACAGATATAAGACAGCTAGCATAGGATGTCTGGGCTGGGATGTTCAACTAGGTAGCTACTAGCTACGTGTGGCTTTTAAAATTCCCATTGGTCTAGCTCAAAGTTTCTTAAAAAGGGGGGTGGGGGTGGTGAGGGTCACCCAGCTAAATGTGGGATGTCACAAACAATATGGCGATCTGAAATAATTCAAGTTTATAAATGCACAATCACCTAAAACCAATACAAAATAAAATACATCATATATCTGAGGTGTTTCAGAGGGTGTTTGTGGCACTGTCATGTGACCTCACTGCAGCCTTGGTTCTGAACAGTGTTCACCTAGCACCACATGTGGACATGCCATAGGATGCCACCTGACACTGCCTGAAATAGCTCCACCAAGATGCAGGACCAGGTGTATGTCATGGGTTGCAGTGTTTTTACAAAGTGTTCTATTTCTGTTCTCACAGAAATATAATGGTTTAATTACAGAAAACAAAGACTTTTAGTAAGTTCCCATTATCATTCCTCAGCATGTAAGCATCAAATTAGCATATTTTAAAATTAGATTTTGTTCGAATGTTGATTCCCTAATTGCTGTTTGTGTTCTAAATTTGAAAAAAAAAAAATCACTAGCTGGGTGTGTGCCTTTAGTCCCGGTACTTGGTACTTGGAAGACAGAAGCAAGCAGATCTCAATGAGTTCAAAGCTAGCCCGGTCTACATAGTGAGTTCCTGGATAGCCAAAGCTACACAGTGAGACCCTGTTTCTAAATAACTAAATAAATAACTTAAAAAAAAAATCATTGGCGCTAAAGAGATGACTCAGCAGTTACAAGCACTGGCTACCAGGTTGGTTCCCACCATCCACATGGCAACTCCAGTTCCAGGGGATCCAACACTTTTTCTGGCCTGCACAGGCACCAGGCACATACATACAGGCAGGCAAAACTTCATGCATGTAATATAAATCTTTTTTTAATTCACAAATTAATTTAGCTTTGGATTAGAACAGAATTTCCAATAACTTCTGAAAAGATCCTAAGTACACATATATTTATTTACATATATTTCTGATATTTTCGGTTTATATTCCTACAAAACAGCATTGTCAGCACTATGGATCAGTTCTGCAATGTTGAAGATGTTTCATATGTTGCAGTGTCAAATGTTCGTCCAACTTAAATGTAAAAATACATAAGTACATCATCTCTTTAGCAGGCAACTTGTCTTCACCTTTAATAAATAGTAAAACCGTATGTATACCTTTGTTCTAAAATAAATATATAGTTTATTCTCAACAAATGTTTGATTTGTGCACCTAGCTTATATACCTGGGACTGTGTAATATGCTCTATCTGAGTGTTGAAAGGGTCAGTTGGCAGTGGCTAACGACTATAACCAGAAGGACATTTTACCTATGGGCAGTACCCCGACCAGCCCTGAGGGAGAACAGTTTAGCTCACTCTTCAGAGAACAAACAACTTACAGATGCCTGAAATGAGAAATGGAGGCTGATGTGCCAAGCAAGCTCGCAGCAGCATAATTATAAATAATTAAGAGAACAGTAAGACTAAAAGCAACCAGATGCGGAAAGGGGCGAAGTTGATTCTGTCAACTCAAGCTCACGCGCGCGTGTATCTCAAACCTGAGATTATTATAAGCAAAAATAGCGCCGATATAATCATCGCTTTTAAAAAAAAAAAAAAAAAGGCCTTGCTCTTGGGATTATATCTGGGAAACAGGATCCTGGAAAAAAATCCAACGACCAGTGTACCATGGGCTAAATCTACAAGCGACACAAACACTTCGGTTACGTGTTAAGAGTCAATCTGTGAGCCTAAGCAGTGTTAAGAGTCAATCTGTGAGCCTAAGCAGTGTTAAGAGTCAATCTGTGAGCCTAAGCAGTGTTAAGAGTCAATCTGTGAGCCTAAGCAGTCCCTAACAAACGAAAGCATTACCAAAACAACGCATCATATTTATGTTAAAATGAAACCAGGATGGTTTTGCGTCGTCCAAATGTAGAAAGCTGGAATCCTGCCATTTCTCTACACCACCTGCCCCTCTGTCACGTAGTCAACTTAAAACTGTGCAGGAGACTCATAACTGGCAAAAGTCACAGCAAGAGTCAGCTACAACTCAAGTAGGTGACGGACGTCGTCACTGAAGAACACATTTCAGAAGAATCTCAAAGGCACTGCTTTGCGCTAGTGCTGCGGTGTGCCCACAGTGTGGCCTGGAACCCGCACCAAGTTACGATCCCACCGAAACAGCATTCTGATGCATGTCAAAACATTGTCCCCGAGCCGATTTGGAACCCCAAAGTCCTACGCAGAGTCGGGATGAAGTGAACCCCCTCACCTCTCTAGCTATGAACATCTAATCCATGTGTCCGCACGGGACAGGTCTCCCTCAGGTCCCACGCCCTCCTGCAACTTCTCAAGGCCAATTAGTACGAAGGAATCTCCGAGCACCTAGGCGAGGCAAAGGCAGTTTAGTTTTGGACACGCCTGGCCAGGGGTTTCTCGACGATCTAAGTCAGAAGGGGCGGCGAGTGAGAGCCTCAAGAGGCCCGCGTGTAGAAACCCACCAGGGTGCGCAGCCCCCGCGCGCGCGGAATCTACCCCGGGGCGTCCGCGGAGCGGGCCCCAGCCCGGCACCCATCTCAGCCGGAGAGCAACCGGCCCGGCACCCACCTCCCCGCCCGCCCGCCCGCCAGTCCCGGTCCCGGGAGGCCTCCGGGAGCCGCCAACCGCCCCGCGGCCGGGCCTCCAGGCCTCCCGGGCTCCGCCGCCCCCAGCGTCCCGCCACCTGCCTGCTCCGGGTCCCCGGGGAGCGCCGGCTGCGGACGCGGGGCGCAGAGGCGAGGCGCGGAGGGCACGCTCCCGCCCTCCCTCAGGGGTCCCGTGGCCGCCGCGGAGCCTCCCAGCCCCGGCAGCAGCAACCCGCCGCCTTCCACGCCGGGCGCGCAGGAACCGGGCTCCACGCGGGTCGGCGCGCGCGCAGTGCAGCCGCCCGGGCTGCGCGCAGGCCTCGGCCCTGGGGCCTCCGCGCACGCGCCTGCGCTAGCTCGCCTGCCTCCAGCTTGCGCCCAGGCGCCCCTCAACAGACGAGAGGTCTGCGGGGGGCAGTCTCCACACTCCTGGGGTCTGGAGGGTTGCCCGGGAGTCCCTGGCGTGCCGTGCACAAGTGGGGATCTGTCCAGCGCAGCACAACCAGGCTGCAAAAGGAACCTTGGTTGGCCCGGATGGTGATTTGGGGCTGCAGCCGGCATACGCTCCTCTTGCGGGCTCTTAGTTGGCCCAATTTGCCTCCCTTGCTCCCTAGCGTCCTGGGCTGGAAGAGCTCCCGCCTACAGTATCTTGTGTCCAGAGACCACATCTTAGCCTTTTTAGATAGTGTGGCCGTGCATGGCCTACGGTAAGATCCATGAATTACCTGTTTCCAGGTCCTGCCGTGAGAAAACCATTCTCAGTACTCAGTTGAGCACTTACAAAGGAAGTGTGTCAGCCAAGGGAAGAAGTGCATAGTCACAGCAGGCACTGGCTTTCTACTCCCTCCTCACCTACCTTCTATTCCCGTCTCATTCATCACACAGTAACCAGAAAGAGGTGAAACTGACTCCAAACAGATGTGGACCCTGATGTTCTATTCCTAATATGGATGTGGTTTGTAACCTTGAGTTAAGAGTGTCACACCACAGCCATGCCCTCTGAGGCCTCACACTTTTGGAGTTTCTTCCCTATCATTCGGTAACATGCTGAGAAATTACATGAAAGGATGTTCATCAGTGTCCCTGCGAGACCAGAAGTAAGTACACACCACACAACAGCCCGTTTTTCAGTGAGACTAGGCAAACAAACACAAATACTTTCTAGTTTCTTGAGTCCTTACAACATTCTCCCACCAAGTGGCTCTAGTTGGACACTCCTAAGAACAAGGGACTCCGTACCTCTTAAAAGTAGTTTAGACCAGCCTTTTGGAAAACATCCTTCCAGGGTGGTTTCTGCTCTCGGAACTCAAAGAACATCCAACTCCGGTTAGAGAAATAACAAGGAGCATTCTCTGCCTCTCAGGGCATGGTTGCAACCCCACTTACCAATGAGTGGAAGGACTCCTTAGGGTACATCCTGCTTGTCTTGAGCCCTTTCAAGTATAATGCTCAGGAACAAAACGGTGACTTGATGAGAGCAGAGAAGAGGCTGCCACCTCTTTCCACCTCTTGAGCTTCTACTGACACAGCCAGAGATACCAAAATAGTTGTCGGAGGCAGTTGTCCCACAGTGGAGAGCTGGGTGGGGCTCAGGGCCAACTAAAACTCAGGGTGCTTGTGCAGTATTAAATTCCACCACCATCCCACACCCCTGGGCAGCCGCCAGGGTCTCTGTCCCTGCAGACTCTGTGTCTTCATGCACTCTCGAATGGTAATGTAACACAGATGCTTATTCCTCCCTAGGCGGACTCCGCCTCCCTTTCCCTGTTCCTATCACACCCAATTCTTGCCTAACCCACCCACCTCCTCAGCTGGCTGAGAAAGCAATTTGCCTTTAGTTGGCTCTGAGTGCCTTTAAATGAGTCCTGTTGCCACTGTAACACAGAAACTCATAAAGATCCTTTGTAACAGGAGCTGCTGGTGACATTTCTGAGCTACACAGTTTACTTTTATTGCTTTTTTAAAAATTATCCACCAAGATACCACTATTAGTAGGTGATGGGGTGTGGCTAGCTGAGTGGTTCTGGGTTATAATGAAGAGCTCTGTTAGAACTAGACAAACTACTATCTCTTCCTGCTACACCCAACATACACAGTACACAGGCAAATTCCAGGACACCAAGTCACCAGAAAGAGACTTCCACTCAGGAGCCTTTATTCTAAAACCTGAAACTACTCCCTACCTAGCCATCAGGAACACAGGCCCTTATTGTAGTCTTGTTCCCTGGAATATACACACACAAACACATCACACAAATTTTTGCAGCTAGGTCTTGCCAATTAACAATAATAAAATGACACAATTATAAGGGTCCAGAATTTGGAGCTTGAACTAGCCACTGGAATAGCTAGGCACATGATATATGATCCATTACAGATTCTGAGATTACAGGTTCCACCACATCTGAAGGCACGAGGTTCCTGAATAATGTCAAAATGAAGCAAAGTGCCAAGATGGGATGGTGCCCATCAGTGGTCACTACCGCAGTGGCCAACTGTCTACTCTACAGAACCTGCCTATAATACCTTATCTTCACCACAGATGAAGTGGAACAGATGATTCACACTAAACCTGATCTGAAAGTCTCTATCACCTATAGAGAAAGTCCTTGTAGGCCTAAGGGCCCAGAGATGCCTGAAGAGATGACCAGGGATCACTCAGAAATTAAGACATTGGGAAGCTCTGTCACTGGCTGTTGGACCCCACACTGTCAGGAAAGGACCAGAGGAGGTAAGCAAAACAAGACAAAGTCACTCCCCTTCCTCACACTGTGTGTTGGGCAGGATATGATTCACAAAGGAAAAGAGATTCACTTTCCCAAAGGGAGTACATGAGACCAAGGCTTTAGGCCCATGAGAAACAGTCTTCTGGTAGAGTCAGACAGATGGGAAGCTCAACCAGAAGGAATGGTTACAGCACTTAGCCGAACCCGAAAAGTCTTCCTCTCTATTGTGTTCACAGTCGATGTGACTTTCCGCACGGAACACCCAGAAGAAATCAGCAAATTGTTAGAAGCAATTAACTCAGCAAGGCCGCCAAATACAAGATGAACTTGTGAAATCCACTGGTCTGCATCAGCAGCAAACAAGTAGGAAGTAGACAGTGAGACACTTATCTTACTCCCAGCAGCCGGGAATTAACTGAACATCTTTTCAGAACTTTACGGCGAAGGTCTTAAAACTCTATTGGAGGACATACAAGAAGACTGAACGGGTGAAGAAACATGCCATGGGTAGGGTGGTTCTGCCCTGTAAAAATGTCAAGTGGATCGCTACACTCAATGTTTTGTTATAACTAAGAATTTTAAGGCACTTGATAAACATAAAATATGTAAGAATGAATATAATTTTCAATAGGGCAAATTTCTAAAAGCAAGAGCAAAAGGAGGAGACGGGCTCTACCAGATCTTATGTCTTTACTATATCATAATAAAAACAATCAGATGCTGTTGTAGGAATAAACAGAAAAGTGACCTAGAATGCAGGACTCTGAAGCAGAACCTGAAGCAGCAAGCCCTTGATATACATAAAAGTGGTACCACAAACCAATGACAAAAAAACCATCATGGGTCATATACAAAGAGCAACTCCGGGTAAACACATATGAAAGAGAAAAGAAAAGAAGGGAGACGCTGTGGATGTTCTCTAAGAAAGTAATTCACAATACAGAACTGAAGCAGTGGTGGACCTCAGGGGTAAAGAGTGTGCCTAATATGCTTCAGGTGCTGGATTCGATGCCAAAGATAGTGGAAGAAATGTCATAGGAAAACCATCTGTTCTTATTGGGAACCAAGACAAAAAGAACCACAGTCATTTTAATCCTTACAGAATTCTTCCATTGGGTGGCCATAGTTGAACACCTCCAATAAACAGAAGTAGAGAGACAGCTCAGCGGAATCCAAGATGGTGGCAGACAGCAAGGACACAATTCGAGCACAGGGAAAATAACTACATCTCAGAAATATAAACAAGCTGAGCAACAACCCGAGAAGCGCAAACCCATGGGGTTTTCCCCAGCCAACCCAGGGACTAGTTGGGGTTCCAGGGTGGGACCCCTGGGACACGGGCTCCATGCACAAAGTGGAAGCCAGTGGCATGGGGGACACAGGCATGGGGCACAAAGCAGTGGCCAGCATCTCAAGGCACAGACTGGAGGTCCAGAGCAAAGGCCAGCACAGAGCCTGGCGCAGAACAGAGGCCGGTGAGGACCCTGCTGCAGAAACAGGCAAAAGCCACACAAATACTCAAGGAATAGCTCCAAACCTCAGACAGGGCTACTCATTACACTCCGGAGCACCAATCTTCCACACCAGCATTCCAAATTTGAAAGATTTGCAGACAAAGACAAGCAAATTGGAACAGGAAACGTATAAAATGAATAAAATTGTTCAAGACTTAAAATTGGAGGTAGAAGCAATAAAGAAATCACAATCAGAGATAATCCTGGAGGTGGAAAATCAAGGGAAGACAACAGGAACTACAGACATGAGTATCAAAAATAGGTTAAAGAGATAGAAGACAGAATCTCAGGTGTGGAAGATTCAATTGAAGAAATCAGTACAACAACCAAAGAAAATGAGAAATCTAAAAGTTGTCACCCATAACATCCAAGAAATCAAGCACTCAATGAAAACACAGAACCTAAGAATTATAGGCATAGGTAAAAGAGAAGACTCCCAACTTCAAGGTCCAGGAAACATCTTCAACAAAATCATAGAAGAAAACTTCCCAAACCTGAAGAAAGAGATGCCAGTAAAATCCCAAAAGGCATACAGAACACCAAACAGGTTAGATCAGAAAAGAAACTCCTCTCACCACATAATAATTGAAACTCCAAATGTAAAGAACAAAGAAAGAATATTAAAAGCTGTAAGAGAAAAAGGTCAAATAACAAAATGGCAGACCCATCAGAATTACACCTGACTTCTCCTCAGGAACTTTAAAAGCCAGTTTAAGAGGGCCTGGACAGACATCCTACAAGATGAGAGAACATAGGTGCCCAGACAGACTACTATACCCAACAAAACTCACTATCAACATAGATGGAGAAAACAAGATATTCCATGACAAAACCAAATTTAAACAGTATCTACCCACAAATCCAGCCCTACAGAAGATTCTAGAAGGAAAATTCCAACCCAGAGAAGATAACTATACCCAAGAAAACAGAGGAAGCAAAAAACTCCACTGCAGCTAAATCAAAAGAAACACACAACTACCACCTACACCAAAATAATAAGAAGTAACAACCTTTGTTCATTAATATCTACCAACATCAATGGACTCAACTCCCCAATAAAAAGATAAAAGCTCACAGAATGGATCCTTAAACAAGACCCATCATCTTGCTGCATACAAGAAATGCATCTCACTAACAAAGATAGATGCTACCTCAGAGGAAAGGGCTTGGAAAAGGTTTTCCAAGCAAATGGACCCAGGAAGCAAGCTGGAGTAGCCACATTAATATCAAATAAAATAGACTTTCAACTGAAGTTAATCAAAAAAGAGAAAGGCCCTACATACTTGTTAAAGGAAATATTCATCAAGATGACATCTCAATATTGAACATCTATGCCCCAAATACAAGGTCACCTACATTTGTAAAAGAAACTCTTCCAAAGCTTAAACCACACATCGATCCCCACACATTAGTAGTGGGAAATTTCAACACCCTACTCACAACAATTAACAGGTCATCGAGACAGAAACCAAACAGAGAAATAATGAGTCTAACAGATGTCATGAACCAAATGGACCTAAAAGATATCTACAGAACGTTTCACCCAAACACAAAAGTATACACCTTCTTCTCATCACTGCACGGAACTTTCTCCAAAATCAACCATATACTCGGACACAAACCATGCCTCAGCAGGTACAAGAAAATTGAAATAACACCTTGTATCTTATCAGACCACCATGGAATAAAGCTGGACTTCAACAACAACAGAAATAACAGAAAGCCTACACACTCATGGAAACTGAACAACTCTATACAGGATGACTACTGGGTCAGGGAAGAAATAAAGAAGAAAATCAAAGACTTCTTAAAATCCAACCAAAATGAAGGCACAACATACCCAAACCTATGGGACACAATGAAAGCAGTGCTACGAGGAAAGTTCATAGCACTAAGTGCCTTCAACAAGAAAATTGTGACAGCTCATATTAGCAAATTAACATCAAAACTGGAAGAACTGGGGGAAAAAAAGCAAACACTCCCAAGAGGAGAATAAGTCAGGGAATCATCAAACTAAGGGCAGAAATCAACAACTTAGAAACAAAAAGAACAATAAAAAGAATCAACAAAACCAAGAGTTGGTTCTTTGAGAAAATCAACAAAATAAACAAACCCTTAGCCAAATTAGCTAAAAGACAGAGGGGAGAAACCCAAATCAACAAAATCAGAAATGAAAAGGGAGAAACAACAACAGACATTGAGGAAATCCAGAGAATCTTTAGGTCCTACTTTAGAAATCTGTACTCCACCAAATTTGAAAACCTAAGTGAAATGGAAAATTTTCTTGATAGATTCCACCTACCAAAGTTAAATCAAGATCAGGTTAACAGATTAAACAGCCCTATAACCCCTAAGGAAATAGAAACAGTCATTAAAAATCTCCCAACAAAAAAAAAAGCCCAAGGCCAGCTGGTTTCAGCACAGAATTATACCAGACCTTCAAAGAAGAGCTAATACTCTTCAAACTCTTCCACAAAATAGAATCAGAAGGAACACTGCCAAACTCATTCTATGAGGCCACAATCACCGTCATTCCTAAACCACACAAAGATCCAACAAAGAAAGAGAACTTCAGACCAATTTCCCTCACGAACATACATGCAAAAATACTCAATAAAATACTGGCAAACCAAATCCAAGAACACATCAAAAGTATCATACATACACCATGATTAAGTAGGCTTCATCCCAGGAATGCAAGGATGGTTCAACATATAAAAATCCATCAATATAAACAAACTGAAAGAAAAAAACCACGTGATCATCTTGCTAGATGCTGAAAAAGCATTTGACAAAATCCAGCACCCCTTCATGCTAAAAGTCCTGGAGACAGCTGGCATACAAGGATCATACCTAGAAATAATAAAGGCAATGTACAACAAGCCAGTAGCCAACATCAAATTAAATGGAGAGAAACTTGAAGCATTTCCTCTGAACTCAGGGACAAGACAAGGATGTCCACTTTTGCCATATCTCTTCAACAAAGTACTTGAAGTTCTTTCTAGAGCAATAAGACAGCTAAAGAAGATTAAGGGGATATAAATTGGAAACAAAGAAGTCAAATTATCCCTATTTGCAGACAATATGATAGTATACATAAGCGACCCCAAAAATTCCACCAGATAACTCTTACAGCTGATAAACAATTTCAGAAAGGTGGCTGGATAAAAAATTAATTCAAAAAAAATCAGAAGCCCTTCTTTATACAAAAAATAAATAGGCTGATAAAGAAATTAGGGAAACAACACCCTTAACAATAGCCACAAACAAAACCTGGGGGTAACTCTAACCAAGCAAGTGAAAGACCTGTATGACAAGAACTTCAAGTCCTTGAAGAAAGAAATTGAAGAGGACATCAGAAGATGGAAAGATCTCCCATGCTCATGGATAGGTAGGATCAACAAAATAAAAATGGCCATCAAGAAATATACAGATTCAATGCAATTCCTATCAAAATACCACCACAATTCTTTATAGACCTGGAAAAAGCAATTCTCAACTTCATATGGAATAACAAAAAACAAAAACAAAAAAACCAGAATAGCTAAATCAATCTTGTACAATAAAAAACATCTGGAGGTGTAATCATCCCAGATTTCAAGCTGTACTACAGAGCAATAGCAATAAAAACAACATAGTACTGGTATAGAAACAGACCAGTGGATCAATGGAATCGAGTTGAAGACCCAGAAATGAACCCACACACCTATGGTCACTTAATTTTTGGCAAAGAAGCCAAAACTGTACAATGGAAAAATGACAGCATCTTCAACAAATGGTGCTGGTCTAACTGGATGTCCACTTGTAAAAGAATGAAATTAGACCCATACTTATCACCTTGTACAAAACTTAAGTCCAGGTGGATCAAAGGCCTTAACATAAGGCCTGACACACTAAATCTATTAGAAGAGAAAGTGAGGAAAACCCTCAAACTCATCAGCACAGGTGACAACTTCCTGAAAAGAACACCAACAGCTCAGGCTCTAAGACCAACAATCAATAAATGGGACCTCATGAAACTGAAAAGCTTCTGTAAGGCAAAAGACACTGTCATTTGAAAAAAATGGCAACCTACAGATTGGGAAAAAAATCTTCACCAACCCCACATCTGACAGAGGGCTAATATCCAAAATTTACAAAGAGCTCAAGAAATTAAGTGCCAAGAAACCAAATAATCCAATCAAAAAATGGGGAACAGAGCTAAACAAAGAACTCCTCACAAAGGAGGAATCCCTAATGACTGAGAGACAGTTGAAGAAATGCTCAGCATCCTTAAACATCAGAGAAATGAAACTCAAGATGACTCTGAGATTCCATCTCACACCTGTCAGAATGGCTAAGATCAAAATCTCAAATGACAGCACATGCTGGCGAGGTTGTGGAGAAAGGGGAACACTCCTCCATTGCTGGTGCGAGTGCAAATTCATACAACCACTATGGAAATCAGTCTGGTGATATCTTAGAAAACTTTGAATAGCTCTACCTTAAGACCCAGCCATACCACTCCTGGGTATACATCCAAATGATTCCTCACCAAACCACAAGGATGTTTCCTCATCTATGTTCATAGCAGCCTTATTTGTCATAGCCAGAAACTGGAAACAGCCCAGATGTCCCTCAGCCAAGAAATGGATTTAAAAAAACAAACAAACAAACAAAAACTGTGGTACATCTACACAATGGAATACTCAGCCATCAGAAACAATGAAATCATGCAATTTGCAGTCAAATGGATGGAACTAGAGAAGCTCATCCTGAGTGACATAACCCAGACTCAGAAGGATGCACATGGTATCTATTCACTTATAATTGGATTTTAGCCATATAGTACAGGATAACTATACTACAGCCAATTCACCAAAGGGAGTAGGAACATAGACTTTGTTTCCTATCAATGAGACACTTTTCCCTAGTGGTGCTGCCTTGTAGACCCCCAGTGTATGAGAGGCTCTTGGCCCTCATATGAATGCTGAACTGAGGCAGGGGACTGTTATGTAGGGACACGCCATTCCAGATGAGTGGGATGGAAGTGATAGGGGGTAGAGGGTAGGAGAGCGAGACTGGGAGGGGTGGAAAGAAGACACTGTGACGGCGATGTAACCTGAAGTAATAAATAAACATTAAAAAAAAGAATGCAAACCACTCTTCCAGAGCACCTGAGTTGGTCCCTGCACCAAAGAAGGATCAGCTTACAGCCATCTATAACTCCAGCTCCAGCAGATCCACAAGAACCTCTTCTAGCCTTCATAGGTACTCATGCACATACCCAAATGCAGACACACACTTAAATATACTTTTTTTTTTTTTACTTTTTATTGATTTTTTTGTGAGTTTCACATCATGTACCATAGTCCCACTCATCTCCCTGTCCCCTCATATCCACCCTTAACCGTTGCAAACTCCTCCCAAAACAAAACACACAAGCAAACAAACAACAAAAAAAAGCATAGAAATCATGGAAGCTGTAGTATGTCACAGTGTGTCCCACAGTATATCCCTCTATCCGCACATCTCCACTTGCAAATGTGCTTTGCAATGAGTCGTGGGTCTGGCTTGAGATCTCTAGCTTCTGTGACACCATCAGTATTTGATCCTCATCAGGACCCCTCCTAGTTATCCTGTTGTTGCCCTGTATCATGGAGATGCTGCAGCTTTGGAAGAACAGAACTGGTCTTTTCACACATGCCAATCATTCGAAGATGATGTAGATTTTTGAGTGGGCCAATTCAAAGTCCTAGATCTGGGCCTGGGTGGTAACTGAGCTGGTCATCACACCAACTCTCCTTTATCTGCACCACCAGGGTGCGCTCTCCAGCACTGCTATGGCTAGGCCACTCAATGTCAACATCAGTAAGAGGCAGAGTCAGCTCCCCTGCTCTCAGGCTGGCTAGCCTACACCCACACACCTCCAGAGACAGCTCTATTGTGCTTCCCAGTCAAAGTTCCAGGCCCACTCTCCCAAGTGCTGCAGCCTGTGAAGGGCTGGACCAGCTCTCCTGCTCTCATACTCTCAGGGCTGGCTCACCCATGCCTTTGCCATCAAGGCCAGCTCCACTGTATTGCCCAGGCAAGGTGCAAGACCCTCTCCTGAGTGCTACAGTCAGTGAGGGGCAGGGCCAACTCTCTTGCTTTCCTGACCCAAGGTCAGCTCTCCTGGCTACTGCAGGTAGTGAGAGAGGAGGGGAGGGCATCATCCCTGTGCTCATGACACCTTATGCCAGAGGAGTAGTGGGGCCAGCTCTCTCATCCTCTCCCCCCTCAGGGTTGGCTTACCTGCACCCCCTCCACCAGGGCCAGTTCTACTGGGTTGTCTAGATGAGGCTCAGGGCCAACTCACCCAAGTGCTGCAAGCAGCCAGGGGCAGGGCCAGCTGACCTGCTCTCAGACAGGGGAGGGCATCACCTCCACAACCACTACAACATGGCAGATGAGTGTCAGGGCCAGTTCTTATCCCTCTGTCCTCAGGGTTCGTTCACCCACCCCACCTTGACCAGGCCCAACACTACGGTTCAGGGCCTGCTCTCCCATGTGCTGCAGTTGGTGAGGGACAGGGCCAGCTCTCCTGCTCTCATGACACCTGGGACCAGCTCTCCTGACTGCTGAAGGTGGTAAGGAGAGAGGTGGTAAAGTATCACCCCTGTACCCAGGCAACCTCATGGCAGACAAGTTGCAGAACCAGCTCTCCTGTGCCCTTGGTGCTAGCTCACCTGCAACCCCTGCCATCAGGGCCAGATCTGCTGAAAGATAGTATTTTTTTAAAAAGTAAAAACTTAAAGATATGACAAACTGAAAGAAGATATATGGAATCTATAAACTTAACTAGGAATTAGTATCTAAAACACATCAAGAAATCAGTCAAAAGCTAACATGAAATTGGGGAAAGGATAACAGTGGGCAGTTCATAGGGGGATGTCTTGGTTTCCTTCCCTGTTGCTGTGATAAAATACTTTGACAAACACAACTTATCTCAGCTCATAGTTCAAAAATACATTCCACCATCTCAGGGAAGTCAAGGCAGTAAGAGCATGAAGCAGCTGGTCACATGACACCCGCAGTCAGGGAACAGAGAGAGCTGAGTGCCTGTGTCCAGCTCCCTCTCTCTATTTCAGAGTCCATTGCCTGGAGAAGGGCTCCGCCCACAGTTAGATAGGTCCTGCCACATCAATCAACATAATCAAGACAATGTCCTGCAGGCTGCCCAGAGGCCTATCCAAGCAACTCTAGATGCTGTCAGGTAGAAAATTAATACAGTGTGCTGGCTAGTTTTATGTCAACTTGACTCAAGCTGGAGTCATCAGAGAGGGAGGAGGGAGCTCAGTTGAGAAAATGCTTCCATAAGATTGGGCTGTAGACAAGCCAGTAGGGCATTTTTTAAAATTACAGTTGATGTGGGAGGGCCCAGCCCACTGTGGGTGGTGACACCCCTGGGCTGGTGGTCCTGGGTTCTGTATGAAATCCAGTAAACAGCACCTGTCCATGACCTCTGCTCAACTCCTGCCTCCAGGTTCCTGCCCTGCTTGAGTTCCAGTCCCAGTCCTGACAGCTTTTGAAGATGTTATGTGAAACTGTGAGTGAAATTGATTCTTTCCTCTCCAAGCTGCTTTTGGTCATGGTGTTCCATCACAGCAAGAGTAACCCTAAGACACACAGACTATCCAGACTGTCATAAAGAAAAGCCCAGAATGATGAGAAGCATAAAGGAGACAGGCAAGAAATAAAGACAATCACAGAATTTCCAGGAAAATTGATGGACTTAGAATGTATAATATTAAGCAAAGTCACCCAGTCTCAGAAAGAAAAAAAAAAACTCAAATGTAGTTTTGTGCTCATGAGTGCATGTGTGTGTGTGTGTGTGTGTGTGTGTGTGTGTGTGTGTGTGTGTGCAGGACAGAGGTAAATGTTAGGTGCGTGTGTTAACCTCTCCTGTTGAAGTAGACTCTAACCTGAAAAAGCCTCAGATGTCTCACACAGCCTTTTAGAATCATTCTCTATGATTCTAATATGCTTCTCATTTTGGTTGCATATTTAAATACTTTTTGCAAAATAAACCCTGAATACTATGCCCAAAAACTCTTGATTCTAGGTCTCATTTAGACTCACACTCTCCTATAAGTTTGTCTGTCTTTTGTTAGCCTTAGTTCCCAATAAGAACAGATGAATTTTTTCAAACACAACTTGTTGCTAACAGGGACCTGGCTACAACGACCCTATGGCTGGCATCACTTCCGCATATCAATGACCAGTCATCTATCACTCAGTCCCAGCAACTGTTTTGTACACACACGCACACTACACACATCACATACACACACACACATCACATACACACACACCACAT
>CAJQZJ010033149.1:1184845-1223754 GCA_907164525.1 Lophiomys imhausi
ACACACACACACACACACACACACACACACACACACACACACACACACGAGAATAAAGTAATTTTTAAAGACCATGTTAAGACAATGAAAACACAAGTCAAAAACCAGGAGAAAATCTTTGCAAAGTGTATATCTGATGTTATATCCAAAAGAATTCTTTAAACTCAACAATAAGAAAATTCAAATTCTTTAAATGAGCAAAAGATCCGAACAGATACCTCACCAAAGAAGAGAAGCGAGCGGTCAACCGGTTTATGAAAAGACGTCTTATCGTAAGTCATTAGGGAGCTTACACCAGAAATGAGAGAGCACTATCCATCCATTAGAAGGGCTTAAATTTCAAACACTAACAAAGGCTGATGAATATGGAGCTCAGGAAACTCATTGCTTGAGGCTGCAAAATGGTACCCACACTTCAGAGTACAGCCTGGCAGTTTCTTACAGTCTGACCCTATGAGCCAGCACCATATTCCTAGGCACTTCCCAAGTGATTGAAAAATACATTCACATAGACTCTCTCTCTCTCTCTCTCTCTCTCTCTCTCTCTCTCGCACACTCGCACTCGCAAGCACACACACACACAACTGAAACCAAATATTGGAGCAACTAAGGCATCCCCTGCCTTTAGGAGGTGAGTAGATAAACTGTGGGAAAACGCAATATTTAGCAACAGTAAGTAATGGGCTATTACTGAGCCACCAAAAGACAAAGGGGCTCTTAAGTGAATATTGTTCACAGGAAGAAGTCAGCCTAACTTTACACTGCCATGTTGTTGGCTATATGGCATTCCAGTTAGCATGGGTAGTGGTGAGGTTAGCTCCCTTCCAGCTGGGACCCCGGAAAAGATGAAACTATGGTGAAAATGAATTGTCAGTGGTTATCAGGATTAGGGAAGAGTAGCAAGGGAGGATGGATAGGCGGAACACAGGGATTTGAGGAACAAGGAAACTATTCTAATAATGTAACGGTGAAGATATCATACATTTGTCAAAAACCATGTAATTTACAACATGATGGGTTAATCGTAAATGATGGGACTTTTAAATAATAGCGTGTCAATAATCAACAATTACAAAAAGAATAGACTGTGGAGGAATTTCAATTCTCTGTTCAGGTTCGGACCTTGCCCTTGCTTCCTGATCATGTACTGTATTTTTTAAAAAGATATATTTCTTTGACATATGTCTACCTGACGGGGCAATGTTTGCATCCAATTACTAAGGCCCGTATTCATTTGTCTGAGGTTGTTCTGTGTGCTTTGTTCAGGTTAACCACCTCTGCCTCAGCAGAAATGAGTTTCACCGGAGGTCAAAGTAGACACATTCATTCTATAATATGACTTACCCAACTCATGTGACTGTCTTCTCAATGTCACCCAGAAAAAAAATTTTCAGTCTCTCAGTCTCTCATGGGCATTCCTCGGCAGAGTACAAATTGTTTTGGGTGTTAGTTGGGGAATGCGTGTTTTCATAATGGGCTCCCTCGGGCCCTAGGTAGATTTGAATTCCAGAAAGCCACGGTGGTAATGGCAGGCTTTGGCTTGCCTCCCTTTGGTGGAGTCCCCAGTGAGGGTCCTAGACTGCCAGGTCTTCACAGGCAACAATTGCATAACAATGACTTAGTGCTATGGATACAAGATTTAAAGGGCCAGGCGCTAATTATGGCCCTTAACCTACTGCTTAGTCATGGCAATTTTAAGACAGGGAAAGAGTGCTAGTGACCCCTACAAACCCTTCAGATGCTTTAAGAGACTTTCAAAGTGACTGTCAAGTTACTAAAGAAACCAGTCACCCCGAATTCCCCACCCAGGCTGCAGCAGTCAAGTTGAAGCAACTGAGCGCCTTTGGCTATGTGTGGTTGCTGCCAGGGCCCACCATTGAAAGGCAAAAACAACCATTTTTGCCCAGATTGTCCCATCACCCAACTGATTAATAAGAGACAAAGGGCACCCTGATGTTTTGAAACTGCACCCTCTGTTGGGCTCTTAGGAACAGGGTGGGGAAACTCTGGGACATCACTGAGTCTTTGTTGGGTTTCTTTCCAGCAAGTAGAGCAGCCACAGTCATGCTCAGAGTGACAACATCACTCCTGTGCCAGGCCCAGAGTTTTCAAGTTATGGCAAGTCTGTGGAAAGATAAAGTCTAACTTTCAGATGAAAGCCACCTGTAGTGGTATTTCCTAGTATCGGTCCTACAAAAGTGAGCCTAACACAGCACAGGGCATAGCCCTGCGTGCTTAGCCGTAAGCCCTTTTGACCCAGCTATTGCTGGGTGCTATCTAGAACAGTCCAATCGGTGCCACCCACCAAGTGCCCTGCCCCTCCCCCAAAAAATATCTTCCAGTTATCAGGATGATATGTCTATTTTTAGATTGAAGAGTTCAGCTAATGAAAAAGAACATTAAGAAAAAAGAAGGGAAGAGGATGGTGGGGCTGAGGGGGAGGAGGGTGGAAGGGTGGGACTGGAGGGGGGAGTAGGGAGGGGATTGTGATTGAGATGTAACTTGAAGAAATAAAAAATAAATTATTAAAAAAAAAAAAGAAAGAAATGAAGGCACAGCCGGGCGGTGGTGGCGCACGCCTTTAATCCCAGCACTTGGGAGGCAGAGGCAGGTGGATCTTTGTGAGTTCGAGGCCAGACTGGTCTACAAAGTGAGTCCAGGACAGCCAAGGATACACAGAGAAACCCTGTCTCGAAAAACCAAAAAAAAAAAAAAAGAAATGAAGGCAGTATCCCTGTGTTCCTCTGTCTAGTATATCAAGGGGAGGGAAGCCTTCAAGCTTCTGGAACTTTCTGCAAATGGGAAAGCATTGGCTAGGAGTTGGAGGGATCACAATTTCTACTGAAGTAACACCACTGACTACAATAAATCAGAGGCTCAACATGGCAAGCTGTGCCGACCTTCCCTCAGTCTATGCAAAGGTGAATTCTCAACTACTATCTATCCAAAAAAAAAGCACTTGAGCTTAGCAGAAATTATTGCTAACTCTAAACAGAACAACCGGCCCTTCAGCATCGCAGAATTTTTATTGATTATCACTTTCCACACTTAATAGGAATTTCTGTTTCTAATGAAGAATCTGAGAGTTGAAAGACTTTGAAACACATTTAGAACTTTTATGCGTCAAGTAAAAAACAAACAAGCCTTCTCACATGGGCCTTCACACTTGTCTATATAAGAAAACCATGCCCTTTATCCCTCCAGTATTATGTACAAACCCCTAATCCACTCAGATAACACGGGATGTTCTACAACGGTCACCAAAGCATCAGCCAAGATACCACAGTAGATGATACAGTAATGAGAGGAGAGTTTACAAAAGACTTGATTTGCAGGCTCAAGGAAATGCTTTAGGAGACTCTCCATGGGAAAGGAAACTTTAATAAGCCCATTTCTGTCCTAAACTGAATGCATAGAGAGCAAGAGTCCAGAGGAGCTACATAAATGTGTGGAGAAGGCCGCCTGACAGGAGCTGTGAGCTTCCAAATGGGTCTGCTAAAAAACCATGGAGACCAGGACTGGAAGGTGAGAGTATTAATACCTCCCCCCCTTCCTCCCTCTGTGATCCTGGCCTGCCAAAGCCTGTGAAAACCAGGAGTCCTTGTGAGACGCATCAACTGGGATCTGTGCCCAGGTCTCAGTGGGGTTGGTGGAGGAGGGGTGGGTCCACAGGTGTTAACAGGATTCCAACACCACCTACAACTTCATATTTTCTTCATGTTGGTCATAAGCTATGTTCTGACCAGGTCTCTGAGAACTTCAAAAAAATAAGCTTTTTCTGCCTCCAAGACCTGACTCTTGCTTTCTGATATAAAGAAAAGATTTTGAACAGAAATTTGAATTCACTTCATCATGATGTCTACTGATTAGACGCTGTGCTGACTTTCTGAGGTACAACTGTGGGTCAGATAATAACTTGGAAAAACTGCCCATAATGATCTGTCCATCTGTTCTTAAGATTCTGCTGACTCCTGGCTGCCTGTAATTATTGGAGCCAACACAAATTTCACAGCTGCTGACTTGAGTGTGCAAAAATGTAATTTTCTCTATTCTCCTGTAATTGAGTGTAATTTCTTCCCTAAGCCTCCGTTCTGCCTCAAAGCAGAGAAAATTGAATCTAGCCACTTCCAGATAAACTCATTCAGATACAGTCATGTCTTAGTCAATTCAAGTTTATAAGTCACTCTCAATTAAGTTGGAAATTCTCTTTTTCTTTCTTCTCTGGAATTCAGTCTGTGCTCCTGGGGGCTTATATAATAGATCCCCTTCTTGTCTTAATTTGTACTGTCCCCTTAGGAGGAAGAGGCAGGAGGATTACTTTGAGTTTCAGGTCAGCCTGGACTATAACGTACTTAAAATAAATTACACCCTTGAGACCCATCACTGTGTACAGTGAATATACACAAATCATAAAAAGGCACAGTGATGATATGAACTTTCTGAAGTCAATACACATACTTAGGATTTATGTTATCCTTTAGGACTTGATAGACACTGTATTTAGTACTAAAGCTGCTGTATTTATGGAGGATCAAAACTAAAGTTTTAAAAGATTATAGATTACACAATGGAATACTACTCAGCCATCATTACATAAAGGAATACTACTCAGCTATCATTACACAATGGAATACTACTCAGCTATCAGAAATAAGGAAATTATGCAATTCACAGCCATGGATAGAACTAGAAAAGCTCATCCTGAGTGAGCTAACCCAGACTCAGAAAGATGCACATGGCATCTATTCACTTATAACTGGATTTTAACCATATAGTACAATATAACTATCCTACAACCAACACACTCAAAAGATCAGGAACATAGACTTTGTTACCTAACAATGGGACAATTTTCTGTAGGGGTGCTACCATGTAGGCCCCCAGTACAAGAGGAAGCTCTTAGCCCTCATATGACTGTTGAACTGAGAGGGGCTAATTTGTAGGGACACTCCACATTAGAGGAGTGGGATGGGTGGGAGAGTGAGGAGAGGAAAGAGGGCACTATGATGGAGATGTAACTTGATGTAATAAATAAACATTATAATAAAAAAGATTATAGAGTATAAGTATACTTTTTGAGAATAAATAATTTTTAGAAAAATTAGATGCCAGCTACCTGGACCTGGGTGGCTCATGTAACATGACTTCCATGGCTTCCCTGTCCTCAGAGTGCCTTTGTGTTTCTCATCTGCTTCCCGTGCCTCATTCTAGACTCACTTTCTTGCTCTGAAAAAAAAAAAAACAAAAACAAAACTTTTTCTGCGTGGAAGCCTTTAGAACAGTAGTTCTCAACCTGCCTAATGCTGTGACCCTTAACACAGTTCCTCATGCTGTGGTGACCACCAACCATAAAATTATTCTGTTTCTACTTCATAACTGCAATTTTGCTACTGTTATGAATCGTAATGTAAATATCTGCTACGTAGGATGTCATCATATATGTAATCCTCCCATGACCCACAGGTTGAGACCCACTGCTTCAGAACATCATAGTGCCCTGAAGAGTGTAAATACAGAAGAAAGCATACGAGAGGGTAACTGGATTATAAATAAAGCCTTCAAAGGAATAGCTAAGTAAGTTATCAAGGTGGCTTCTAGTCCAGTGTGACTGGAAACTCATCCTCTATTTTGCATCCTTGTATGGGAGGACACATGCAGAGGAGAGACCAGGGGACATCAGATAGGACAGCCAGCCATCGATGAGCCAAAAAAGGAGGCCTTGGAAGAAGTCATGTTTGAACCTGAAGCTTGGACTTCTAGAATTTGGGGAGTGAATTCTGATTATTTAAACTATTCAGACTATGGTTCTAGTTTCATTTTGTTTTTTAGAAACAACATTACTCAAGTGGAATTCTTACCAAAATTATTTAATCTGAATCCAAGTAAAATGAAATAAGAAAACCTGCATGACAAAATAATACATAAAAATATAATCTAAACATCTAAGCAATTTCAGTGTTCTTAAGGACAAAAAAAAAAAAAGTGTCTTTTAGCCAAGTGATATAGCATACACCTGTAAGCTCAGTTCAACATCAGTCTGGGCTATGTCCTGAGACCCTGAGACCTTGTCTCAAAAAACAAAATAAATGGCTCGGCATGGTGGCTCACCTGTGTAAGATCAGCACTGAAGACTGGGGGTGGGGATGGGGTTCATCAAAAGTTTCAGGCCAGCCTAGTCTACACAGGAAGTTCCAGACAACTTAGAGCTGCATAGGAAACTCAACCACAAAACAAAACAAAAAACACAGAGAACAAAAAAAAACCCAAAATGTATGTTAAAGCATACCAAAAAGGCCAGGTATGATAGTGTATACCTTTAATCCTATCACTCAAGAGACAGAGGCAGGCAGATCCCTATGAATTCCAGGTCAACCAGGGCTATGAAGTGAGGTTCTGTTTTTGTTTGTTTGTTTATTGTTTAAAAAAAACACTAAAAAGGTATACCACTAAATTCAATGTGTGTACTGAATGTAGTTCTGTTTTTCCTGCAAATTTCAGTTTTTTGTTTGTTTTTTTTCACTGTTTATTTATTACTTCAATTTACATTTCCATCACAGTCCCCTCAATCCACTCCTCTCTGACCCACCCTCTCACCCTCCCACTTTCTTCCCCTTCTCCCACCTATATCCTATTCCTCTGGTGTGGGGTGGTGCCCTACATATCAGCCCCCTTCAGTTTAGCAGCCATATGAGGGCTAAGAGCTTCCTCATGTGCTGGGGGCCTACATAGCAACTCCACTACTGCAAAGTGTCCCACTAACAAGTAACAAGTCTATATTCCTGTTCCTTTCAGTCTATTGGTTGTATGATAGTTATTTATCCTGTACTACATGGCTAAAATCCAGATATAAGTGACTAGATGCCATGTGTAACTTTCTGGGTCGGGGTTGGCTCACTCAGGATGAGCTTTTCTAGTTCCATCGATTTAGCATGAAATTGCATGATTTCCTTGTTTCTGATGGCTGAGTAGTATTCCATTGTATAAATGTACCACAGCTTTTTTGTCCATTCATCAGTTGAAGGACGTCTGAGTTGTTTCCATTTCTAGCTATTACAAACAAAGCTGCTATGAACATAGATCAGGAGGTGTCCTGTGGACCAGTGAGGAATTATTTGGATGTGTACCTAGGAGTGGTATGGCTGGGTCTTGAGGTACAGCTATTCTAAGTTTTCTAAGATATTGCTAGACTGATCTCCAAGTGGTTGTACAAGCTTTCACTCCCACCAGCAATGGAGGAGTGTTCCCCTTTCTCCACACCCTTGCCAGCATGCGCTGTCATTTGAATTTTTGATCTTAGCCATTCTGACAGGTGTGAGACAGAATCTCAGAGTCATCTTGAATTGCATTTCTCTGATGATTAAAGATCAGTTGAGCTCTCAGCCATGAGAGATTCCTCTTTTGTGAATTCTCGATCTAGCTCTGTTTCCTTATTTTTTGATTGGGTTATTTGGTTTCTTGGTGTATAACTTCTTGAGTTTTTAATAAATTTTGGATATTAGCCCTCTCTTACATATGGGGTTGGTAAAGATCTTTTCCCAGTCTGTAGGTTACCATTTTGTTCTAATGACAGTGTCCTTTGCCTTACAAAAGTTTTTAAGTTTCATGAGGTCCCATTTATTGATCATTGGTCTTAGAGCCTGAGCTATTGATGTTCTGTTCAGAAAGTTGTAACCTGTGCCAATGGGTTCAAGGCTTTTCCCCACTTTCTCTTCCATTAGATTTAGTGTGTCCAGTTTTATGTTAAGGTCTTTGATCCACTTGGACTTAAGTCTTGTGATAAATATGGGTCTATTTGCATTCTTTTACATGCTAACATCCTGTTAGACAGCACCATTTGTTGAAGATGCTGTCCTTTTTCCATTGTATGGTTTTGACTTCTTTGTCAAAAAAAAGTGACCATAGGTGTGTGGGTTTATTTCTGGGTCTTCAATTCTATTCCACTGATCCACTGGTCTGTTTCTATACCAGTACTATGCTGTTTTTATCTACTGCTCTGTAGTATAGCTTGAAATCAGGGACGATGATACCTCCAGATGATTTTTTATTATACAGGATTGATTTAGCTGTTCTGGGTTTTTTTTTTCCATATGAAGTTGAGAATTGTTCTTTCAAGGTAGGTAAAAAATTTTGTTGGTATTTTAATAGGAATTGCATTGAATCTGTATATTGCTTTTGGTAGGATGGCCATTTTCATTATGTTGATCCTACCTATCCACGAGCATGGGAGATCTTTCCATCTTCTGATGTCTTCTTCAATTTCTTTCTTCAAGGAGTTGAAGTTCTTGTTGTACAGGTCTTTCATTTGCTTGGTTTGTATTTTATATTATTTGTGGCTATTGTGAAGAGTGTTGTTTACCTGATTTCTTTCGCGGCCCATTTATCTTTTGTATAAAGAATGGCTACCAATTTTTTTGAATTAATTTTGTATCCAGCCACCTTGCTGAAGGTGTTTATCAGTTGTAGGGTTCTCTGGTGGAATTTTTGGGGTCACTTATGTATACTTTCATATCATCTGAGAATAGGGATACTTTGACTTCTTTGTATTCCCTTGATCTCCTTTAGTTGTCTTATTGCTCTAGCAAGAACTTCAAGTACTATGTTGAAGAGATATGGGGAGAGTGGGGATCCTTGCCTTGTCCCTGATTTTAGGGTAAATGCTTTAAGTTTCTCTCCTTTTAATTTGATGTTGGCTACTGTCTTGCTGAATATTGGCTTCATTATTTCTAGGTATGGCCCTTGTATGCCTGCTTTTTCCAGGACTTTTAGCATGAAGGGGTGTTGGATTTTGTCAAATGCATTTTTGGCATCTAGCGAGATGATCGTGTGGTTTTTTTTTTTTCTTTCAACTTGTTTATATGGTGGATTATATTGATAGGTTTTTGTATGTTGAACCACCCCTGCATTCCTTGGATGAAGTCTACTTGATCATGGTATATGATACTTTTGATATGTTCTTGGATTCAGTTTGCAACTATTTTTATTAAGTATTTTCGTGTCTATGTTCATGAGGGAAATTGGTCTGAAATTCTCTTTCTTTGTTGGGTCTTTGTGTGGTTTAGGTATCAGGGTGACTGTGGCCTCATAGAATGAGTTTGGCAGTGTTCCTTCTGATTCTATTTTGTGGAAGAGTTTGAAGAGTATTGGTATTAGCTCTTCTTTGAAGGTCTGGTGGAATTCTGTGCTGAAACCATCTGGCCCTGAGCTTTGTTTGGTTGGGAGAATTTTCATGACTGCTTCTATTTCTTTAGGGCTTATACGACTGTTTAATTTGTTAAGCTGATCTTGATTTAACTTTGGTAGGCAGAATCTATCAAGAAAATTTTCCATTTTGCTTAGGTTTTCAAATTTTGTGGAGTACAGGTTTTTGAAGTAAGACCTAAAGATTCTTTGGATTTCCTCAATGTCTGCTGTTATTTCTCCCTTTTCATTTCTGATTTTGTTGATTTGGGTATTTTTCTCTCTGCCATTTAGTTAGTTTGGCTAAGAGTTATGGTAGGAGTAGTGATAGCAGTTAATAGCATAGGAAACTTGAAATAGCAAAAGCCTGGACTTTAAGATAAAAGACTTACTTACAAAATGACATGTCCTTGGGAGATCTCCCAAGGATGGATGACTCCTTTGATCATAGGATTGGGAGCAGGGACATGCCCTGAGGCACCCGCCCTCAGATTGTGCCTGTCATTTTCATGCCCCTCTGCAAAAAGCTTTTGAAGAGACAAAGCCCAGGGGCATAACTTGAAAAGAGTGAGAAAGCTTCTGCTGAAGGTATTTAAGTCAAGATTCATGTAGACAAAGGTTGGCTCCTCTTTCTGTTTCACCTCCTCCTTGTCTGGCAGAGAACTCACATCAACCTCATTGGAAAGCTTCACCATCATATATTGATTGATGGTTTCAGGTCTGGAGAGGAGAGAGATTCTCCCTGAGATTCTGGAGTGCCTAAGCAGAGAGTTGACTTCCCTCTGAGCCCAGGGACTTCAGTTCAGATGGAACACTGAAGCAGGACCTTTGCAGGTTCTGCCTGAGATATTGGAGCACCTAAGCGGAGAATTGTCTTTCCTCAGAGCCCAGGGACTTCAGATGGGACAGAATACTTAAATAGGACCTTTGCAGGCCATAGCCATCTGAATAGGTGAGTCTGGGAAACTTTTCATATGCTAATTAATTGATCTCTAAGACCTCAAAGGCGATTCCTACTTCATAAACTGTCTTAGGATCTGACAAATGAAATTCAGAGACTTTAAGACTGAGAAATTGTATGAAGACCAGCCATCCCTCGTCCAGAGGAAAATATCCTTTTTTTTTTTTTTTAAATACTTTATTTTTTTTTCTTCAAGTTACATCTCAGTAACAAACCCCTCCCTATTCCCCCTTCCTATCCCGCCCTTCCACCCTCTTCCCCCCAGAAGTTTCCCCTTTCAGTCCAACAGATGGTTCCTTCTCTTATTACAGTAATTATTGTACAAAACAACAGATATAAATATGCCACATTTATGAGAGTTAAATGGCCCAGTACACCTTCCCAATGTCCAGTTTATATATATTTGGCCCCTGACTTTAACATTCTACTATCTAACCATCTCCTTGAGTTTAAAGGTCTATATACTCATCAAAGGGAATATTCATCAAGAGGTAATCTCAATACTGAACATCTATGCCCCAAATACAAAGGCACCTACATTTATAAAAGAAAACTTCTAAAACTTAAATTGCACATCGATCCAAACACTTTAATAGTGGGAGACTTCAACACCCCACTCACAACAATGGACAGATCATCAAGACAGAAGACAAACAGAGAAATATTGAGTCTAACAGAGATCATGAAACAAATGGACCTAACAGATATCTACAGAACGTTTCACCCAAACACAAAGGAATACACCTTTTTCTCAGCACCCCACAGAACCTTCTCCAAAATCAACCACATAGTTGGTCACAAGGATAGTCTCAATAGATACAAGAAAATTGAAATAACACCTTGTATCTTATCAGACCACCACGGAATAAAGCTGGTCTTCAACAGCAAAAGAATCAACAGAAAGCCTACACACACATGGAAATTGAACAGCTCCTTACTGGATGACCACTGGGTCAGGGAAGAAATAAAGAAGGAAATCAAAGACTTCTTAAAATCCAATGACAATGAAGACACAACATACCCAAACCTATGGGATACATTGAAAGCTGTGCTACGAGGAAAGTTCATAGCACTAAGTGCTTTCAAAAAGAAAATTGTGACAGCTCATATTAGTGAACTAACAGCTAAGCTGGGTGAATTGGAAAAAAAAAGAAACAAACACTCCCAAGAAGAGCAGAAGGCAGGAAATCATCAAACTTAGGGCTGAAATCAACAACTTAGAATCAAAAAGAACTATACAAAGAATCAATGAAACCAAGAGTTGGTTCTTTGAGAAAATCAACAAAATAGACAGACCCCTAGCCAAATTAACTAAAAGGCAAAGGGAAAGAACACAAATCAACAAAATCAGAAATGAAAAGGGAGTAATAACAACAGACATTGAGGAGATCCAGAAAATATTCGGGCATTACTTTAAAAATCTATATTCCACTAAATTTGAAAACCTAAGCGAAATGGACAATTTCCTCGATAAATTCCACCTACTAAAACTAAATCAAAATCGGAAAATATCCTTTTGAGAAACCTTAGGTTAATGTTAAATGTTTGTATTAAGTTTTAGGTGCTAGGTTTTAGAGTTAGGGTTTGGGATTAGGATTTAGGAACTTTATAGGCAATTGCTAGGTAATTCTTAAGTATTAATAAATATATGTATGATAGATAAAAATTTACTGTTACAAAGGATTTGTCTATTTTGTTGATTTTTTTTTTCAAAGAACCAACTCTGGTGGGGTTAGTGAAGTTATAGCATCTAGCAGCACAGGGATTTTGGATTAGGAGAAGCTTGGCATCTCAGGTAAATGACATGAGCAGAACCAATTGGTGTGACACATGCCATTGAAGGGTGTTGCTAAGATGCCTGGCAGATGACATCATTGGCAAGGGGTATCATGGGACCACAGGATACACTGTGTGGGGGCATGCGTTGAAAAAGCCCACCAGGGACTATGGCCATGAGAATGCTGGATATCACCCCAAATTCATCACAACAAGGAAGATTTAAATCTCAAGTCCACATGGCCTCCAGCCCTGCCCTCCTCCTCATCTTCTTCTGCCAACACACGCTGAAAGACCACACACTGCTCTACATCACTGTTTTGCAATGACCTGCCAAGAGACCATGCTGGTGAAGAGCATAGAGGCAGAGTCTTTTGGAAACATCTACCCTGGAGCTCCAAAACACCAGAATGGAGAGTCTTTTGGAAGTATCTCCCTTGGAGCTCCAGAGCATCAGAACAGTGAACTAAACTGCAAGGCAATTTCGCGATTTGGATAAGCCTTTTTTTTTTTCTTTTTCTTTTTCTTTTTTTTTTCAAGTTACATCTCAATCACAATCCCCTCCCTACTCCCCCCCTCCTGTCCCACCCTCCCACCCTTTTCCCCCTCATCCCCCCATCAGCTTCCTTTTTGTTTAAGTTTAAGGTATATCTTCCCTCCCCAATAGCCTCCACTTTCAGTTCAACAAATGGCTCTTTCTCTTATAACAACAAATACAATACAAAACAACAAAAATAATTAGGCCACAATTATGAGAATCATAAGGCTTAGCATACATTCCCAATGTCCAGTCCATACATATTTGGCACCTGACTTTAACATTCTACTATCTAACCATCTCCGTGAGTTTAAAGTTCTATATCCAACTCAGCTTCCAAACTAACTTGCATCTCCATTTTAAAAACAACTTCTTAGATCCAGAACACCCTCTTAATTCCTAAACAACTCAAAATTTAACTATGAGACTCTAGCTATCTAGTCATCAACCACATCAGAGACCTGAGAGAATAAATATATCTGATTATACAGGAAGTGCAGGGCCAGCAGCTTCCAAAACTAAGAAATGAGATACATCTAGCTGCCTGAACAGTTCCCAATTTCTCTCCATACATTACACATCAATCTTCAGCTGTTTGGCCCTATTTCTCTGACAGACATTAATTGTAAAGCAGGAATTATGAAGGACTTGCCTACCCTGTCTTGGCAGAGCTAGGCTGTCCAGTTATCTGCTTCCAAGTTTTGTCCATTTTGGACAGCAGTCTGTCTACAGTTGAAGCAAGGGATTTTTATTGCCAAGTGACAGGCTTGCCATTAATTCAACCATCTCCACTGGAGATTCTTCGATTCTCATCATCTACTTGGAGTAGAATAGGGGGTGCTGTCAGGAGCTGACATGTCTCAATATCAAAAAAATCTTAAGTTAAGAAAGCATCTTTGAATGCCATATTCTACAGATTTCTTGAGGTTTTTGCAGATATTTGGATAAGCAAGTGTTGCTTGTCTCTTAGCAACTTTATTTCTGATTAACTTAGAAAATAACTGTGATAGACTACCATAGTACCTAACAAAATGACACGCTTGAATGACTATTAGTTTGTTGTATAAACTTTTAATCTTGTAAACAATTGGGCCCTAGGACCTCTGAGGCAATTCTTGGCTGATTAAAAGACTGCCCTATATCAGTGATGGGAACAGATTAAATTTATAAACTGATCTTAAGATTTGATAAATAAGATTCACAGAATTTAAGATTGAAAGACTTGTTGGAAACCAGCCATCCATATGGATCCATGCTAGGAGAATTAATCCAACAATTAATATTCTTTTAAGAAACTTAAGTTAATGTTATTTTTTAAGATATTAGAGTATTTTAGGTATTAAGATATTCTCAGTTATATTATAGGTGTTAGAATTAGGGTTTGGGTTTTAGGATTTAGGAACTTTATAAGTGATTGCTAAGTATTAACAAATATATGTGTGATAAATAAAAAAAAAATCTGTTACAACCAACTCTTGGTTTCGTTAATTCTTTGTATTGTTCTTTTTGTTTCTAAGTTGTTGATTTCAGACCTAAGTTTGATGATTTCCTGCCATCTGTTCCTCTTGGGAGTATTTGCTTCTTTTTTTTTTTTTTTTTTTTCCCTAGTGCTTCCAGTTCTGCTGTTAAGTTGCTAATATGAGCTGTTACAATTTTTTTTTTTTTTTGAAGGCACTTAGTGCTATGAACTTTCCTGGTAGCACAGCTTTCATTGTGTCCCATAGGTTTGGGTATGTTGTGTCTTTGTTTTCATTGGATTTTAGGAAGTCTTTGATTTCCTTCTTTATTTCTTCCCTGACCCAGTAGTCATTGAGTAGAGAGTTATTCAGTTTACATAAATGTGTAGGCTTTTTGTTATTTCTGTTGTTGTTGTTGAAGTTCAGCTTTAATCCATGGTGGTCTGAGAAGATACAAAGGATTATTTCAATTCTCTTGTATCTGTTGAGGCTTGCTTTGTGTTCCACTAAATGGTCAATTTTGGAGAAGGTTCCATGTGGTGCTGAGAAGAAGATGTTTTCTTTTGTGTTTGGGTGAAACATTCTGTAGGTATCTGTTAGATCCATTAGGTTCATGACCTCTGCTAGTTTCATTATTTCTCTGGGTTTTTTTTCTGTCTTGATGACCTGTCCATTGGTGTTAGTGGGGTGTTGAAGTCTCCCATTATTACTGTGTGGGGATCGATGTGTGGTTTAAGCGTTAGTAGTGTCTCTTTTACAAATGTGGGTGCCCTTATATTTGGGGCATAGAGATCCAGTACTGAGATGTCATCTTGATGGATTTTTCCTTTGACTAGTATGTAGTGCCCTTCCCAATCTTTTTTGATTAATTTTGGTTTGAAAGTCAATTTTATTTGATATTAGGATGGCTACATCAGCTTGCTTCCTGGGACCATTTGCTTGAAAAACCTTTTCCCAGCCCTTTACTTTGAAGTAGAGTTTATCTTTGTTAGTGAGGTGGGATTCTTATATGCAGCAAAATGATGGGTCTTGTTTACAGATCCATTCTGTAAGCCTTTGTCTTTTTATTGGGGAGTTGAGTCCATTGATGTTGAGAGATATTAATGACCATAGGTTGTTATTTCTTGTTATTTTTATATAAAAGGTGGTGGTTGTGTGTTTCTTTTGGTTAGGCTGCAGTGGAGTGTTTTGTTTCCTGTGTTTCCTTGGGTGTAGTTATCTTCTCTGGGTTGGAATTTTCCTTCCAGGATCTTCTGTAGAGTTGGATTTGTGGATAGATATTGTTTAAATTTTTTTTTCATGGAATAACTTGTTTTGTCCATCTATGTTGATAGAAACTTTTGCTAGGTATAGTAGTCTGGCCTGGAACTTATGTTCCGTTAGGGTTTGCAGGATGACTGCCCAGGCCCTTCTGGCTTTTAGAGTTTCTGAGGAGAAGTCAGGTGTAATACTGATGGGTCTGCCATTATATATTACTTGACCTTTTTCTCTTACAGTTTTTAATTTTATTTCTTTGCTCTGTACATTTGGAGTTTCAATTATTATGTGGCGAGAGGAATTTCTTTTCTGCATGCTTCTTGGAACTTTACCAGCATCTCTTTCTTTGGATTTGGGAAATTTTCTTCTATGATTTTGTTGAAAATGTTTCCTGGACCTTGGAGTCAGGAGTCTTCTCCTTCATCTACGCCTATAATACTTATGTCCAATCTTCTTATTGAGTCCTTGATTTCTGGGATATTGTGGGTAAGGAATTTTTTAGATTTCTCATTTTCTTTGGTTGTTGTACTGATTTCTTCAATCGAGTCTGCCACACCTGAGATTCTGTCTTCCATCTCTTGTATCTTATTTGTGATACTCATGTCTGTAGTTCCTGTTCTCTTTCCTTGGTTTTATACTTCTAGGATTGTCTCTGCTTGTGTTTTCTTTATTGCTTCCATTTCAACTTTCAAGTCTTGAACTGTTTTATCCATTTCCTGCTCCAGTTTTGTTGTCTTTGCTTGAAAATCTTTCAAATCTTTCATAGCCTTGTCTCTTTCCCACCCTTGTTTGACTGAGTTAGCGTGGAGGTCTCTAATGGACTTCTCCATTGCTTTCATTTGTAAAATTGTGGATTCTTTAAATTCTTTCAGGGATTTATTTTCTTCTTGTAAGGCCTCTATCATTTTCCTAAGTATAAATTTGTCATCATTTTCATATGTTTCACCTGTGGTGGGATGGTCAGGGCTTGCTGTACTAGCATAGCTGAATTTTGTTGGAGTCATATTTCCCTGACTTTTGTCAGTTGTGTTCTCTCACTGACCATTAGCCATCTGGTTGTCCTTAGCTGTTTATTCCTGGTGCCTTCAGGACTTGGTACCATGGAGGGAGCTTTAATATAGCAGTTGTATAATCTTGGTGATCTGTAGCTCTCCACAATCTGGATGGGGCCTTGAGTTGGAGGCTGATTCTCAGTGGGCCTCCCAGAGCTCACTCCTTCCTGTTGTGTCCTAATTGGGAACTCAGGTCAGGGGTTGGGGTGGGATGTGTTATTCCCATCTGCAGGTTCCTGAGATCCAGGTGGTCTTCCTAGTGATGTCAGTGGGGGTCGGCAGGCAATAGTCTGTAGGCTAGAGCCTCAGTTCCCCTATGGCTTATGAGTCAGGACCTCCCAAGCTGCTCTCAGGGGAATCTGGGGACGCTCAACTGCTTTTTCCCAGCCAAAATCACTGTGCTCCAGTTCAACCTGCCTGAGCTGGCACAGCTTCTGGCAGTTCCCCTGTAGTTAGTGTGTCAGGACTGTAGTCAGGACAGTGGTTGTGGTCCTCCCAGGCTGCTTTCAGGGGGATCTCAATTTCAACCTGTGTCTCTCAGTCAGAAGCTCTGTGGTCCAGTGCCATCCACTTGCTGGGGCAGCACACAATGGTCCAGAACTGCTTCACTGCTCTGGACCAAGATCTAGATGCTGTAGACTGAGTGCCCTGCCAAAGTGGGCCCAGGAAGTGAGTTCCAATATGGAGTTCACTAGGTGTCTGCAGCACTTGGACTCAGAAGGAATCTCATCCACATTTTCACTGCCAGAAGTGCTGTGTTCCAGAGCAGCCTGTCTGGATTGGTGGGGCTTCTAACAGTTTCCCTGTAGCTAGAGTGTCAGGACTGTGGTTATGGTCCTCCAAAGCTACTCTTAGGGGAGTTTCAGGATCAACCTGTGTCTCTCAGTCAGAATCTCTGTGGTCCAGTGCAGCCCACTTGCTCAGGCAGCACACAATAGTCCAGACTGCCTTACTGCTCCAGGCAGGGATCTCGATGCTTTAGACTGAGGCTGTAGACTGAGTGCACTGCCAATGTGAGCACGGGCAGGGAGTTCCAATATGGAGTTCACAGGATGTCTACACACTTGGACTCAGGGGAAGCTCAGCCGCCTTTTCCCTGCCAGAAGCGCTGTGTTCCAGAGCAACCTGCCTGGGTTGGCGGGGCTTCCAACAGCTTCCCTCCCTGTAGCTAAAGTGTCAGGACTGTGGTCATGGTCCTCCCAAGCACTCCCAGGTGTCTCAGAGCCAGCCTGTGGCTCTCAGACTGGAGCTCTGTGAACCGGTGCAGCCCGGTTTCTCTGCCTGCACATAATAGTCCAGAACTACTTGACTGCTCTTGGCTGAGATGTAGGTGTTGTACCCTGAGTGCCCAGGGGAGTACCAGCTGAGGCGCCAGGAGGGGGTGGGGGTGTGGGGGAGCAAGGAGTTCCAATATGCAGTCTATATCAAGTCCACAGCACACTTGGGCTCAGGGAAGCTCCGTGCCTGTTAGCTCGATCCCCCAGTTACTGGTCAGCCAGATGCCACCATGTTGCAAATCCCAGGGAGAATCGACCTCAGTCGTACCATAGTGGCTCTGCTGGTCTTTTGGGTGTCAGAAAGCCTGCACAGAAGCTGCAGACTCAGGAAACTGAGGAGGACCTCTGTTTGGAGGTTGAAGCCACCAGCTGATGTTCTGAAAAAATCTGATCTGCCGGCTCTTCCACAGTGGTGGAAAGTGTTCTGTCTCCTGTGTCTGGTGTTTCTGTTCTTCCAGTGTTTATATGTCCAGGGCAGAGTTCTTTATTGTGCCTGTCTTTGCTGGGCAAACCCAGATAGGCTTGCACCTCAAAAACTGCTGTTCAGCAGGAGTATATCTTTGTAGTGATCCAGTTCGTCTTTCTGATGGTCAGAATGTGCCCAAGCTTATTGCCACCATCTTTTCGAGCTCCAAAATTCAGTTTTATTATTTACTAATAAGATAAAATTTAATAATATAAAACAAAACCAACACAGGATTGGACAAAAAGAAGAAAGAGAGCCCAAGAGAAGGCACAGGAAACAAAGAGCCACTTGTTTACACTCAGGAATCCCATAAAAAACACTAAACTGGAAGACATAACTTACATGCAGAGGACCGGGTGCAGACCAGTGCAGGTCCTGTGCTTGCTGCCTCATTCCCCATGAGTTCATGTGTGGTGATCCTGTTGATTTAGAGGGCCCTGGTTTCTTGGTGTCCTCCATCCCCTCTGGCTTTTACATTCTGCCTCCTCTTCTTCAGGGTTCCCTGAGTTCTGAGGGGAGGAATTTGATGGAGATATCCCATTTAAGACTGAGTGTTCCAAGGTGTCTCATTTTCTGCATAATGTCTGGCTGTGGGTATTTGTATTTGTTCTCATCTGCTGCAAGAGGAAGCTTCTCTGGTGATGGCTGCGCAAGACAGTAATCTGTGAGTAGAAGAATGTCATTGGGAGTCATTTTATTGCCACTTTTTTTTCTTCTAGAGCAACAAATTCTGAGAACAATACCTTTCTAAGGTATTGTATTTGGCTTTATCCTAGCTTCCTAGGCTATCTAGTCTCAGATTCTTGGTCACTCAAGCACTATTTAAGTTCCATCTCATGAAATGGGCCTTAAGTCAAATCAGATACTGGTTGGTTACTCAAACAAGCTTTGTTCTACCATTGCCCTAACATATCTTACAGATAGTACACCACTGTAGATCAAAGGGTTTTGTGGCTGGGCTTGTGTTTATGTTTCTTTTTTGGTATCATGCAGATTCCTCCCCCCCCAAAGACTCTAGAATGTAGGGATGAAGGCTCTCCTTAGGCACCAGCTTGACTTCACCATGTTCAGTGAGCTGTGCAGGTGTTGTTGTTTTCAGCAATGGGGCATTTGCATCCATTGGTGGAGAGTAAACTATAGTCCTAGCAGTAACATGAGTTGTTTGTGGATTCCCATGGGTCCCCTTTGGCCAACAACTCAATTAGATTTAACCCAGTCCTGGTATTGGAAGCTTCATTTGATGACAAGAAATACCCAGTTGGAACTCTGTCTCCCCATTGTTTGGCAATTTCATTCGGACGGCCTTGACGTATGCACATTTTAGGAAGCTTCTACTATATTAGGTTTCCACACTTCCTCTCCAATGGCCCTTAAACTTAGCTGTCTGTCCCCTTCTTCTCTCCCCACCTCCACTTGATCTTCCCGTTCCAGCAACCCTCCCTCATCCATCCATAACTGTCTATTCTATTTCTTTTTCCTGGGGAGGTTTATTACCCCCCAGCCCATTACTCTAGACCTAACCTCTGTGATTCTCAGATTGTAGCTTATTTATCATTGATTTAAGAGCTAGTATTCACATATAAGCAAATACATATTGTACGTTGTCTTTTTGGGTCTGGGATACCTCACTCAAGGTGATTTTTTTTTTCTAGTCCAACCCATTTACCTGTGGATTTCATTATTTCTTTTAATGACTGCATAAACTCTATTGTCTAAATATACCACATTTTCTTTATACATTCTTCTGTTGAGGGACATCTAAGTTCTTTCCAATTTCTGACTATTATGATGGAGCAGCAATGAACATAGTTGATCAAGTACCTCTATGGGAAGATGAAGCATCCTTTAGGTATATGCCCAACAGTGGAATAGCTGCATCTTGAAGTAGATCAATTCCCAACATCCTGAGGAACACTGATTTCCATAGTGGCTATACAAGTTTGCACTTCCACTAGCAATAGATGAATGTTTCCCTTACACCACATCCTTGCCAGCATGGGCTGTCATTTGTTTTATTGATCTTGACAATTCTAATGTGTGTAAGATGAAATCTCAAAGTAGTTTTGATTTACTTTTCCCTGATGTCTAAGGATGTTGAAGATTTCTTTATGTGTTTCTCAGGCAGTAGAGTTTCCTCTTTTGAGAATTTTGTTTAGATCTGTACCCCATTTTTAGTTGGGTTATTTGTCTTCTTGGTATCTTTTTTTTTTTAGTTCTTTATACATTTTAGATATTAGCCCTCTCTCAGATGTGTAGTTGGTTAAAAAAAAAAAAACTTTTCCCATTCTGTAGGCTGCCACTTTGTCCAAATGATGGTATCCTTTGTTATACTTTCATGACGTCCTATTTATTAATTGTTGAACTTAGCACCTGAGCTAGCAGTATTCTATTCAGAAAGTCTTTCCCTGTACCAATGAGTACAAGGCTATTCCCCATTTTCTCTTCTATCAGAATCAGTGTATCTGGTTTTATGGTGAGGTCTTTGATCCACTTGGAGTTGAGTTTTGTGCCCGGTGAGAAGTATGGATCTTCTCACCCTGCATTCTTCTTTGAATTTATTGCATTCTTCTTTGGCATTCATTGCCAACATCCAGTTTGACCAACATCATTTGTTGAAGATGGTTTTTTTTTTATTTCATTGTGTATTTTTTACTTCTTTATCAAACATCAGGTGTCCATAGATGTGTGGATTCATGTTTTAGACTTCAATTCGATTCTGTTAATTAATGTGTCTGTTTTTGTGCCAATATTTCTTACTGTATACTATTTTATGCCAATGCTGTATTTCCTACTATAGCTCTGTAGCACAACTTGAAATCAGTAATAGCAATAGCCCGACTATGGTACTTTGTAACACACCACAAACTAATACATTGAAAAATCAGCTTCACAAGTCCAGCTCTTGCCTCCCTACCCTCTATCCTTATATCTCCAGTACTCACACACATGGTCAAGTGGACCATTAGTTTTCCATTTGATTTTTCTTTTTAGCCCAAGAACTTATATGTCATCCAGTTCACTTCCATTTTGAGATTCCTTAAAATGTTAAAGAGTTGCCTAAGCCCCTAAGGGGCCATAACTTACAGTTATCCATCTTGAAATGTATCCACGGTTTCCTACTTCTGAGACAAGGCTCAAGTCCATCAAACCAGGGTCTCCCACAACGTGGCTCAACGTTTAAAAAGAATGATTGCCTCAAAATAAATAGATCCAAAGAGTTTACAGAGTAGAAATTTAGCCTGGGAAAGTTGCTCGGTCAGAAAAATGCTTGCTATGCAAGCATGAAGATCTGAGTTTGATCCCTGACACAAACGCTGGGTGTGGCAGCACACACCTGTAGCTTCAACACTGGGAACACAGACGCAAGAGGATCCCTGGGGCTCCCTGGTGAGCTAATCTTGACAAATCAGTGAGCCTCAAGCTCAATGAGAAACTCAAAAAATTTAGGAGAGTGACTGAGAAAGACCTCTGGCCTTTACAGAGCTGAGTACACATGTGCCTACTCAGAGCTGCATACGCACACAAACCTGCACATATATATACAAACTTAATTTGTTTGTATGTATGTAGGCACAACACCATGTTTGGGGGTCAGATGACAACTTACAGGAGCTGTCTCTCTCCTTTTACCCTGTGGGTTCTGGGGGTTGAATTTAGGTCATCAGGCTTGGCAAGAAGTGCCTTTACCTGTTGAGTATCTCCCCAGCACAATATCTTGAAGATTAACAAAAAAAAATGAACATACCATTCTTTTAATGAACAAAGGAAATGTACGGGTAATTCCTGAAAGAAAATAAGTAAGTGATGAGCAAAACACATTTTTAAATATAAATTATAATGAGATGTAATTCCTCTCTTGAATCTGCAGAGACTTTTTTCGAAGACCAACAACCAAAGCTAGCAAGCTTGTAATAATATGGACGCTTTCACACTAGTGAAAGGAATCAAAACCGGTATCATCTTTCTGCCAAGTCAGGTGGAAATCTATAGCAATCTCTCTAAAAGTGATTATGCCCAGGGGGAGTGTAACTCCCCACTCTTTTTTTGCTTTATTTTTTATTTTGTGATTTTCATGTCATGTACTCTGCTCCCTCTTATCTCCCACCTCCCCTCAGACCCACCCTCCACCTCTGAAACCTCTCCCAACATAAAGAAAATTCTCATTGTGGAAGCTGTAGTGTGTCCCACAATATTCCATTTTGTCCACACATTTTTGCTTGCAAATGTTCATTATAATGACTCCTTGGTCTGATACAAAACCTCTGGCTTTTGTTACTTTGTTAATACTGGGAACTCACTGGGACTACTCTCAGATATACTGTTGTCCTGTGTGATGGTGATCCTGTACTTTTGGGTCTGTGGAACTGGCCTCTTCATGCAATCCAGCAATTCATCCATGGAGTGTATGTTGGGGTGGGCCAATTCAAAGCCCTGGTTCTGGGCCTGCAACCCCACACCCAGGACCAGTTCTATTCTGCTATCCAGGTAAGGTACAGGGCCTGCTCTCCTAAGTGCTGCAGCAGGTAAGAGGTTAGACCAGCTCTCCTGCTCTCATGAGTCCATCAAGGCCAACTTTCCTGCCTTCTACCTGTGACAAAGACATCAGAGAGTGGAGGGAATCTCTCCCTTACTAACACCACCAAAAACAGGCAAAAGGCAAGGCTGGCTCTCCCACATTCACTCCCTTGCTTGGGGCCAGTTCACCCACATCCCCCACATCCAGGGCCAGCTGTACTGTGCTGTCCAGGCAAGGTAGGTCCACAGTCTGCTCTTCTTAGTGTTGAAACAAGTGAGGGGCAGGGACAGCTCTCCTGCTCTTATGACTCCACTGGGGCCAGATCTCCTGTCCACCACTGGTGGTGAGGGCAAAAGAGAGGGGAGGGGCTCTCTCTTGCCAACACTACCACAAAGCAGGCAAAAGACAGGGCTGGCTCTCCCACATGCACACCCTCTGGGATGGCTCATCCAAAAATCCCAATATCCAGAGCCAGACAGGGTTCTTCTAGTCTCTGGCTTGTTTCCTGTCCTGGGAGTCCAACTGGTGCTTGCCTGGTTCTGTACTGGTAGTCTGTCACAAGCTAGCTCCCTGTCTGGGCCCCATGGAGCTGAAATGGTGTTGGACTTTCTCTTTCTTGTTTCCAGAAATGTTAGGCTACTATTCATTCAGATGTTCATAGGTCAGAACACTGAATGTAGACATAACCTCTCTCCTCTCTGCCACCTACTGGTGCACATGTGACACAGCAGCCACATCTGCAATGCCCCTAGGGGTCCATAACTCCTCATTCTTATATGTGGCTGTACATAGTGACTTGTTCCTAAAGAGTGAAGATGAGAGAAAGGAAGAAATAATTCTATAAAAGCACCCCCCTACAGACTGCACCACTGCAACCAGGTGAACAAGGTTGTAATCAAGAGTCTCAAATCACATTGGCAGACTGTATGGTTGAATGAAACTGACACGTTACCTCTGAGGGCATCTTCTCCAAAATCCAGGACCACTTATAGTCATGGGGGAATACATCAGATAAATGCCAACACCAAGACAGACTACAGTATGTCTGACTAGTACTCTTCAAAATTGGCCAGGTCACCAAAAATGAGGGAACTCTGAGAAACTTACCTTCAAGAGACATGACTGTCAAATGCAATGTCCCCTGGGATGTCCCAGAACAAAGGGAGAATGTGGCAAACACTAACTCTGAAGAAAGTTGGGATTTATTTAACAATTATGCATTGTTATTGATTCATTAACTATAACAAATGTACCATAGTAAAGTGAGACATTTATAATAGGAGAAACAGGGCAGGGAAGTGGGGCATTTACAGCAACTCTGCTCATTTGTTCTATGAATTTAAAACTATCCTAAAAATAATAATAATAAAGTCTGTGAGGTTTTTTAGAATGTTTCTTTGGTATTTACATAAACTTTAGCATGTTCATGCCCTAAATTATTTCCTGAGAAAATTATTACAGATGCAGGAAAATATAAAATTTTACACACAAGGATATGTCAGTGTTATTGACCATAGATCTAACCTGAATATTCAATACTAGTCTGATGAAAGAAATTAGCCTTCAATTCAAAGGAATATTTTAGCAGTTAAAAATGCAGTAGCCTACATGTGGCACACACCTATAATCCCAGCTACCTAGGTACCTGAAACAGATGTTAAATAAAAGCCTGACTTATGTAGCAAGACCCTGTCTCATAAAATTAAAAATGCCAGGGATGTAGTGTGGCGGTAGAATGTCTGTGAGGACCTCGACTTTAGTCATTGGTACTTCAACAAAAAACAAGTCAAGTATATTGAATAATGTAAATATAAACCAATGACATATTAGAAGAAAAACTAGGTTATGACATATTTAGAGAGGACATTCTGTGCATTTTGCATCAGAAATAAGGAGACCAGATAGACATAGATGGTAGAGTTTGATTTTCCTTTAAGCTTATGATTTCTAAAATTTATATGTTTCTCTTTGTTCCATGGAGAAGAACACATAAAACATAATTGACCATTTTAACTATTTTAAGTTTACATTTCAGCAGCATTTAGTGCATTAGCAGTGATTTACAACTTCTACTATCTAGTTCTAGGCTACTTAATTGCCACAGAAAGAAACCCTGTACCCAACAAGCAGTCACTCCTCATCTCCTATGCCTCCAAGTAGTTGACAACACCCATCAGTTTCCTGTCTTTATGGATTTGCCAATTTCTGTATGTTTTCTGTGAATGAAACCACACAATACACAACCTTTTATGTCTAACTTTTTTCGTTTAACCCAATGACTTCAAGGTTGATAGAAGTTATGAAATATAAAATATTTCATTCTCTTTTATGGCTAAGCAATATTCGGTGCCTGTTCATATCAAAACTTATTTATCCATTTGTTTGTTGATAAATATTGTGCTTGTTTTTTATCTTCATTTTGAGTTGTGCTGCTATGTATATTAATATGCAATTTTTCACTTGGAAACATTGTATCTACAGTATTCAAAAGCTTTTATTAAAATATATCCAACTAAGCTGTACTAAGTTCCTCCATCTATACAATATTAAATCACTCAGAAATGTCTAAATTTGTTTACTTGTGTTCAAAGATCCAGTCTTCCACTGATTGCATGTGTGAACTCTCTAGCCTCAAATTGTGTATTTTTAAAATTGAACAGTATTTTTTACTAAGAAAAACAATATGGATGACCACACTTTTTCATCTTACAACACAAAGCACATTAGATAAGGCTTTTGCAAGGACTGATAAAATAATGTTTGAGACTGGATCATGTAACTGAAAAAATTTTATTTAAAACACTTATATTTATTCATACTTAACACCTATAAAACACCTGTAACCTACAATATCTAATAACTATAATCTAATGTTTATAAATACTTAATGCCTAAGAACATTTAATCAACCCCACTTTAATTTTCTTGAAAATTAAAATTAACACAGGTCCATTCGGGCATCTTGGTTAAAAGCTCTGGCAATTATGGCAGAATTATCTTCAGCTCCCTCTGGGCCTGGCTTTGCAGGTTTGTGTGATGGGTTCCACAGTCTCATTAGTCCTGTGCTCCTACACAGGCCAGGCTTTAAGGCCTATAATAGCAATTCCCTGGAATTTGCCAGTCCCAGCTTTCTAAGGTCTGCTCTACCCGAGGTCACTTCCTGCTTTGCTCATTCATTAGCATATCTTACGCTAATAAGTTTTCCTTCAACTGAGGGACAGTCTGTCAATCTCTATAGCTTAGAGTTCTTTTCTATGCTCAAGCTGTTTTCTCATGGCCTCAGGGCATACCCCCCCTATGCCGCTTAATCTCCAGTGTTAGCTCCTCTTCTCAGTCATGAGACAAGAAAGACTCATGTGAAGCCCCCTAGTTTATATAGGTGGTTGTCTGGTGACCTTCCTAAATGTCCCGTGGACTCCCGAACTCTCTGAACTCTCTGGAGGAAACTTGCACTTCCTGAGACTTTTACAGCTTTGTAGCCACAGCTCCACCAGGCACCCTGAAGGCCTTAGTCCAATCTGGGCTCCACCCATCTCGTAAGGCTATTAGTAGCTGAAAATAATGCCAAGCTACCAGCTTTTTTCAGATTCCTGTGCTTTCAGAGTATTCTCTCAATGGTTGCCCAGAACCATGTGCTGCCATGTGCCAGTGTGGAGCCTGACTGACTCCATCTTGAAAAAGAGGTTCCATTTTGTATTTGGTTTGACTCAGAGCTGACCTCCACTTCCATAAACAATAACAAAATGTATCTGACCTTGCATTCCAGGGTGTTCCCTCATCATCACTGGAGAGCTCACTCTGAGGAAGCACCCAAAGTCTAATCAAACTTCCTGGTGGTCAAACTGATCGCAACTGGTTAGTGGGTAAAACTAAGCCAATCAGAAATGGACATGACCAGTTACCTAAACGCCATCCAATCATATGATAAAAAACCTGTTTCTTTGTCTAAGTCTGTATATGAACCTTGTGCTTTCTGGGCTCAGGGTTCTTAAACTGCCGCATCGGTGAGCCTTGGAACTCGGTGAGCCTTGGCGCTCTAAGCTCTGAGCTTGAATAAACAGCCCTCATGCATTTAGATCAGAGTCGGCTCCTGAGTGGTCTTTGTGGTCTCGAGAACCAGGCAGAACACCAGGTTGATCTTCATGGCCTTGAAGAATCCTTACTAATTCTAACCTTGTTCTGAGGCCCTCATGTTTTGTAAACACTGCTCCCCAATTGTCCACTGATATGCCAGTAAAACAGCTTACAGCCAATCACTGAGCAAGAAAGAGAATAGGGTTGGACTTCCTGCCCTCCAGAGGAAGCATTAAGGAGAGGAAGGAGGGGGATTCAAGAGAAGCAGAGGCAGGAGAGAGGAGGAGAGATTCAGCTGAAGCAGGAAAGCCGCAAAGTGCAAGTATCTCTGAGATTTATGCTGAGGGGAAGCCAGATTAGCTTAGTGGGTTAAGAATAGAGTAATAACTGCTCAGTTTTTGTGTTGCAAAACCTGTTGAACAAATAATATAATAGAGTCTCAATTATTTGGATGATAGCCGGGTCAGGAAGTAAACTGTGAAACTAACACAATCATATAAAGTTACACTAATAGGATCATTTCATATATCTCTTTGGTGAGTTTGGAGATGTGGTTTTATGATTTTATCCATCATCACCAAAGTTCTTCACAATGTCCTGCATCAAACTCATGAAAAAAATAAAAATCGACCTTTAAAGATTTTTTTCATTTTTATTTGAGAGGGGGCACATCGTGTGGGTGAAAGTGGGGTCACAAGCTGCTGTGACCATGGGTTCTGGGAACTGAACTCTGGTGTCTGCAAGAGCAGCGAGAGCTTTTAACCTCTGAGCCACCTTTCCAGCCCAAGCTTTTAACCCTTGTGTCAACAGTGAAGTATTTCAAACTTGGTAATCGGCAGTATGTAGTTCAATATTTAGTTTACCTGAAAATTGGGTAAATCTTCTTAAGACGGTGGTTTTTAACCCATGGGTCATGGCCTCTTTGGCAGCCCTCTATCTCCAAAAATATTTACATTATGATTCACAACAGTAGCAAAATTACAGTTATGAAATAACAACAAAAATAATTTTAAGATTGGGGGATCACCACAACATGAACTGTATTAAAGGGTCGCAGCATTAGGAAGGTTGAGAACCACTGTCTTAGAAGAAGTGTTAGGCTATTCATCAAAACCTTCTCATGTAGGAATACTACTTAAATATAATTATTATATTTATAATATATATGTGTGTGTATGCACTGATGCACACAACAACACCAATGATCTGCAATACTTCATTGAGGAAAATGAGCTAACCTAAAAAATTAAATTCAAACAACCTGTCTATATAAGACTCTTGATTATGCTCAAATTCCATTCAGTTTCAGGTCAAAACTCATTTCACATTGAAATTATCTCTTATTAGCTGTCTTAGTTAGGGTTTCTACTGCTGTGATGGAACACCATGACCAAAAGAAAGTTGTGAGTGAAAGGGTTTATATGGTTTTACACTTCCTCATCACCATTCATCATTGAAATAAGTCAGGACAGGAACTCAAACAGGACAGGAACCCGGAGGCAGGAGCTTTTGCAGAGGCCATGGAAGGGTGCTGTGCTACTGGGCTGCTATTCATGGCTTGCTCAGCCTGCTTTCTTATAGAACCCAGGACCACCAGCCCAGGGATAGAACTACCCACAATGTGCTGTACCTTCTCCCATCAATTACTAATTAGGAAAGTACCCCACAGCCAGATCTTATGAAGGCATTTTCTCCATTGAAGTTCCCTCCTTACAGACAACTCTAGTTTGTGTCAAGTTAGTTAACATAAGACTAGCCAGCACACTTGCTAATTGGCTCTGGGTCATCTGAATCAAAATGGAGTGCTGTTTAACTCATTGAAGAGCAAGGCATAAGCACATTACAAACTAGTATTTACATTATAGATGGGTTCGTGAGTTTTGCCTATCATAGTTTGACCTATGACCTCATTTTAGCGACCTTTTGAAGGTAGAGTTTACCTTCCTCTTGAATGTGGTTGTTCTTAGTGTCTTCTGAGTAGCTCAATATGGTAAAAGTGAAAGGACTTTATGAAATTAGGGCATAGTGGTCTCTTCTTTGCTGTCAGAACACCTGCTCTGGGGAGAGCCAGCTGCCATATTGTAAGAACACTCACGCAGCTCTATGGAGGGTCCTACATGTAAAGGATGGAAACATGAGGTAGTATTTGTTGTCTTAAGCTGCTCATATGATGACAGATAATGAAAAAGGGGAACGCTTACCCAAACCAGCAGCATCATAGTCAGAACTCCCTCTAACACAAAGTGTACAATACTGTTTCATAATTAGGAATGTATGTGTACTATTCATAAAGTACACAACTTAACTGTATAACCAGAGGACTTTTTCCTATATACTCATATCCTTAGATAGCCTCCACCCAGATCAAGATATAAACTGTTTTCACTATTTTAGGAAATTCTTCATGTCCACAGCCAGTTCATAGGTCTTCCTAGAGAAACCATCCTTTTGATGAATAATCATAGGTTAGTTTCGCCTGCTCTTGACCATATACATGGATTCTTCCTGTATGTATTCTTCTACACCTGGTGTCTTTCACTTATACTTTTTTTGTGTGTTTTGTTTTGCTCTGAGACAAGGTGTCAGCACACAGCCGGGGCTGGTCTTGAACTTTCTCTGTAGCCCAACTAGCTGTGAACTCAGTAATTCTCCTGACTCAGCTGTTCAAGTCCACATTATAGACCTCCACCACCATGTCTGGCTACAGGTCTTGCTGTGGGGTGGGCAGTGTTTTTTGTTTTGTTTTGTTTTTGGAGACAGGGTCTCACTATGTAGCCTTGGCTGATCTGGAACAGGTCAGCCTTGAACTCACAGAGATCCTCTTGCTTCTGACTCCCAAGTACTGGGATCAAAGATATGCACTACCACAACTGGCTCTTTTTTTTTTTTTTTCTTTTTGAGACAGATGAGACTTACATTCAAGATTTTTCTGCCTTGTTCTCCTGGGTATCCAGGACTACAAGAGTGAGCCACCATGCCAGCTAATTGTCATAGCCATTTTAAAATGTATTCATGTTGTATATATTTTCTTTGTTTTCTCCTTTTATTGCTGAGTGGTGTTCCATTTTACACAAATCTCAAATCTATCCTTCCCTGTTGACAGATAATTACATGGTCTCCAATTTGAGACTATTATGGATATGCTTACAATGAATATTCTCACACCAGTTTCTGTGGACATAAGCATTCAATACCCCTTAAAAAATTCTTAGGATTGATGCTTTATAGAGTATATGTTTAAATATGGGTTTTACCCAAAGTAGTAGCATTTCCCATCCTCACCCCTGGGAGTTTTGTTTTGTTTTGTTTCGTTTATTTGTTTTTTAAATCACTTGAAACAACTCCCTTTAAAAAGAAAAATAAAAGTTAGTCTTAATGCAAAATGAATGGCAACATATAAACAGCTTCCTGAATTTTTTGCACAAGGCAAGAAACCCAGCCTACAAGGGATAGTCCTGACAGCTGATCTCCCGGCTGACACTGTGATTTCAATGATTCACTTAGACCTACTTCCAGTCATTTAGATCAAAGGCTTATACACATGTGAGAGATGCAAATCCCAAAAGGAGGAGAATCTGCATAAAGCTTCCTTGAGATGAGTTTTCTGTGGTATTCAGTGTGAGACCCAAAGTGTAAAGACAGTCTCCATGCACAGAGTCCATGTTTACCCGCCAGCTCAGGAGGGTGACAAATGAAACCTCTCGCTGCCTAAGGTAGCTTGCCCCCAGGCACTGATTCAGCGAGGCTTCCCTTGGGGACTTTATTAATGATGCACTCCAGGGCACCGGCTGTGATTGGCAGGGAGCTCTGCACAGAGCCCCAGTAGTCACGCTCTCATTGGCTCAAAGCAAGGGAGGTGGCTCCTCCGTCCTTTCTGGTTCAGAGGCGTCCTGGCTGCACAGACCTCAGTAAGTAACAACAAAGGCAGGCAGCAAAGCTACAGTCTCAGCACCCTCGGGGATAGGCGATGTGACTTCTTTTTCTCCTATCGTAAAAATTCAAACTTGACAATAAGCTAGTTGTCCAAAAACGAGAAGTGAGTAAGATTAGCCCTCTGCAGGAAGATAGAGCCATTCATTGTGTTCGAGAGCAGAGAACTGTCAAATTGCAGCCTCAGAGAGTCAACCAGGCACAAAGTAGGGCCTCTCCACATGGATAGGGATGGCAGAGAAACAAGGTGGATTCAGAGACCTCAGAACACACTGCGGCAGATACTTTCAGAAAATTCTAGAAAAGACTAGGCCTTGATAAACCATGAGTTTTCAGATCACTTTTACTATTAGAAGTGGTCTAGCACGGGTTTAGGGAGAATAAGAAATTGGGTTAAGTAGTTAAGATGCCAGACCATTGATCGACTTAATCCCCATAAGAGCCCAGTGAATCAAATACCATTGTCTCCATTTTAAAGATGTTCTCTGCCAGGCATAATGTCACATCTATAATCCCAGCACTCAGGAGACTGAGGCAGGAGGACTGTGGGTTTCAGGCTAGCCTTAGCTACATAGCAAGACCCTATCTTTATTTTTAGAAATCCTCTTTCTCAGCAGTTAGTCAGCTTTCAGACACTCCACTACCTCATCCCGCATGGTGGCACACCTGCTGTCTCATCAACTCAGAAGGCTGAGATAGGACTGTGTTGAGCACAAAGCCAATCTGAGTTACACAGCAAACCCTGTCTCCAAAAACAAAACATTAATAATAATAATAATTTCCTCCAAGTCGCCCCACATCTCCCTTTTCCAAGCCCTTAACCTTTAGAACCTGTTGACATTACAACATGATAGTTTCATCTACAAAGTTCATACTTGAAAACTCTGCAATCAAGCTACAAATAATAATAATAATGTTTAAAATAAGTTTTCAATTTCATGTTAGACAGTAGATTGGATGTGCCTTCCCTAGACTTCTCTGACAGCAATAATGTTTTAAAAGGAACTAGAGCCAGGAGTAGTGGCACACACCTTTAATCCCAGCACTCAAGAGGCAGAGGCAGGTGGATCTGTGTTCGAGGCCAACCTGGTCTACATTTGAGATCCAGGCCGGGCAGAACTACATAGAGAGACCTTGACTCAAAAAAAGAGTGTAAGGGGGAAAGACTATTTTGGGAAAGAATATGTTATGTGTTAGAATTATATTTTTGGAAACCAATAACTCTCCACTGCCAGGATTTGCTTGTTTTCCTAGAAGAGAGTTTCAGAAGGGCCTGTCCCCAAGTCACTCAGGCTCTGATAACAAAGTTGAGCTTGAGTGACAGTGAGTTTTCCCACCTTCCTCTCCAAACCAGGAAGAACATGATTCCTCCTAGCTGATTCCATTTTCTTGTTTATCCCAGAATTTTCTTTTGTCTTCCTTTGCTTTTGTTTTTTGTTTTTTTTTTTAAGGTTGAGTTCCAGTTTATACCCCAGGCTAGTTTGAACTCATTGTGTAACCATGCTAGCAGTCCTCCTGCCCCAGCCTCCTGAATGCTAGAACTTCAGGCATGCACCGCTGTACCCAGCTTTTGGGTCTTCCTGATAAAAGCAGACTGGGGCCCTTAGCTGGTTTGCCCTTATTAAACTATGAAGGTCACTTCTTCTCCAGGGTTTATAATCAGCCAGCCTTCACCTCCCTCCCACGATGTCTTCCCGAGCCTTTTGCAATTACGGCTCATTTTTCTAGGTTTCCTATGGCAGGCATCTGAGCAGAATTAAAGCAGAAACACACGTGCCAAAATAATCTGTTCCCAAGATAGTAAATGCTGAGAAGTTCTATATTAGGACACGCCAAGTGCTGACTGGCTGGGGCCTGATTAACCTAATAAGCTTAAAGTTCCATCCACATCTGTCAGGACATGAGCAAAATGCAGGTCCATAATCTGTGACACTGGGGCCCCTCAGAATTGTCCCGGTGCTCACTAACAGCAAAGGGTTCAAAACTTAGGGCAACAGGCATGTTTCCCTCTTCACTGTGGCAGGGGCTTCAAGGAATTTGTACCATGGACCCCCAGTCTGGACAGACTGACCCGAGAGCCTTCTGTTCCTGGTTCCAAGGATTCTCCACAGACTGTGAAGGTAGAAGATGGTGACAAGCTGAAACCATGGGGTGCACACCATCACACAACGTCATTGTCAACAGCGTTGCCAAGAGTGGCATTCACTTTTTTAAGAAGCCCAAAGCAATTTTGCCAGGATGCCATCGGGGCAGCCAAAAATGTCCCATTCCTTTGCTGGTTCAAAGTTCCACTTTCTGTGACCCTGGTGGGGAAATGCAGCCAGGAGAGAGGCTAGCAGAAGAGACAGCAAGTTCCAGGAATCTCCAAGCCATGGGTGAAGGTCTTTGTCAGCTCACAAAAGATATGAAAGGACTGACTCCAGGAAGCCAAACCTTCCAGATGAACAAATCCCAGAGCCACATGGCTATGGACATTTCATTCAGGACAGATGGCTACCACAGGATACAAGAAGTAGATTTTTCTGGGAAAGAGAGTGAGGAAACCATTCCCCGGGAGACCTCAGAAGGGGACAGAAAGCCAATGTGCCATCAGTCAGATGGCCAGAGCCATTGCTGCCAAACCATTTCTGAGTCAAAAGGCAAAGTGGACTTCCCCGAGCCCCTGGTAAAGGCCCACCAGCATGCTTACACCTATCTGCATACCAGCCTTTCCAGATACGAAGCAATTCTGCGCCTCATCCAGCAAGCCAGACAGACCCGGGAGCTGTTGCAGCCCATGCTCGGCTTCCTGCTGCTGTGCTTCGAGGAGGTCAGCCGGCTTCTGGCAGAAATCTCCGAAGATGGAGAAGTGCTCCTCCAGAAAGTTCGAGGGGATCTGGCGTGGCCATCGAGGAAAGGCGAGCCCTGGGAACAGCCAGACCTCCTGCAACAGTTGCTGCGGTACACCATCGACAAGCTGCAGGTTGTCCACAGCACCGTGGCCTCCCTCACTGAGACCTTCTTGGAGGGCTCCAGCAGCTACCTCAGCTCCACTGCTGGCCATCTGGAAGGTAAGCTGAGCACCAAGAGACGTATAGATGAATGCCTGCTAAGGGCCCTGGGACAACTAGAGAGCCTGACCAGTGGCCACAGTGGTCACAGTGACCCCGGGCTGCTGGGTCCACCTTTATGCTCTGAGGACAGTGGCATTGGTGCTGACAATGAACCCGTGCAGTCCATGGAGAGGCTGGGTAAGCAAGCTAGCTGGGATTTTGCAGCAGAGCCTGGAGAGTGGAAGGCAGGGAGCACAGCCCAAGTGGAGGCCAGGCTGTCAGGGCAGGCCTGGCAGAAAGGTCCACAGTGGACAGGTTCAGACAGACCACAGGACTGTCCACTGTCGAGTCCTAGGTTAGCAAAGGTTCAGCCTGCAGTAGAGGATGAAGCCAGGAGCTCGAGTGTGTCCAGCACAGTTCCAGAAGCAGTCACCTCCAGGCCCCCAGAGGCTGCCAGAAGCATTCTGTGGGACTCTCTGGGGGCTGAGATCCCTGTGCAGACACATCTTTCTGGACTCTCTGGGTTGATGGATGCTCCATCCCTGAGTGAAGATGAAGACAGCAGCCTGGAAGAGGAAGATGATGTCAGCAGCTCAGATCTGCATCCTGAGCACCACCAGAAAGCACTATCTTCGGGACCACGGTCCTCGCCTCCCACCCGGGAAAATCCATTTCAGCCATACTCCAGGAAGCTTAGGAGCCCCCAGGCCCAGGAAATGATTTGGAAGATGAAAGAGGCCATCAGTGAAAGGATCAAGTTTTTCCCTGTGCCTTCCAGACCCCAGGACTGGGCTGAGGAGGAGGTGGAGGAGGAGGGGAGAACAGAGGTCCCTCCAAGACCAAGGTCAGTCAGTGGCAGCAGCAGGGCCCCTGAGAGACAAAGGAGATCACAATCAGAGGGCTGTCTTAAAAACTATGTGGAAGACACCACCCTCCAGGAGCTGAAGAGGGTCCAGACAGACCTCAGTCAGAGGCTGGAGGTATTTTATGCCCTGGGTGCCACTCGGCAGGGGCAGAACAGGGAACAACGGCTGCCATCAAGGACATCAGGGCTGTGGCCTCCCACCAACTGCAGGGTGAGTCCCAGTAGTGCCATTGGCAAGTTCAAGGCCTCCCTCACCAAAAACTTCAGCATTTTGCCCAATCAGGACAAAAGTATCTTGCAAAGAGGTAGTCCCCACTGTGGCCGTGACCAACCCTGCCAGGGGAAGGTTGAGAAGCTGCCAAATGTCATCTTTTGTTGTGAGAAGAACAGTAGGACTCCCAGGGATACTAAATGGGACATCGGGGCCTGTCCCACCAGAACATCAGTCAAGAAGCTTATTGAAACCTTCAGTCCCACTGAGAATCTGAGGATGTCAAGTGACTCCAGGAACTGGGCGTCAAGCCCCTGCCTCAGGAAGTGGGGGGTTCCTGCCATGCCTCCCAGATTTCCTATATACAGGGGGCTAGCCCCTCTGTATCCTAAGCCCCAAATTTCTCCAGCAGCAGGTAGAGAACCTCTCAGGGCAGGCATAGGCTGGAGGCCTTCAGCACCCTTTCCTTCTCTTCCTACAGCAGAAGCATCCAAGAGTGAAGAAGACATCAACTGTGAAGCCGAGGAGGACCCAGAGAACCTCCCTCCACCACCTCTGGAAATCCTGATGGACAAGTCATTCACTGCCCTGGAGCACCCAGAAAGCAGCCAGCCAGCAGCAAGCTCTCTGGAAGAGACCCTGGTACCAGAGATGGGAGACGCCAGCTATCCAAGAAGACCATGGGCTTCCCCCAAGCTGAGAACTTCCATGAGACCCATAGACTTCCTCCCCAGCAAAGGTACTGGCAGCTCTGCAAGGCTACACAGCACTGGGCCAGGGAGTGCTAGGAATGTGGACAATTCCAGAAAGCTGACCTTGGACCTAAACTCCCAGAATACAGCTAGTCCAAGCCGAGAGGCAGAAGGTGGGGCTCAGATTCAGGCAGAAGCAGAGAATGCTGCAAGCCTCTCCAAGCAGCACCAGAAGGCAATTCTCTGGCATCCCACCAACCCCACATCTGGGCAGAGCAGGACCTTGGAATCCAGCCTGGCCAGACCTTCACGAGGTCCATACTCTGTAGAAGCATCCAGGAAGGGTTCAGAGAGAAGCCTTCCAGGAGTCAGAAAGGCCTCTCCCCCAAGAGCACAGTGGGCATCCCCAGGGGACAGGAGGCTGCAGATCCTGCCCTCTTCTCATGGACTGTCCCATCTGGGCCTCCCTGCTGTTCTCAGCTCCTTGACTCCCCCTCTGAGCCCCAGAACCCTGAGCCCACCAGCCACAAGGAAATCCACTTCCCCACCATGCCAGTACCCGCAGCACAACCCAGCCCCAGGGAGCCCTCCCGTCCAGCGGACAGAAACAAGTACCCCTTCTTCTATTTCCTCTTCATCCCCTTCAGTGTCTCCCTCTCAGGGGTCCAAGGAGATGAGTCCCTCTGAGGACAGTGAAGCCATCACAGCCAAAGCATCCAGGAACGCATGTTCTGTATTCTGCCCAGCCTCCTCCTCTCTGTTTGAAGCTAAATCATCATTCTCAACATGCCATCCACAGATTCTTCCAGAACCTGGGGTTCCTTTGAGGACCCCAACAGGAAGCTGGAGGGGCAGCTTAAGGCCACGGCTGAGGTCAGAGTTGCAGAGGAGAACGGCTCTGAGTGCCCTCAACCCCCTACCTTTTGTCAAGACAGCTTCAGACCGCCAGCGCCAGCAGAGCGGCCCACTTCAGCCACCCTACTCCTCTTGGGAATCCCATCCCTGCCAAAGCAGGTAAGAGGTGCTTCACGCCACGGCCCAGGCAGCAAAAGTGGGCTCATTGGACTGTCTGGGTTAGTAGATTTCAAACTATGTTCCAAAGGGAGAGGCAGTGGAGAAAAGAGATGAGGAGAACAGCCAGGTCTCCCCCTGACCATGGGTTTCCCCCAAGCTGAGAGCTTCCATGAGTCCCATGGACTTCCTCCCCAGCAAAGGTACTGGCAGCTCCCCAAGGCTACACATCACCAGGCCAGAGAGTGCCAGGAATGTGGACAATTCCAGAAAGCTGAACTGGGACCTAAACTCCCAGAAAACAGCTAGCCCAAGCCCATGAATGACTGGCCTGATTGGCCACCCTGCTCCTGTGGCTGGCTCACCACCTGCCTGAAGCCAACACCTAACAGTCTATTGTTGCTTCCCCTTGGAGGTTTTCTAACTGTCAGGTCCCAGGATGCTTTAAATTCTTAAAAATTATTGAGAACCCAGTGGCTTTTGTATATGTGAGTTACACCTTTTATTTTTATTAGAAGTTTAAACTGAAATATATTTAAGTATTTTTTAAAGTACCCCCATCTTGTACTCACACAAATAGTATATTCCTCTAAAAAAAAAAGTATATTTTATTTTTGTTGTTGATTTGAGACAGAGCTGGCATTATTCTCAGAATCTTCCTGCCTCAGCCTCCTGAGTTCTGGGATTGAAGTCATGAGCCACCATACCAGGCCAAAACTGTATATTCATTAAAAAGAAAGAAGAGAGAGAGAGAGATTTGATGAAAGGAGTGTTTTGTAGACTTGTTGGTAATGTCTGGCTTAGTAGGAAGACAGCTGAATTCTCAGATATACTTTTATAGGCCATACTGCACATCTATCAGTTAGAAACTACCCCCATGTTCCTAAGAGCATGGACCAGTAGCACCTTTGATTTATGATAAAAATCAGTTGAACTTTGAGATCCCACCCAGAAGTGTCTCTGAGATACCCAGGGATCCATAGACCACATCTTTAGAACAGCTGGTCCTGAAGACAGGAGCAGAAATAGTGGAGTGGAGTTTCCCAGAGCCCCGAGGGCATGGCTTCACTTCTCCACCTGCTTCAGACGTCTGTAGTGTGAGGACGTTCATGAGCACCAGCCTCCAGAGGACGAGCTGCCCTTCCTTCCCTGGGCAGTCTGAATGCCCAGTGTGCCTTTCTCATCAGGGACAAGTTGATACATGCTATTGGCCCAACCTGCAGACAGTTTGAGCACACAGCAGCAGGGGCCAGGGAGCCAGCACAACCATCCCAGGAGCACTGAAAGGACTTCTGGTTGTGTTACAGAAAACCGGAGGGGGGTGTCAATTGGAGGCCGATTAGAGAAACGCTCTATCAGGGCACTTGATACCATATCAGACAGTGCTCAGGCACTAGCACTTGCTCTGTCTGTACTGTTCACAGTTGTGTTGATCGGCAGCTAATTTCTACCAGGGTGACATGCATCGTGGGCTTCACAGTGTGTCCAGGCATAAACGGTAATTTTTTACAAAGTACTTGGCAGACAATTTTAAATAAAGATAGTATCTAGGGAAAGTTGTGCATTGTAATAGTTCTGTAACCTTCCCCAGCCACTTGAAAGAAATGAAATACTGATTATTTTTGCAAGAATCTTGAGGTAACACTGCTCTTTTCTTAAACCTAAAATGCACTTCCTATAGCACACTGGCTTTCATCTAAGAACCCCGATAAACATTACTTACTTTGATATTAGAGTCCTAAAAACGGTGCCCTTCAGGAGGAGAGCTTGAGAGAACAGGGTCAATAAAAAGCCATTAATTAAAAACACTAACATTTTAAAACAGCAGGAGCGTAAAATTGCTCAAGAAGAAAATAATGCCCTTCTCCCAGGCTTCTCCTCCAAATAGGGCGGCCTAAAAGGCTGTTTTATGCTCTGAATCACAATTCTCATGGTGTGGTGTGTGTGTGTGTGGAGGGGGTGTTCGTGTGTGTGTGTGTGTGTGTGTGTGTGTGTGAGAGAGAGAGAGAGAGAGAGAGAGAGAGATGTGTGCGACAAGGACTTGAAAGAAGAACCCACCCAAGGTCAAGAGGAAGGTCGTTTTATCACTTGCCCCCAACCCCCTCCCTTTGGGTATGACTATATATACCTTTATGTTTTTCAAAGTCTGGGCACATGAAGGGGAAATGCCTATCTGCCACCAACCACTCTGCACTAAGGTGTGCATTTCGCATCTGGAAGCAGAAGTCCTACTGCATCCACAGTAAGAACACTGAGCCTTTGCTTCTCTACAGAAAACAAGTATAATTTTCTGCCATCCAGCATGTGAGAAAAGCATGCCAGGGGCTTAGGCATGGCTTCCCCAAGACCACACAACCAGCTGGTGCCAGAGAACCAAGAGAGCACTTCCAAAGCTGGGGCTTGCAGAGGACGTACTGTCTTGGCCATTGTATCTTGCGGCTGAGTCAGGCATGCAGACTACAGTGCCCTAGTATTTGTTTTGATTCTATTTCTGTCACTCCATGCCAAGCACAAGCCTGTATGGAAGAAAAAAATGATGATGTTTATATCCTGCTGTTGGGGGGGGGGTAGGATGGGCTGGGGATCAGGAACAGTCCTTGGAGGCACCCCAGGGAGC
>CAJQZJ010033149.1:1225260-1236715 GCA_907164525.1 Lophiomys imhausi
CAGCAGCAGTGAGGAGAGCCCCAAGCAAGACCCTCCATCTTGGAACAACTCCCGAATCCCAGAATTGCAGGGCAATGGCACCAAGTGGGCATCTCCTTTGGAGCTCTGTGTGCTGGGCCATGGGCTGCAGCCAGAAGCCCGTACGAGCCGCAGCCAGGACAGATCTCATCCAGAGTCACAGCCCCAGCACAAGGAAGTGGCGTGACAGGTGGCCAAGGAGGGGGGTCACATTGCTGCTGGTCACCCTAGAACACATGAAGTACTAGAGAGGTGTTCGCACTGCACCATGGATGGTAGGCAAACCAGCTTACACTGGGGTATCTTGGAAAGACCTTGAAGTTACCCTGCCAAAGGGTCTCCAAAATCTTAAGCAACAGCTGGATTCACTTCCAGATCCTGCTTTGCCTTGGGTTTAAATGTTAATGAAAACTTTAGACCCTACAATGATACCCTTTATCTTTTCAAGTGCTGGCTTTAATTAGAGGGGGAATATATTCGCGCTTCGAGGCCCATGTGTTTTACAAGATAACCAGTGTTAATGACAGCATCATTTAGACAACAGCAATGGTGAAACAGTGTCCTCCAGTCTTACTGACCAGAAAACCAGATGTGTGGGGGAGGACCCCCCAAAGGCCGTTGTAGAACTCAGACAGATGTGAGAATAGACCAGAAGCAGGTGCAGATGTGGGTGGCCTGGGACTCTGCACTCTTCATTGCCTTTGATCATTCCTTCACTGCACCTGCCTACAGCATAAGCAGTTGCAAAAACAGTAGAAAAAGTTTTGTTTTGTTTTGTTTTTTATTTAAGGTTAAATGGAACGATAGTTACTGTCCGCAACTTGATAGGATCCAGAACCACTGAAGAGACAAGCCTTTGGTCATGTCCCTGAGGGGTTTTGTAGGTGGAATTCACTGAGGTAGGAAGATCTTCCCTACTGTGATTGGCACTATTCTGCTGCAAGGGGAGGAGGGTCCTGAACTGCTGAAGGAGGAAGTAAACCAACTCCCAGAATTCATGTCTTCCTGCTTCCTGACTGCGGATGCAATGTGACCAGCAACTTCCAACTCTGTTAGCCAGAAAAAGCTCTTCCTCCGTTAAGTTGCCTTTGTCAGGATATCACAACCCAGCAAGGAGAAGAGTAACCAGGACAGGTGGTAAGACAGCATTGAAGTCTCCATCAAAAGCTTTGTTTAGATGCTAATTGCTCCTGACATGAGAAGGTGGTGGTGCAGATTAGAACATCCAGAGCCTCCAACCCTCCCCTGCTTCCCCGTCATGCCAATACTACAAACTTAAAGCTTCCAGCCCCTACTTGCAGCCATGCCACCCTGGGCCTCAGTGTGCTTCAAATTCTCTGGCTGGGCTAAACACCCACATGCTTCTTGGTCTGAGTGAACACGACCAAGCCTCCAAAACAAGAGGCCTGTTCTTTTTTTTTTTTTTTTTAAGATTTTATTTATTATGTATACAGTGTTCTGTCTGCAGGTATATCTACAGGCCAGAAGAGGGCACCAGATTTCATTATGGATGGTTGTGAGCCACCATGTGGTTGCTGGGAATTGAACTCATGACCTCTGGAAGAGCAGCCAGTGCTCTTATCCGCTGAGCCATCTCTCCAGCCCCAAGAGGCCTGTTCTTTACAAGGGGTGGGAGGTGAAGCTTCTGAGATTAGGAAATATGATGCATGCTCCCATGCCTGGCTCCCCAAAGCTTCTTGCCAAGTTTATACCTAGGTCATCTGCAAAGAACTTCTGCTGGAGCTAGAAGCAAACCAAAGGACTGTTCATGCCCATAACCCCACTTCTGCCGATTAGCTGCACACTTGCTGCAAATCCTGGAATTTTTCCATCCGGAGCTGTGGAGTACTTTTTATTTAGAAAGAATTTGCAGTAATTGGGTGATTCAGTGCCTGCTCAGCGGATTGTCAAAAGACAAGAATTCTCACCCACGGGTACAGCTAAGCAGGCTGAACTTACCAGATCTGCTGCAAAGCTGATGTTTTTAAGTTTCAGAAAATTATAGACCTCAAATTCTTTTTTGTTAAAATAGATCATGGGCTCGAGTACGTGTTTTTTACTGGGTCCTGGAGCCTCCAGCTACCTCCTGCTCCTCTCTCCCCAGGGTCAGGCTTGTGACTCTGACCACATCAATCTCACCTGAATTGTCATGCTATTAAAATGAGAGTGGCAGGGCTTATCTCTTCAAAGACACCAGAAGCACCATTGATTATATAAATGGCCAAGAGGTGCCATGTTCACCCCTGTTATGCAGGCTCATGATTGTTAGTGTGACTGTGTTGACTTCAGGGTAGTGCCTGACCCATGGGTGTAGTTCTGGAATGGAGTCTAAAACGTGTGGCTTTCAATCTGGGTACCACCCAAAATGGTTGGGCAAGCAGCTTGGGTAACAAGCAAAGAGGACTGGGAAAGCACAAAATATCAGAACAAGCAGAAACAAGCAATGTGAATGGTCTCTGAGAGCTTACACAATGTGAGTGGCTTCAGGGACCCCTGGCCTGTACTAGGGTTTAGACTAGCAGTTCTCACCCTATGGGTCACAACCCATTTTGGGGGTCACATGTCAGATATCCTGCATATCAGATATTGACATTATAATTCATAACACTAGCAAAATTACAGTTATGAAGTAGCAATGAAATAATTCTATGGTTGGTGTCACCACAATATAATAAACTGGATTAAAGGGTCACAGCCTTAGGAAGGTTGAGAACCACTAGTTTAGAGGGAGATTCCTGAGGATTTAATAAAACAAGACAGAGCCCCATCTGCCGGGATTGCACAGACACACAGTAGATGAAACTGGAGTGTGGGGGTCCCTGCAAACATCACAGCCAGCAGGAAAGTGATCCAGATGGGGTAGGAAGGAAACTCAGTTCAGCTTGAGTTCACCAGCACTGAGGCAAACTTCTGAAATCTGATGCCAAGTGTTTTTGTTTTTTACAGTAAAACTTTGAAAAAAAAATTTCCTCATGTCAGTTATCACAACAAAGCTTTAGTTGTGGCTATATCAAAACTCCTTTGCAAGGGACCTCTCTTTAGCAAACTCCCTGTGACCTCTTCTACTAGGATGGGCTCTATTGGCTGAGAAACAGTGCTCAGGACTGGGGGGTATTGGGGTGAGGGCTGGCCCCGTAGGCTAGCAAAAGATCTCTAAGACCTCAAGCAGCATCCACTCCAGTCTTCTGGGTGGAACAAGTGCCGGTTTCTTCCATTGAAGAGACAAGCCTGAGTGTTCAACAATTCTGGTTTCCTATCTGCGAGCATGTGGACCTTTTGCCCTCTATACTGGGTACGGGTGTTTATAACACAAGATTTTTATTTTTTAAGTTGTAGTTTCTGGAAAACAGATGCAAAGATGAACCAAATAGTCCTAGGAGAAGGCAGATCACCAACCCAGGCCTCCCTCTCCTAAGGGCCCAACTGTAGAAGTTTAGGTTAGGTTGAGTATCTGAGAGTGTCTGAGAGCCCCCACTGTGGTGGTGAGAGCCAGAGGTAACAAGCCTGAAACAAGGAGACATGCTCCATCATAGAGGGTCAGTACTCTAGACAACTTCCTGGAAGAACCAGGATGAACTTCTGCTGTGCCCCATGAAGGTGCATACTAGGGGCCTCCTACAGACTAAGGCCTGCCCCCTTCCCCCACGGTATGCTGCAGGCAGCAGAGACAACAGACAGCAGCTTTCATTCCTTCACCAGCCATAGATAGCACCTTCTTACCCCTCTAGAGGACTTTTCATGTACTGAGAACCTTGAGTTGCCATATGTCCTTACAGGTGATATAATGAGGCCTCCACTGCCCCTAGACCCAAGAAGCAATGACAATGTGCTGATAGAACTCAGTAACCCACGGGCTATGGAAATTCGAAATCACTTTCTACCATTTTAGGAGAGAGGTGCCAAAGCTAAGGATCTGTGAGCAGGAGAGACAACGAAGTTCAAAGGTCAGGCAGTGCTGAGCTGACACCAGAGCAGGTGGGTGGAAGAAGTAGGGGCTTGGTCACCATGCCAACTGCACCTAGCCTAAATTACCTGTGAGTTAAACTCCGTACCAAAGAAAACCACTTCAGACTGCCGGGTTATAGCAGCAGGTCCCTCCTAGAGACCAGGTCTTCCCCAAAAGCCATATCTATGATTCTGCCATAGTGAGTACATTACTGGCAGTCATGAAGGGCAAGTTCAATCCCACAGGTTCTCAGATCCTTTTACCTATGGTTACCCTCTCTGTCGAAGATCCTTGCCCTTGCTGAGGCCAAATCCACTTCTTTTGCTCAAGAGAGAACACAACAGTCTTTGTTTATTTGTTTAGTAATTAAACCATTGGGCCCAACCCATCAAGCATTCGTGAGTGTACTTTTCCATGGTAGAGTTAGAAACCAGCAAGGAACATTGATCTGTGTTCCATTCTTCATACCCGACAAGGAGGTGTCTCCACAGATCCCTGGGGTACATCACACTGGTAATCTTATTCGGGCTAACTCTCCTCTGTCTGTGCTCATGCAGCCTTCATCCTCCATCCCCGTGGGGATCTCAGAGCCGTAAGGAGGGAGGTATCAATGCAGCTTTACCCAACACATTTAGTGACACAGCAAACAGATCTGCCCCGGGGGAAAACACAATCTTTTATTTCCCTCAAAAGCATTCATGAAGGGGGAAAAATGGTGCAAATATAGTATTCTGACAGAATAGTGACAGCTTTTTGCAAGTATAAATACAATCCTCACAATAAAACATAATTTCTCCTCTGTGGGCTATGCTGTTGTTTACTATAAGCTACATCTATTTTCCTTCCTTCTGTCACACGCCCCGTCCAGAACCTCAAATATCATCCAAATAGATAGAAATGCATGGCAGACAGACCAAAGAGATTTTTTTTCCCTTTATTGCAAAGAGCTTATGCTCAACAAGGCTCGATTCATAAATCCTACAGTGTGAATGAAAGGGGATTTGAGAAATGTATTCTTTTTCTAAAACAAACCAGTGTTTTGCATGTACCAGGGGAGCTGGTATAGTGAATTATGCTTGTTGACATGTTTCTCAATTGATCATCTGGTCGACCGCTTACAAGCTGCCAAGCACCCACTCTGTCTTGCAAAGGAAATCTTTTCAAAGGTAATATATTTTTAAGTAGCCCCATATCAAAGATTTTGTTGAACCACCATAAAGTAAATGAGTTCTGAGCCTGTATTAACAGAACATGGTATATTGCACTACCGTTTACTTCCTGTGCCTACCTAAAGTTTAAATAAAGTTCCATCAATCCATCCAGACGTTTTTATGAAATGTAATTAAAGATGCATTGCACACGAGGAGGCACAAACAGTTCACTCAACTCTCTTAATTCACTTTTATGGAGGGACTCAGACTCCGCTGGTTTGATTACACTTGTGGACTTCAGAAAGTCAGCTCGAGGAGTGTGGGCCCAGCATTGGGTAACAGCAGCTTTCTACTGATCCAACAACCAGGGTTCTGGACACTGACGTCCATAACACCCTGAAAGTCTGGTACTTGAACAGCATCTGACCTTGGCTGTAATGGCACTGGCGGGGCTCAATTAACTGAGGGATAGCCACCTGGGGTAAAAAGAACCAAGTACAGAGTAGAATTAGAGAAGCAGGAAAGATGTGGTGGAAACACAATCTTTCTTCCACTTGGGAAACAAGATTGCCCCTGGTGACTGGAATTAGGGCACAGACATACCTGTCTAAAAGCCTTTTTGAGCCATCTTAGAGAGCTCAGAATGCCATGCTGTTGGTGTTCTCTGTCTGTCTCTCTCTCTCTCTGTCGTGAATGTTCACTTTTGCCTGTTTGTATTTCACGGTTCTGATTAAGGACTCAGTATCAGCCAGATATGGTGGCACACACCTTTAATCCCAGCACTCGGGAGGCAGAGGCAGGTGGATCTCTGTGAGTTCAAGGCCAGCCTGCTCTAGTCTACAAAGAAAGTCCAGGACAGCCAGGACTGTTACACAGACAAAAAAAAAAAAACAAAAAAAAAAAAACAACTCAGTATCACTTCCCCACTGGCCCATAAAGTGAAGAATGGCTATCAGAAAGTTGAACCTGGTAGTACAAGTGAATCCCAGCAGTGGAGAAGTAGAAGGAAGAAGATATGAATGTCAGGCCAGCCTGGGCAACATAGCAGGTTCAAGAAACCCTAGACAATATAAAAAACAAAACAACAACAACAAAACTTCAACTAAAGAAAGAGGAAGGGAGGGAAAAAGAGAGGGAGGAAAACAAGATGGGGAGGGAGAGGAGGAAAATTAGTTGTCAAACTCAATAAGAATTGACTGGGTTCTTTGAAAGTTTCCATGTCTTCCAATGTGAAAATAAAAGATTAGAACATTTTGCTTAGAGCCACAAGTCCATATTTCAAATATATCAAACAGGGTCAGAATAAGCTTCTGATGCTCATTTATCTCAGATGGATTCTTGGAGTGATCTGTCAGTCAGACAGATGGTCAACAACTACTTTGGCCCCTAAATGGAAGCCCTGATGCAGAGGCTGGAAGAAGGAAAGACCTAATAAGGATTTTACCTTTTCTATGTAATGTTTTTTTCTTTCCAAAATACAATTGCTTCCATTATTTCATTAAATTTAGGTCCTACCAGATCATGAACAAAGTATTTCTTCTATACCTCTTACAAAAATGAATAAAAAGTGAGGTTGAGAGCTGGCCAGTGTGTTGCTCCAACTATGTGTCACTATCCAGTGGCAGAAGAGAAACACACCCCAGTTCCAAAACAGCTTCCTTTCCAATGCACCCCAATAAGCAACTTCCTGATCAGTGGATCTCAGCCTCCCTAACACTGCAGCCCTTTAATCCAGTACCTCATGTTGCAGTGACCCCCAATCATAAGATTATCTTTGTTGTTACTTCATAACTGTAACTTTGCTACTGTTATGAATTATAATGGAAATGTCTGTGTTTTCTGGTGGTCTTAGACCCCTGTGAAAGGGTCATTTGATCCCCTCCCCTAAAGGTCGGGATCCACAGGGTGAGAATCACTGTTCTAGATGGTTCTAGATGGTTCTAGCATGGGGCAAAGCAGCTCTAGAAGGAGACAGTGTAGCCTTCTTCTGGGGGGAAAAATCCATTTACAAATAGGAAAGTAAATTTCATATCCAAACACAGTCCCGCCATAATTTCATCCATTCCTCTTAAACTGTCTTGGGTAGAATTTTAAATAATAATTCTGTCTGTGGACCCGACTAGTCCCCCTCTCCCTCCCCTGCCCCGTCTTCTCTCCCCACTCACACATATCAAACTGCTCCCAGCATTAAGGGAATAGGAGTCTTCTTCAAAAACTCTCTGCTCCTTACTGCATGAACCCTCAGAGTGGCTGTCAGATGATAATCTGACAGTCCCCTGGCAGTTGCTGCTGTACACCCCCTTCAGGGAGCAACACTGGCTTTTCTTCAGTGCCCCATTCAATAGAAAATAAAAAATACAGGCCCCTCATGAAAATTATTTCTCTAGCTGCCCCCTTCCTTTGAAAAGGGCAGGACTGGCTGTGTTTACAAAACCTGCTGCCTTTTTAAAACTATTGCTTTGTTACAGGCTTCTGATATCAGCTCCGGAGGAGGCGTTAGAAGACCTTCTGAATGTAAAACTCCTCAAGGAGAGCCCAAGGTGGTGCTAATAACAGCTGTCAACCTGAAAAGAGGTAATTATAAAGCCATGATTAAAACAAACCCTTCGGATGTCACAGCCTTCTTCAGCGGAACACCAGGTTGACAGGGGATCAGCCCTCAGACCGCTCCCTGAATAAGCCCCAGGAATAACGGCCAAACGCATCCCCAACTGAAACACCCACTGAGTGAAGAGTGAGCATCTTGTGCTGCCAGCTAGCAGCAGCACCTCCCCCAACCTGCCTCTTCTTAGGACTCTCCAGCCTGAGTGCCTGACCCTCTGCAGATCCCCAGGCCCTTCTGCCAGCAAAGCCAGATCTACAGAGAGACCAATCAAGCAGCCATCGCTGCCTTCTCTCTCCTCTCCTTCCCCAGAGCAATTTTTTTTATCAGCCATGCTTGGGGAATTCTAGTTTAGTAATTTCTGACCACTTGGATGTAGGCTTGCTTGGAAACTAAACAATCAAGAGTGATAAGATGATGGCAGAGCAAGACAGGGTGGGCAAGTCCTTCATAATTCCTGCTTTACAATTAATGTCTGTCAGAGATACTGGGCCAAAAGCCTGAAGGTAGATGCTCCAATGTTATAGAGAGAAATCAGGGGCTGTCCAGTGAGTCAGTTGTCTGTTATCTCTTAGTTTTGGAAGCTGCTGGCTCTGCACTTCCTGTTTATTCAGATATATTTATCCTTCTCAGGTCTGATGTGGTTGAAGACTAGATAACTATAGTCTCACAGTTAAGTTTTAAGTTGTTTAGGAATTAAGAGGATGTTCTAGGTCTAAGAAGTTTTTTTTTTTTAAGGTGGTAATGCAAGTTAGGATGGAAACTGAGTTAGATACAGAACTTTAAACTCCTTGAGATCGATAGATAATAGAACATTATTATTAGTTGCCAAATACATATGGACTGGACATTAGGAATGTATTTTATTCCTTATAATTTTCATAATCATTGCCTAATTGTTCTTATTGTTTTGTATTGTACTTATTGTTATAAGAAAAAGAGTCTGTTATTGGACTAAAAGGGGAGATGTGAGGGGGAAGATACACCTTAAATAAAATAATAATAATAATAATAAAGATGATGGCAGAGGCTCTGAACCCTATTGACCTGTGTGGGCTGGTTCTGGGCAGGGAGGGTGGCTCGGTTGGTAAAGTGCTCAGCGTGCCATGCGAAGACCCGAGTTCAGTCTCCAGAGCCCATATGAAAAAGCTGGGCACAGTAATTCATACTTGTAACCCCAGAACTAGAGAGGTAGAGACAATTTGGTCCCAAGGGCTCACTGGCAGCCAGCCTAGCCTTATCATCTGTGAGCCCTAGGTCAGGGAGAGACATTGCCTCAAATACCTAAGGCTGTCTCTGACCTGAAGTTTTGACAGAAAACTTCTCAGAACAGAGAAACTCCAGGAGCCCATGGGATTTCAACAGTTCCTCTCAAAGGGCTATGGCTGACCTGGAGGGAAGACCTTAAAGATGTGGAGGACCTGATAGGCCAAGATCAGTAGACAACAGACCTAGGCACACATCAAACTCCAGCCACTCTCCAGCTACATTTTATGGTCCCAATCTCCAAACCAGACCCCTACCAGACCCATAGTACCCACATCTTGTTGGAAATGCTGAAACTAAAGCCCTGGCCAGACCTGCCAATCAGAGCCAGCACTTGACTAGGCTCCCTGAGAATGCTACACACATGCCAGGGATATTCACTCTGCACCCCCTGGGTCTCAGCTTCCTCCAGGGAAGGAGAGAAATAACCTCTTCTTCAAGGACATCAAGAAGAGTGACAGAACCCCCGAACATGGCAGGCATTTCATTAGCAGGCTGTCTTGTTCTCCTGCCTCCCATGTCTCACTCCACAAGGAGAGCAAAAAGAGTACTACCCTCCCCAGCTCCTCCTTCCTTCCTCCAGTTGGAACTGAATCATAATGAAAGGCAAACACATTCAGCTGGAAAGTGCTTGCTAGCCAAACCCTCCTGCTTCCAGCTGTGAATCTCCAAGGAGACAGCAGCACCCCAGCTGGGAGGGAGGCCTGCCATGTCCAAGTCTCCTATCAGTTCTCTGGTGGAAGGGGTGGGAGTGAGAAAGACCAAAGGTGTCTGTCAAGCAAGGACAAAGTGGCAGAAATGACAAAAAGTGAGCAGGGCCCTACTTCCTAGTAGTGAGAACAAAACAGACTCTTTGTTTGCCCTAAGACCTCATAGGCTCCATGATGCCCCAGTCCTGTAAGAAAAGCATAGATCCCCTCATTAGTTTCTCCAAAACACTGACCCCCCAGAATGTCACAGCCATTGTTTGTGGAGGGCTCTCTGGGTTTTACACTGAACAGCTTGTAAGAATTACCACATTCATCTTCACAGCAGCTCAGTGAAGGTGGATCTTATTGTCACATATACCCCCCCACCACTACCACATACGAAAGAACACACAGAGGTTGACAAAAGGTCACACATCAGCAAGTCACAGTGCCTAGTCTTAATATCAGGCCTTGGGCCTCTGTACCTGACCTCAGTCTGTGTCTCCAACTCCAGGATACCCCAGAGATGAGAGGAGAGCTGAATAAGCCCTGAGCCCCATAGAGCAAAGACATTGTGTGGTTTCTGAATTTGGCCACAGATTAAAATCTCTTGAAGAAAGGAGATGAGAGGAGGGAGAGGAGAAGGAAGAAGGAAAGGAGGAGGAAGGGGAGAGAAGAAGAAAGGGAGGAGAAGGAACAAACAAATGAAAGGGGAGGGAGGACAGAAGGGAGGAAGGGAGGGAGGGGGAGGGAGGGAAGGACCTGAGCCCTACTCCAGACCAACAAAATCAAAACCCTGAGGGAGGGGCCCAGCTGCTACATTCTTTGTTGCCTGATGAGTCTGAAACATAAGGTAGCTTATGAAGCTGTGTCTTTCTCCCACCTCCCTTTCTAGGCTCCACTTTCTCTCCTCCACCAAGGAGAACAGAAGATCCATTCTTTACCTAGAAGGTAGGAGATGAATAAAGGAAGAGAAAACAAGATAAAAAGCTGGGTTTGGGGGCAATGCTTCCTAAAATCTCAAACATCCCACTTGACATAAAAGGAAGTTGTAATGATTACTCTTCATTATCATCTTGACTGGATCTGAAATCACCTGTGAGACACAGTTCTGAGCATGTCTGTAAGGGTTGTTTCCAGAGAGGTTTACCTGAGTAGAAAAGACATACCCTGCATATGGATGGTACCCATCTTAGTTACTTTTCTCTTGTTGTGATAAGACACCATGGCGAACGCAATTCAGAAGAGTTTATTTGAGGCTTATAGCTTCTGAGAGTTAGTCAATGGCTACTATCATGGCAAGGAGCATGGCAGCAGACAGGCAGGCAGGCAGGCATGACCCTGGAGCAACAACTGAAAGCTTACATCTTGAGACACAATGACAGTCGGAGAGAGAGATGCTAGGAATAACAAAGATTTGTCTTTCCCTTTTCTTTTTTTCTTTTTCTTTTTCAGACAGGGTTTCTCTGTGTAGCCCTGGCTGTCCTGGACTCACTTGGTAGACCAGGCTGTCCTTGAACTCACAGAGCTCTGACTGCCTCTGCCTCCTGAGTGCTGGGATTAAAGGTGTGTGCCTCCACGCCCGGCTGTCTTTCCCTTTTCTAGAATTGGTAATTCTTTTCAACACACCCACTCAGAGAACACTGGGACAGGAAGCTTTGGGTTTGAGGTGGGTACAGAAGACACGAAATCACATTGAGCTTCATCCCTTTTTGTTTTCTTTCAATTTCTGTGTGTGTGTGTGTGTGTGTGTGTGTGTGTGTGTGTGTGTGTGTGTGTGTGT
>CAJQZJ010033149.1:1251789-1265846 GCA_907164525.1 Lophiomys imhausi
GGTATTCACTAAATCTAACTTATATTAATCTATCAGCCCCTTCACTAAAGCAGTTAGATTGACTCCCAAGCTATCTGCCATTTACTCCCCAGATCTGATTCATGTTGTCTGTGGTTTTCTAAGCTGTCTTAAAGTGACACTTGGGACAAAAGAAGGTTGATGAGTGACTGGCAGACAAAAGATAGACACATAAATGGCAATGCTAGTAATAGAGGAAGGAAATGGATAAATGGATATCTGGATGTATTTATAGCTTCAGGACGAACCGAGGCACTAAGCAACCATCACACAGGGTCATTAAAGGGCTGGGGATAGCATTCAGAAGTCAAGGCTTTCTGGCCATTAGGACACTCCATGCCAGGTAGTCACTTATCCCCACAGTGAGCATTTCCTGGTGCGCTTTATGTGATGGACACGGAGCCCAGAACCAGTAAAAAGGAGTCCTCCCACCTTCTGGGAGATCTCTTTGATTTGAACATGAACCTCGCCCAGGGTGAGAAACTGTCCTCATGTAGCCAGAGGCTGAGCACTCGAGTAAGGGTTGATCAACACCCTTTGGTCTTTCCAAAGGTGGCAGAAGATCAGAACATTCTCCTGCTGTCTCCCCACTGCCCCTGCCACAAACCTGGAGGCATAGGTGCACCCAGCTGCCGGCATGCTCAGCTCCCAGTATTTTCCAACTATGACAGTCATGGAACAACCTAATGGAAGGCAGGGCAAGTAGTGAAATGCCTTTTTGAGGGTGGTGGCTCTGAGGCTTCCCACACCTGTCAGGAGGGCAGGGCAGGCACAGCCAGTGTCTCCTGGTGCCTTAGTTGATTTTCCACTTCCATCATTTTAAAACACAGAACGAGCAGTTTATAAACAATTAAATTTTATTGTCTCGGGGTTTGGAGGCTGGAAAGTCTAAGAGCAGGGACTAGCCTCTGGTGAGGGCATGAGTTGCCCATGGTGGAAGGTGGGCGTGCACACCTGTGTGTGAAAAAGACAAAAAGGAACCCAAAGCCATCCTTTACCTCAGGGTCTCACCCAGTGATAACTGAGCTGTCCCTGAAGGAACAAGGGTAAATCCCCCAACCTAAGCAGCTCCCAAAAGGTCCTGCCACTCACCACTGCCCCTGAGGGATTTCAATTTTTTAATATGTATTTGTTTTTATTTTATATGCATTGGTGAAGATGCCAGATGTCCTGGAATTGGAGCTATAAACAACCATGAAATGCCATGTGGGTGCTGGGAATTGAACCCCGGTCCTCTGAAAGAGCAGCCAGAGCTCTTAACTATGTCTCAAACCTGAGGGATTCCAATTTTATTATTGTTCAGGAGAGGAGCCCTCAAAGCAAAGCACCTGTGGTCCAGAAGCCTGGGCTTAATAAATGGCTGGTCCAATGTAGCTCCATGAAAACAAAGCACTTCTCCCTCCCTCCTCAGTCCTCTCCCACAGGAGAGGTGCAGCTCCCAGCCCTTGGCACAGTCCCCCAGAGCCAGAAAGAAGGGCACCTGGGGCATCCTTGAAGAACCAGAAGATCAACCAGGCCATGCTCCTATGGCAGCCAGCATACAGCAGGTGCTTCATAAATGCTTACAGTGTACACACAGTGGACAAGTCTTCACAGGGTACAGGCACTGGACCAGTGCTGTCTGAGCACAGGTGCTTGGTCAATGCTTTCAGGGCACAGCGGCCTCGTAAGTGTTTATAGGGTAAAATCACAAGAGGCCACAGTTTTTCCAGGCTGGTTTACGAATGCCAGAGCACTTTAACGCATATGTAGTTGGATTGTCTTGTTTTGGTTACCTCTGTAAGACTCACCTTCTTGGGTGACACTCAGGTTTAATGAGACAGGAAAGTGTATGGTGACGGGGTACAGATTCTGGGTGCAAGTTGCCTGAGCTTCAATCCGGTCTCTCTCATATTTCATGGTGTAACACTATATGACCCATTCATTCCCTCTATGCCTCGGCTTACCCATCTATCTATACAATGGGGACAATCCTAGTTCCTTTCTCTTTGAGTTTCCGTGAGGATTAGATATGTTAATTTAATATTTAGAATTGGACCCATATCATGTAACTAATAATTTACCTGCTATTGTAATGAGTTTTATTATTGTCCTCAAAATATCACAATGGAAAACAATGGCCTCGAACAAGAGGCCAGAATCTTGAACTGGCTTGAGGTAGCTTAGCAATAGAATACTTGCCTAGCATGTGCAAGGGCCCTGAGTTCTGTTCCCAGTATCATTTAAAAACAGAAAAAAGGGCCGGGCGGTGGTGGCGCACGCCTTTAATCCCAGCACTTGGGAGGCAGAGGCAGGCGGATCTCTGTGAGTTCGAGGCCAGCCTGGTCTACAAAGCAAGTGCAGGACAGCCAGAGCTGTTATACAGAGAAACCCTGTCTCGAAAAACCAAAAAATAAAAAAAAAACAGAAAAAAGATGATGATGATGATGATGATGATGATGATGATGATGATGGTGATGATGATGGTGATGATGATGATGATGTTGGAATCTAATATTTGAAAGGCTAAAGCCAGTTAGTTTGGTCCCACATTTCCAGGGGTTGCTTTTGCCTCACAAGGAGGTGAAGATCTGCTACACAGTGAAAAGAACAAAAGATGCTGTGCAATCAGAAGAAAACAGGCCTGGCCAGTTGGTCAGCGACCCTTGTCCTCCCTAGGCTCCCCTCTCTGCAAAGGGACAGAGGGATCTCCATGCATTATCAGATTTGTTTCACTTTTTTTAAACTCAGACTACTTGTAGCTCTGAGATCTGCCCATCTCTCCTCCTCCTTCCTGGGCACATTTGTGGATGTCACTGTGATATTATTATACATTTGAATATGCATCTTGTCCAACCAAATAAGAGCATGAGAATTCGCAAATGATGATGCAGTGGAGCCAAGGGCTGCCCCGAAATACATATGCTTCAGCAGGTGTGTTCTCCCTCCTCAAATCTCCCCCACCACCACACCCAGTTTAGACCACATGGAGGATTGTAGTGTGTCTTAAGTTACTTACTGGCTTATGATGACTATTCCCAGGTGACCGACAAGCCACTGTCAAATTGCCATGTTTTTCACACTTTCCTTAAAAAAAAAAAATCTTCTAAGGGTCAGAGGAAGAATGGGTCAGTCGGTAAAGTACTTGCCACACAACACAAGTGTGTAGACCTGAGTTCTATGCTCAGAAAACACAGGGAAAAAAGAACCTGGGATGGTAGTGTGCCCTTAGAATCCCAACACTGGGGAGGGGAACAGGTACATCCTTGGGACTTTTTACAGAGCTATTCCAGGTCCCAGTGAGAGATCTATTTTCAAAAACCAAGTTAGACAGCTCCCAAAGAACCACTCCTTAAGTAGACAGACAGACAGACACACATTTTTATGAGTTGATACATGCTATAAATGGATTGTATTCTTTTCAAATGCTAAACCATTTCTCAATAATTAAGCATGGTTTTTACAGCAAAAAAAGAAATGAGTTTTTTATGTTTAGGTAACTAGGTAGACTACAAGGTAGCATTGATGTTCATTTGTTTTCTCCTTGAACTTTTTACACAGGGGTGCACATGTAGTCCAGATTGGCCCTAACCTCATGTTAATCCTCCTGCCTCAGCCTCCCAAATGCTGGGATTACAGGTATGTACCACTACAGTGTCTGTCCTGAATCTAATTAAATGAAAGAGCCCACACCAAAATTGTATTCACTTGTGGTTTTTCACTGGGTAAACTTGGACAAATAAGGACACGTAATAGAAGGTAGAAATTTTGAGCATTTGGTATGTTGAAGAGGCCTCTGGATGCAGTGTCTAAGCCCGTTAACAATACAACATCAGTCATATGATTTACAGACATTTAAAGTCAAGGAGCAAACAGGAAAACTAGATCCAAGGCCACCCGCACTCCGGGCTTATCTGGCCTCTCCAGCACTGGCCAGAGGCTGAGCTAAATTAAGAGAGCTCCTCTTGGCTTTGAGAAACTGGAACACCGAGGTCATCTGGAGGAGGCAGAGCTGTCTGCGGCCTGAGGTCTTCATCAGGCAAATATCTCCTACAACTAACCCGACAGTAACAGAGCCCAACAGGGCCAACCAATCTACTCTGGCCCTTCCTTAATCCTCAGAAAAAAATTCCCCTGAAATCAGGTTTTAGTGTCTAGTAGGGAAAATGGCACTGAGCCTCAAGTTCAGAGAAACCCCAAAGCAGGAAGTGGGTGATGAACAACAAAAGCCAGGGACAAGTGCTCAGCCCCCTTTCTCCATCCTACGGGGACAGCCGCAGAAACCAGCACATCATCCAAGCCACCAACCCTCAGGGAAGCCAAGGAAGAAGACATTGCAGCTGATGACACAGAGCCGCCTCTGAATTTCACAATAAAGAAACATTTTTCAGAGTCGCCCTAGAAAACACCAGCCTCCCTGTTTAGTTGTGCCATCTGGACTTCGTGCCAGAGGACAGCAGCCTCACTCGGCATTGTGCGTGATCCTCTTTTCCTGCAATTAGCAGGGGACAGACTGTCCCACATTGTGCTGTTGCTCTGGCCTCTTCCACATTTAAGCACTGCCCAGCATTTGACTGCCCACCTCCAGCCTGGAGATCAGAATCCATGGAGGCCGTGAAGAAGCAGGTTGGCGAGAAAGCACACCATAAGAGGGTCCAAAGGAGTATTAGAATTACCAGGCCTAGCTGGGTCATCATCTGTCCCCACTGCCTGAGGCACTGCAGCTACCACCCAATGCCGTGGGCAATGGGAAGTTTAGTTACTTGTTTCTCTTCTGGGCTGAGGCTCATTCTAAGTAGATGAAAGACTTTCCTGGGGACAATGTGGTTCTACCCTTGGTACTCAGTGCTGGTAATTAAATTCTCCATGTTACTTACTAACCTAAATCCTCAAGCTTGCCACTTTATAGTCAAAAAATATCTTCAATTAGGCCTTTAATCGCAGCACTCTCAAGGAGGTAGAGGCAGGCTGATCTCTGTGAGTTCAAGGCCAGCCTGGTCTACAAAAGTGAGGCCAGGAGAGCCAGGGCTGTTACACAGAGAAACCCTGTCTTGAAAAACAAACAAACAGACAAACAATAAAATCTTCAGAATCAATGTTCCTGGTGCAGCTGAGAAACCCAACTGACCTGGACAACTCATTCCCACACCTGCCAAACAGCATCACACCTGGGGCCAAGAGAGAGCATGCTGCATCAGGTAAGGCTCCAAGGGAGCTTTTGCAAGAGATTTATAGGGCTCCCTTGGACCTTTGAGGCCAACACTATACTGTAGTGTGAATTTTAGAGTTTTAGTTCCTTTAAAAAAACACAGAAATATAATATGTTTTTTGTCTTCATTCCAGGTGTGGGATATGGGGCTGCTCTGCAGCAGCTATGATTTGCCTCACGATCTAGCAGTGGTGTGATTTTGCCAGCTGCACATAGTTTCTGTGATTGTGTGATATTTAGAATTCTGGGGACTTTTCAGAAGGTATTTAAATGCCCAGGGCCCAGAGAGGCTGGGTAGACTGTTGGTTGGTTGTTGGTTGTTGTGGTCAGGGTTTGTTACACAAAGAAGAAAAAAAAATTAAATAACCCGATGACAAAGATCATACTTGCCCCACGAAACTCAATGCCCCCTGATCAGTGATAACATGACCCCCTTTCCAACCTCTGACTTTATTCAGGGATCTCTTTCCTTTCCTCTCTATCTTTTTTCTCTCTTTCCAGGGTTAGGGGGTTGGAAGGGAAGAAAAGGGGTGGAGAAGAATAGAAGAAAGAAGAATCCACAAAGTAGCAAATGCCAGTTATACCATTCCATCCCAAACCTCAGCACTAATCTAAGGAGAATAAAAGACAGCCCAAACACACACACCTACATCCTTCTCCCTGTACCAGATCCTCTGGCTGGTGGACCAGAAGGGCTGTTTTCAATTGTATCCAAGAGGACTCTTTCCCAACAGGGAGAACCACGTGGATGAAACCTTGCTTGCAGTGTGCTGATCCCCAAAGGTTTCTGTTTTAGGAACATGGTCCCCAGTGTGGAAATGTTGGAAGGTGGTGAAACTTTCAGGAAGTAGACATTAGCAGAAAATAATGAGATCATTAGGAGCATTGCCCATGGAGGGGATTAATATAGGCCATAGGAACTCATTCCTATAAATATTCTTTAAATACATTTTTAAAAGTATGTGTGTGTCAGAAACAACCTCAGGTGTCCATTCTTGCCTTCCACCTAGTTTGAGACAGGGTCTGTTGTTTAACCACTGCATTCACTGGCTAACTGAGCTTCCCAGGAGCCTCCTATCTCTGCCTCCCATTTCTCCCCAGGAGCACTGGGATTATAGATTCTTATGATGCCATGGCCACTTGAAGTGAGTCCAGGGATCTGAAGTTGTATACTATTTCCTGAGCACAACCAGCTTTCCTGGTGTCTGTCTTCCTGTCCCACCATGTAATATCTTCCACAGGAGCTCCACCATTGTGATGTCACCCACCATTATGATGCCATCCACCATTGTGATGTCATCCACCATTGTGACGTCATCCACCATTGTGATGCCATTCAACATGAGAACTCCATCAAAGCTGATCAGAAACTGGCATGGTTCTGGTCCAGAACCATGGATTAAATTTCTTGTGTGTGTGTGTGTGTGTGTGTGTGTGTGTAAACTTCCCAGCCTTGGACATTTTTGTTATAGCAGCTGAAACAGACTAATACACAGGCCACTCCCAGGCCCACTGCTTTCCAGGGTACTCATTCTAGATGGATACAGCAGGTCCTCAGGTAGAGGGTGCCTGAGTCTTAAAACTATGAGAGACACTAAATTCTGTTGTCCAAAGTGCCAGGCTCTTCCATGCTAGGGAAGGTTCTCCCAGTAGCAAAGAGCAGCCTAAAACCCTTGGCTGGGGGTATGGGGAGTTAAAATAGCCATCTCCCCAGACATGAGTGCTCATCCTCCTCAAATACCTAAAACCCATTCTGCTTTGTGTAGGTTTTCCCAATAAATCCAGGACCTGGGGTGATTTACCAAGAGCCTTCGTTATTGGCAACAGCAATCTCACTCACCCAGAGCAGCGCAGGGAACAAGCTGTAATTTAGGGCTCTGTTTGTATTGTTTGTTCCACAGCAACAAACTCAGCAAATCATAAATTTCCTCTGAGATGAAATGTGGAAATTGACAATATTTATGAACTCAGACAAAAAAGGGCTTGACCAAGCCTCTGATTTGTAACCGAAACTTCTCCTGGTGGCACTAGCCAAGGACACAGCTTTCTTGCTTTCCCCGGCCCCAGGAACTGGGTTCTGGCCAAGGCATAGGGAGGGAGTCGAGGTGAGTATGCCAGGGACGTCCTTCCCAGGATGCTCTGTGAATGAATGCCATAGGCCAGGTGCCACCTTGCACCCATCAATATATAGCAAAAGCAATCGTCCAACACAAGATCCTTCACATTGGCCCAGACGTAAGTCTACTCAGGTACTACTTTCTCAGTAGATCTTAAATTTTAAACTTGCCCTTCCATCTAGACATACTAAATATCACCATCTAGCCAGGAAAGGAACAGAAGATGCACCAAAAAAAGCCCACCTGGCTCTGGGGGACTGAGCGCTGATGCTGCAAAGGGCATTCGATCTGATGTGCTCTCCTCTCCTGATGACTACCATTGTGCCTTCCTTTCTCACTATGTTCTTTGCTCCTCTGCTGTGGTCCATCACCAACCCCTGGCACAGATGAACCTTTACAAGTACTCCTCACTCACCCCTGTGGTGTCCTATGGCCCCAAGAAAGTCATTTTCCTCATATGACTGATCATACGGAAGCTAGACCAGGCCCTCTCTCACCACCCCTGCTCCTGACCATGCAGTGCCCAATAGACCATGGTGGTTGGAATAAGAATGGCCCCATAAGCTCATATATTTGGATTCTTGGTTATCAGGGAGAGGTACTACTTGAGAGGGATTAGGAAGTGTGGATTGAAGAGGGATTATTGGAATAGGTGTGGCCTTGTTGGGGTAAGTGTGTCACTAGTGGTGGGCCTTAGGGTTTCAAAAGCTCAAGCTAAACCCAGTGTTTGCCTGAGGATCCAGATAGAGGACTCTCAATCTACTTCTCCAGTACCATGTCTGCCTGCCTGCTGCCATACTTCTCACCAAGGTAAGTATGAACCAAACCTCTCAAACTGTAAGCAAGTCCCAATTAAATGCTTAGTTTTATAGGAGTTGCCATGGTCAGAGTGTCTCTTCACAATAATAGAACACTGACCAAGACAAAGAGAGAACACAAAAAGCCTCCAGCCAGGAACTTGAAGACTCTACAATGCCAACATCTGCTCTATACAGCCTTAGACAAACCAACCAGAGTTGTTTGCAATGCAGCTGACCCACATAAAAAAAAATGTGTGTGGTGGCTTGAATAAAAGTGGTCCCTATAGGCTCTTAGGAAGTGATACGATGAGGAGGTATGGCCTTGAAGGAAGTGTGTCACTTTGAGGTTTCAGATACTCAAGCCAGGCCCAGTGTTACTCTCTATTCCTGCTGCCTGCTGATCGAGATGTAGAACTCACAGCCAACTCTCCAGCACCATGTCTGCCCTGCTTGCTGTCCTACTTCCTACCATGACGACAATGGACTGGACCTCTGAAACTGTTAACCAGTCCCAACTAGATGTTTTCCTTTATATGAGTTGCGGTGGCCATGGTGTCTCTACACAGCAATAGAAACCCAAACTAATATAAATGAATGTAGTGGCTCACAGGTGTCCCACAGGGACTGCAGTGGGATGCTCACCCAGGCTGTCCATCATGGCATCCAGCACAGTGGAAGCAGCAGTATAAATCCCAGAGTTCTTTGAGTTGAGGCTGTCTGCAATCGTGATGATGAGGGAGAGCAGCACAGAATGTATGCTTTCTTTCAGGATGGGAAGCATTTGTGCGAGGGATTCCAGGGCCCACTGGTTCACTTTCTTGTTGGAATCCTGAAGCCTTGGGGTAAAAGCGTCAAAGACCTATTGAGGGAACAAAAGTCAAGTGTTGGTGGGAATGTGGGCTTGGCAGGAGTTGGCTAGGACCCTCCTACATCCCTGAAAGGGGTCCCCAAACCTGTGCTAGCAGGTTCCCAAAGATGAAGAGCTCATCTCCTCAAAAGGAGAACATGCAAAAAAGGGGGAAAAGACATGTCTGAGCATTGTTCCTCCTGCCTGTCAGCATCACTCCAAGGAAAAATAGAAATCCCTCCACTTATGGCCCAGTCACTGTCCAACCACAGGCTCTGATACCAAATATTATGCAAATAACTAACCGAGTGTGAACCAAGACCTTGACCCTCTCTGGCAAAGGGATGGACGCCACCCAGGAAATCTCTGAGCATTCTGAAGATGTGCTCAAACCCTCTGCCACATCCAGCTACTCTTTTGGCATTACAATGACAATTACAAAGTGAGTGCTTGGCAGGCTCCCCATACACCCCCTCCAAATCAGTTTAGAGCTCTCCAAATTGAACTAGCATCCACAAGGATAAACCAGGGAGGACATGGGTGGGTGCTCACCTGGACCAGGTTGGCAGCAATGACCTCTGGCTTGACCTTGCAGTATTCAAGCAGCTTCCCAACACCTTCCATCCGAGCCTGGAACTCCTTGGCCTCCAACAGCCTGGTCAGCTCCCGTAGCTGCTCTGCCATCTCCACACCACCCCGCATAGAGGAGCGTAGCCCCATTAGTCGTCGACCATTGGAACCAAGCCTAGGCGGAAGCAGGGGCTGATCCCTGGGGAAGAGCCCAGGGGATGAACATACCTCTCAGCCCAAGTTGCATCCCACTGCAAGGTAGGACAGACACTGTGTGTCTCCGACAGTTTAGTCCAACCCCTGCCTCTCCTCTAAATGCTGCTTGGGGACACTGCACTTGGGGACTCTGGGCATCTCTTTTCCTCAAAGGACAACAGGTAAGGTTCTCTCTTCCTGGTTTTACCTTCTCCTTTTCTGAGGACATGTAAAGAGTTGAGGGTAAGGAGGCTAATGAGGGTGTACCATGGAAAGATGACTGGTGAAAATATGGGGGAGAAGGGGTCCTAAGGATGGAACCCAGAGTCCATGCATACTAGACAGGTGCTCTGCCACAGAGATGCCCACCCGGGCCACCAGCCCAGCTAAAGTATATTTAACCTAAGAATATGAGAAGATTCAAGTTTCTGAAGACCACCACATTCTACCTCTGCTTGGTTCCCATATCCTGACCCTTGTTGGCTAGGCTCTCACACTCCTCTCGGAACAAAGAGTGACCCTGCTCCCCAACTTTGGGATCACATGCCTATCAGAGCCTAGACTGTCTCAGCCAGCATGAGAGAGGCTCCATGTAGGAGTCCTGCCTTACACACTTAGTTCAAAGCCAGGGTCTCTGAGCTCCTACCTTAGACCCAGGTCCCACCCAACAGGTTGCAATACCGTCCATTCTGTCATTTGTTCATGCCTCTCACATTCTTACCTACTGAATACCAAGAGCTGTGTTTGAATCCTGAAAACAAGAGATGAGATACACAGTCCTTTGCCTTAAGCATCTCCCAAGTAGTTGGGAGACAGAGGTATGAAGAACAGTGGCAGCCATCCACCCAGAGGATATGGGACCACAACATCAGAGAGTGTCTAGGAAAAGGTGACAGGCAAGCTGCATCTTATCAAATCAACAAGCAAGTTCTAGGTACTCAGGATAAGCAAAGACAGAACACAGCAAAGAAAGAAAGCCTTATTTGTAATAGCTATAAACTGGAAACAACCCAGATGGCCCTCAACCAACAAATGGATAAAAAAAAAAATGTGGTACATCTACACAATGGAATACCACTCAGCTATCAGAAACAAGGAAATCATGCAATTCGCAGCCAAATGGATGGAACTAGAAAAGCTCATCCTGAGTGAGCTAACCCAGACTCAGAAAGATGCACATGGCTTCTACTCACTTATAATTGGATTTTAGCCATATAGGACAGGATAACTATTGTACAACCAACAGACTGAAAGGAGCAGGAACATAGACTTTGTTACCTATTAAAGGGACAATTTGCCCTAGGAGTGCGACCATGTTGGTCCCCAGTGCAAAAGGAAACTCTTAGCCCGCATATGACTGTTGAGCTGAGAGGAGCTAATATGCAGGGTGATGTTGTGGTGTTAAGCATTCTAAATGTTAATTGGTCCTGTTTGTTGTTTTGTTACTTAATTGACTGTAATTGGTTAAATAAATGCTGAGGCCTGGAGATTGGGCCAAAGACAGAGGTAGGCAGGACTAAGGTTTGTGGGCTTTTTAGAGAGATATAGAGCATCTTGGGAAGAGGTCGCCAGAGAAGAAGCCAGGAGTAAACAAGAAAGACACACTATGAGGTAGATTAAAGAAGATCCTTCCACATGGTCTGGAACATTGGCTTACCGTGGAGAATAATAGTCCAAAGGGACATATGTATATATGGGGTTATATTTGGGTAATAGAATAGCTTAGATGGGCTAGGATTGCACAACCCAGGCCTCCTTGTTAAAATCCACATGGTGTCTGTGTGTATTCATTTATAATGGCGGGTTAAGGATTAACACCACCAAACCAATTAAAGATAGTATAAATACTGAGTAAATAGTTTAATTAGCTGTTTTTTTCTACAGTAGGGACACTCCACTTTGGGAAAGGTGGGAGAGGGAGGAGAGGGTGGGAGGGTGGAACCCAGAGGGGTGGAATGAGGACATTATGATGGAGATGTAACTTGGAGCAATAAATAAACAAAAAAGAAAGGGGGGGGGGGAGGAAGGAAGGAAGGAAGGAAGGAAGCATGAGGATGGGAAGGCTGGGAACTGATCTAGCTGGAGGGGGTGAGTACAGAATGTCACTGAAGAGCTCTTCGGGACCTCCCCAGGCATCCTGCTGTGGTCAGCTATAACCCTCACAGGACATGGCAGTGGGCTCATATTCAAGCAGAGGATTCTTGCTTGGATTTAACTGTTCCCAGTATACACTCTCCAGCCTCCAGGCCAGGTCTTCTTAACTGCTTGTGTCTAGTCTAGTCTGCTTCAGAACTAGTTCCCAGACTGACCACTCCAGCAGCTAAAGGACATGCTGATCTAAGTGAACAGAGATGCTGAGCTTAAACAGAGAGCCTGACCAAAGCAGAATTGCAATTCCCAACCCAAGACTACTGGGCTCAACAGTTCTGGCAGATGTTGCCAAGTCAGAATTGGGTCTACCTAAAATGTGTGCAGGGGAAAGCAGGCTACAAATCCATCCATTACAGATGCAAACCCAACTAGGTTTCAGACATGCCAGACCACAACCAACACCCAGGGGAAGTAAGACACCACTGGCTTTGGTCATGAGACATAAGAACAGCCATACCCCTCCTGAGTAGGCAGCCCATTTTCACACACCACCAGACTCTTCGACACCTTGCGGCCTTTGGCAGATGGAAGTTCATGATTGTCCTGTGTTCCCTTGAGAAACAGACATATAATGTAAGCAAAAAGAGATAGCGTGACATACCAGCATAAAGTATAACAAGGATAGGCCTTCCACCTGGAAGCAACCCCAGGGCACAGTCTGGAGCCCTGGAAATAGGTGGGCAGAGACCACAATCTCTGCTTAAAATAAAAAGGAATGAAGGCCCAGGGAGTTTGAAAAGCATTGGGGCAGACCCCAGTATAGGTACTGGGGACAGAAATCATAGTCAAGCCATCTGCCAATAGTCATGATGAAATGGGAGTCTCGGGAACCCAACCTCACTCCCCTGACCTACATTAGGGCTGAGTTGACCGCTTGAGTTCCAACAACTCACCCACTGTTTGGCAGCCGCCATGACTTTCCGTAGGTCATGAGATGGGAGAGACTGCTTGAGAAACGCATCAAACTTTGCATTTGCCATCAAGATATTCACCATCTTCCGGCCATAAAACCTGCCACCGGGGAAAGAACAAATGAAGAAACAGCCACTGAGAGGTCCAATAAATTCACTCTACAGTTTTATACAGCTTTCCCAATTATAATAGGAGAGGTTTGCATACTTCTAATTAGGAAAGCAATCCCTACCCTGTTAAAAATTAGATTCATAAAAGGATAAACATCATACATAATGCCATTACCAAGAGGAAATCACTATTAAATTTGTATATATTTTCTTAGTCTTTTCCCCATGCATTTACATTTTAATAGATAGCAGAATACACAGGCCACCTGCTTCCAGACTTTCCACTTTATTATTAATCATCTTCCCAGGTTATGTAATGTTCTTCATATGCATCTTTTTTTCAAAATTTTCTAAAATTTTTGTGTATGTATGTCTAGGTATATATATGTATGTCTAGGTGTATATGTGATTATAGAAATCTGCAGAGTCCAAAGACAATGTCAGAGCTCCTGGAGTCACGCGTGGTTGTAAGCTGTACATTGTAAGTACAGGGAATAGAATTTGGGTTCCCTGGAAGACCTCTCAGGTGTACCTGTCCACAAAGTACCTCAGAGCACAAGCAAGACACTATTGGCACCTTTGGCCACGGACATAAGAGCAGCTGATGCTGGTGGTGAGATAGCCAGAGAAAGGAGATATGATGGTTATCTTTAATGGCTACCTCAGGCATCGGGGAGATTCTCAGGGGAGGCACTCTGGGTCATCCAGCATGACCACTGGAGAGTGGGTGGCAGTGCTGCTCTGGGCTTATTCCAGAAGATTCCCACTCAGCAAAGAAGCTACATGCAATACCATGTAGATAGGAGAAGAGCAGGCACATCGGCCTCCCAGAGCACACCAAGGTGTGAACAGCTCACGTGGCCAACACACCACCTCTGCCCCACCAACTGGTGGGAAATAGGACCTCTAGAGCAGAGCCTGGTGACCTTGGTCCCCTTGAGCCACACTCCCCATTCTCTGAAATGAAGGCACTAGGCTGTCGGCCTCCCATCCAAACAGACACAGTGACACCAGCCCAGAAAGTAAGAGGGGGATCAACTTCAACCAACTGGGCCCCAGCTCCGGTTGTGGGAGACAATCAGCCCCTGCTGTTCTTTCACTTCACACACACACACACACACACACACACACACACACACACACACACAC
>CAJQZJ010033149.1:1272391-1297077 GCA_907164525.1 Lophiomys imhausi
TGTGTGTGTGTGTGTGTGTGTGTGTGTGTGTGTGTGTGTGTGTGTGTTTGTGAGTAAATATGTATGTGAATGTGTATTTGTGTGTGTGAATGTATGTGTGTGTATGTGAATGTGTGTGTGCGTGTGTATGTTTACTGGAGATTGATTTCATATTCTTCTAACATGCCAGTCAAGAATTGTACCATTGAGCTGAACACTAACCCTCTCTTTCCTTTTTATCTCTAGACAAGATCCCACTAAATTGCCTGGGTTGGTCTTGAACTCACTGTGTGGACCAGCCTGGCTTTGAGCATTCAATCCTATCACCTCAGCCTCCTGGATATCTGGTAATATAGCCCTGTGACACCACTACTATTGTGGTAGTAGCCAAGCTCCTATTGCTCCCCCCCCCCAACCTCCAAGCAAATTCTTGAACATCATTTATCTCCCACCTAGATTTTCAACACACACTTGCTTATAGACACACAATCAGTCACATTATGCTCCATAGGACTCACTTCATTTCTAGTCTCTAGGGTTTGTGTTGGCTTCATCTTAACCTGCCCCCTCCTACCAGTTTCTTAACAATGCTCGTAAGTATGCCTTCCCACAAGTGGTGCGCGCGCGCACACACACACACACACACACATACATATGCACGTGTGTATGCGCATGTGCAGAAAGAATTGAGGAAATGAAGGTGAGCTCATCTCCAGCCACCTGGTCTCCTGAGACAGACTGGAATCTCATGAAGTTCATTAAGGATGTAAGGACAATCAAGTTTCCAGTCCTGGGGTTCCATCATTTCCAGACAGGCCAGGTGTAATTGATAAAGCAACTTAAGAAACACTCCCATGACCGTCAAGGGAGCGAGAGGATTCAGACTCAGCTTCCAGGGAGGTCATGAGAGGAAGGCTTTCTCTTTTCCTAATTCTACCCATCTAGTCACAAGCATGCGTAGCTTCAATAACGACACAGTAACAGACCATACTGAGTCAAGACTCAGGATTGAAAGGCTTAGGCTGAAGGCCCACCATCATTGTGGGTGTCTTGTGTATACAAAGTGACTGGGGGAGGGGGTTAGACGGACCAACACTTGTCAGCATTGATGACTTTCATGATTCGTTCTCTCATACACACACAACCCGGGCCACAGGGCACAGAGAATGGTGCCTCCTAGCTAGTCATTGCTGTTGAGGAGGGCATCTGTCAATCCCTGTGAATTCTCTCCCTCTCTAAGATGAGAAAGAGAGAGCAGAAGACAGAAGGAGAGACAAAGAGAGAAAGTCTGGTCTTATACATGCTAGCCAAGCTGTCTACCACTAAGCCAAAGTCCTAGCCAACCATATCTCTTAACCACCTACAATTTTCACCTATTTTTACTTTATTCAGATCTAGCCTCTTTCTAGATCCTAAATAAATTTGTTTTAAAGGGAATTTTAGGTCACAATCATAGTAGGTAAGCTAGTTTTACTTGTGACAGACTATGGTCCTTATAATCAAAGTAGAAAGATCTTTAAACCTCCAGCCATGAAATTTCAGCTAGCTTATGAAGTCTCTGAGCCCAAACATGGGTCTCTTTGTTAAAACAAAAACCAAAAACAAAGATGAAGGCCAGCATGGTATACACACCTGTAATCCCAGCACCTGAGAGGTTGAGGCAGAAAGATCAAGGGCTACATAGCAAGACTCGCCACACAAGTGATAATAATAAAATGATAGAATCTAAAAAGGAGCCCCAACTTAAGGCTTCCTCTTGGACACAACTGAAAAGATAGGAAGAATGGAAAAGGGAGGTGAGATGAAAACATTTACAATACCAAAACTCTGCTTTGCCAGGCCATTATTATCTGCTGCATGACAGAAAAAGAAATCTGAACCAGAATGATTAATTTCAACCTTTAGTTAAAAAAAAAAAGAAGTCACCGGGCGGTGGTGGCGCACGCCTTTAATCCCAGCACTTGGGAGGCAGAGGCCAGCCTGGTCTACAAAGCGAGTCCAGGACAGCCAGAGCTGTTATACAGAGAAACCCTGTCTCGAAAAACCAAAAAAAAAAAAAAAAGAAGTCTTTTCAAGTGAAGGAACAATTCATCCATGCCTAGTACACACACACAGAGAGAGAGAAGAAGAAGAAGAAGAAGAAAAGAAGAGGAGGAGGAAGAGGAGGAAAAAAGGAAGAAGAGAGGTTCCTTTGAAGGTAAGATGGAGCATCCCCTGGTTCCTTGGCACCTCCCCTGAGGTGTCCTCATAAGATCTGCAGATTTCTTGCTCCCAGCCAACCCCATCCAGTCCCAACAGTATGAAGTCACAGGTCTTCCCAGAGCTCCCCTGGGAAATGGCTCCTTGCCCTTATCTTTGGTCCTCATATACTGATGAGCTCTCTGGGACATAGGCTGCCTAGTCCTTGACAACATGACAAAGACAGGTAGCCAAGGTCCCCCTGACCATACCCCAGAGCACCCAAGGTGGCCCCAGATAGAGGTCAAGTCCCACCTGATGCATGGCGGGCAAAGCTAGGCTCCTGCCTGCTGACAGGGATGCTGGGCAGAGAGGCTCGGTTGGCCCGTTTCCTCAGGACTCCAACATTGTTTCTGTGTGGGCTGCTCAGCCCAGTGGGCACAGACATGGTTCCACTGCCCCGCAAAGGAAGGAGGCCTGTGGGGGAGGGGGGGAAATCCTAGACTTAGCAGGTCCTCTACATCCCTGACATCAAATTTTTGTGGAAATGTTGGGTCAGCAGATGACAAGTGGAATGGACAAGATTCCCTGTCCTGTCTTAGGTTGGAGGAGGGGAGGAGTTGTGGGCAGTCCCTCTTTTGGAAGGTGGAGAGCCCAGGAGTTGTCCAGGAGGCTTCCCCACCCAATGCATCAGCACCTTCCTTTTCTGAGGCTCTCCACGTGCCCAAGCCCTGGGAAGCCAGTTCTCGATCCCTCTCTGGCTCCTTTGCCCTCTGAAGCAGCTCCATCTCCTTCATCTGCTTCAGTCGCATCTTCTCCTGGGCAGACTTGGAAATGGTGACTTGGACCTGACACAAGGTCAAGGAAATGTCTGTTAACCTTGGGCGCCCAGCCATCCTTTCTACACCTCCATGCATTTAGTCATGAAGCGTAAGACTGCCACCTATGCGTGTCAGCCACTGTTCCAGAGGGAACAAAGAAGAAGAGTTAAGTCTGAGCCCCTCTGGAGATTCATGGAAGGGGTGGGGCACAGACAATAAACAGTCAATCTGTCTGTAATGTCTGATGAGATATGCAGGAAAGAAAAGTAAAGCAACAGAGATGGCAACTTGGAGGAATTTAGGTAAGAAATCCTGTAGATAAAAGGCTCCCTTCAGGGTGAAATTTAAGTGGAGACACAAACGAAGGCAGGCAACAAAGCCACACAGTTCGGAGGAAAGAAATGTTTTAGCAGAAGAGTGACTGCGAACTCCCTGAGATTAGGATATGCCCAGAATATGGGGGAGCACTCTGAGTTAAAGCAGGCCAGGAAGTGGCAGGATCCATTTTACACTGATTTTCAGGGCCCATGCATGACAAAGGCTCCAGCTTTTCCTCAGAAAGACGTAAGAGGCCACTTAAAGTCTTGAGCAGAGGTGTGACAGGTTCCAACTTCAATTTGGGGAAAGCAGTTTCTCCAAAGACTGTACAGTCATAACATTTTATCATTAAGTAGATTGATATTCTTAAGAAGTGTGGAAATGGAGCCAGGTACAGTGGTGCACGCCTTTAATCCTAGCATTCAAGGCAGAGGCAGGCAGCTCTCTGACTTTGAGGCCAGCATGGTCTACAGAGAAAGTTCCAGGACTACACAAAGAGAAACCCTGCCTTGGGGGCAAAAAAAAAAGGAAGAAGTTGTAGAAATGGGATGAAAAGCCCCGTGTGCCCTTCAATGATGTTATCAACAACCATAGGACATTTTGTCTTCTGTTTCCCAAAGATCATGCTGACTACTGCATGGGAAGACTTGAGAGCGTGGAAAACCACTAGGGAATAATGGGACATACATGCAAGTATGGGGATGCGAGTGAGCCAGGGTAAAGGGAGGGCTTGGGGACAGTGTAGCACAAAAGCTGTTTGCAAGTACAGCTGGTTCTGCTGATACCCAAAATACAGGGAGGGATGAAGAGAAGCCGAGAGCGGACCTGGGATTTTGGGCCTGAGCAGCTAGAAGTTGCCATTCACTGGGTGGAGAGCCTGTGGGGTGAGGATTCAAAAGCAGGAGCTCTGGGCATTATAAAGAAGGATAAAGTCATGTGACACACAGAATTTTCATGGCCACCCTCACTAGAGTCTGGCCCTCATGGTGTCAGCAAAGCATCTCTGTCTGTGACATAGCACATCCTCAGGGCGGGCCCTCCACCTCTGCTTCAGAGCTGAGCGGCCATACTTGTTTCAAAGGATGAGTACAGGGCTCCCATTAAATGTCTCTGTAAGTTTGACTAAATTCATCTCAATTGTCTCAATATCAGAAAATCTTGTTAAGAAAATTTCTTTGAATGCCATATTCTACAGATCTCTTGAGGTTTTTGAAGACCACCTCTCTATTTCCGTATATTTGGATAAGCAAATTTTGCTTGTCTCTTAGCGACTTGATTTCTGGTTAACTTAGAAAACATCTGTGATACACTATGCTAGTACCTAACCAAATAACATGTTTGATGACTATTAGTTTGCATCTCTTAATTTATCCTAAACAGTTTGTGACAGTTGCTGTCAAAAGGCCAAAACTTCACATTGCATTTTTAAGCGTTACCTAGGTACAATACCTTTAAAAGGGTAAAAAAAAAAAAAAAAAATCATCTCAATCAGGGAAGAGAAGCCACCTCCGAAAGGTCACCTTCCAAGTGCAAGGTATTTGCCAGCCTGTCAGGCAACAGCTCTGGCCCATCAGCCTCTGAGTCACCTGCTCTCAGCTGCTATCTTGGGGGTCAGCTCAAATTACTCAGCCTGGTCCATCTAAGCCTTCTGTCCTCTTCCAAGCACCCCGCTCCCTTCTAGCCCACATGTGACCTTCCCCTGTCCCCCCTCCTCCCATCTGCATTCCTCCCTGTTCCGTTTCTTGTTTCTCTTAGTCTCTGCAGCCCTCCTCCTCAAACAGTCCACAGGCTCTGTCTGGCCTTAAGTGCTTGGGGAAACAGCCTTGGCAATCTTGGCTCTGCCTCATTCCCCACACATCAGCTGGCCCACACAGCAGACTTTAGAAGCATCCAGCCAGCTGGATCTCGGCTTCCCCCTCCCTTCACTTCCCCAGTACCTTGGCGCTGGACTCCCTCTGGTCTTCTTTCTTCACCAGGGAGCGGGTTTCTTTGGCATGGCTGGAGGACAATGTTGTCAGAGTACAGCCAGACTGTGACGAAGCCAGGGACTTTGGGGGGGCCTCAGTAGACTTGGCTTTAACAGCTGGGACCAAAGGCTTTGGCTCTGAGAAGTCAAGAGCAGAGACCAAGCTGAGGACATGGCACCATGGGCCATCAATGGGTCCCTGACCCTGTGGCTGATGGACTTCACTGTATAAACCCTCAATCCTCAGTCCTTCTGGTCCACACTTCCCTAATGAGGAAGTTAAAGAATCTCCAGAGTAGCATTCCCAGGTATGTCAAGGATCATGTCATACTCATTCATTCATTCAGAAAGCAAGCACTGCATATTTTATTCTCAGATGGGGAGAGGGTGAGAAAAAAAATAAGTCAAATAAAACAAATCTGCCAACCATTTTATACCACTGCAGCAGAGCTAAAAGAGGCCAGAGAATTTCTGAACACTAGTCCAACCTTCTCACTTCACAGATGGGAAAAGTCAGACCCAACAACTTTGATTTCCAAACAACATCAATGCCATAGAATCTCACCATCACTCTATATTTTCCCAATGAATGGATATAAAGGTACATTTTTAAAACAGAGACAGAATAAGGATAGGTTCCTTAATTTCCTCCTGCCCCTAAATTTGGTCATTCATCACCTCAAAAGACCCAGCTGACCAGAGATTCATTGGAATTAGGGCCATCTGGGGATGCCCAGGACTGGAAAGGGTATTTTGAGTTTGTTTCTACACAGGTCTGTGGTCCCTCAGCTTGTGGCAGGGTGAGGAAGGGCTAAGAGATCAAAGATGGGGGAAAAAATGCAGGTGTTCAGGGGCCAACTGATGAGGTCTGTAAAAACACCACAAGATTTGAGACAGCATGGCAACCCTTTCTGTATAATATTGTGCAATCTCACCCCAGTTTGACAGCCAGAGACAAACTGTGCTCTAAGATCTTTCATATATCCAATTCCTCACTAAGGGACACCTAGAAAGCCTTTTCTGAGCATCTGTCCCTATTTATACACACCTGGTGACATGGTCTCCTGGCCCCAACCTCCATACCAGTCATCTGAGGGCTAGCACAGAAGGACGTGCAGGGCCTCACGTGTATCACCTCAGGCACCTCAGGCACATTCCACACACTGACCCAGGGAGACAGGAGAAGCATCCATCTTTGAGGTGTACTTGCCAGGCCTGCCTCTCAGGCCCAGCTCGGTGTCCCATCCCAGAGAGTCCTGGGCAACAGCCTGTCACTCTGCCAAAGGCCTCACTTGCTGAGCTGATTAGTCAAGGGCCTGCCAGGAAGTTGGTCACCCTCCTGGCAGTTAGTAGAACAGTGGCAACATGCAGCCTGAGCCCAGAGCACCCCTCACAGGCTGTGGCCTCTTTTCCTGCCCTCAGTCACTCTCCTGCTGCAGCGTAGCTCCCGTTCATTCCATGCCCGCTCCCCTCAGCAGATCATCAGCCCAGAAAGGATGACCTTCTACATTCATTCTCCTCCCTTTTCTCTCCATCTTTCCCTTATCCCCCCTCCTTCTAGACAGCTGCCTTTCACCCCATGTCTACCTTCCGGTTGGCCCTGCTCTCCTGACCTTTGAATCTGCAGAGAGCAACTGCCTGAGGTTTATGAGAGGTGGTTTGACATCTCACTACAGTGAGGACATCTCTATATGCTTAACACAGAGCAAGAATCTTGCCTCTGCTTGGCGTGTCAGACCCACTCTGCCAGGGCGCAACCCTGAATGCGGATCTGGCCAAGCTGCATTCCAGGCTCCAGGAAAGCAGTGCTGTGAGCTCACTGAGCCTCAAGGCAGCCTGGATCAAACTACTCTGTCTGAGTCGCCTGGTTCATCAAAAAGGAACAGCACATCTCCCTCGTCCGGACCGTCATGAGCTGTATGAACTGGTGTGCGGCCAGGTACTCGCCAGAGGAGGTGCCAATAAGCAGTGTTGCCTTCCTGGTCTCTGGCGCAGGCTTCCCACCACTGTATAGTGTGATGGCCCCAGCTTCCCTGTCCATCTGAGAAATGAGGGGCCTGACCTGAGAGCCTCAGATCTCTCCTGGCTTAATTCCACAACCTGGTCCACGGATGCAAAGAAGCAGAAACAAGATGAGTGATCATGGGACTACATACCCAGAGATGTAGGGGTCTTCTCCAGAGGCCCATTCTCACAAGTCAACCTTAAAAGTAAGAGAGAGAAAAGAACTGTATGAAACCCAGTTAGCCAGAGATACCACGGTGAGAAGCCCGGGGTTGCTCCAAGGTGGGACAAAGAGATGGGACTGGTTTCCCTGGCAGAGTGGCAGGAGGTATAGCTCCTTACAGAAAGACTGGGTTGACTGGTTATATCAGCCAGGCCAGGCTGGGAGTCCACGCACAGGGCTAGACGATGCCCTGGCTCTGCAATCATCTATTTCCTAGGAAACAGCATCCATTTGAAAACCGCTGTCATAAACTAGACCCACATCTTTGACTCTAGCCGGATGGAGGACCTGGGACTCTCCCCTCAGCTCCTGCCTTGCCCTCGTGCTGCGTGGCGAGCATTCTAGCCATTTCTCCTCCTCCTCACTGCTCCTCACACTTTTTCAAAATGTACGTATATGTTGTCCATGCCTGCTTGTATCGGTGTATGTGGGAGATGGTGGGCAGCATGCGCGTGGAAGGTACATATGCAAGTGTGTGTACATGTGTGTGGAGGTTCAAGGTTAATATTGAGTGTCCCCCTCCATCACTCTCTACCCTGTGTTTTGAGGCAGGGTCTCTCACTGAACCCGGAACGCACTGTTTCAGCCTGTTCTGGGGATTCCATCTCCACCTCTCACATACTGGGGTCAGAGATGGGTCGTGACAACCACCAGCTTTCATGTGGTTCTAGGGATTCAGCTCTCTCACGTTTGCACTGCAAATACTTTGTCTGCCATGCCACCTCCCCAGCTCCACAGTGGCCTTCTAAGGTCAAAGCTTGTCCCATTCCCCATACCTAAGAGCTTTTGATGACACCTAGTTGCTTCAAGTTAGGGCTTACACCCTCAGGTGAGCACTCATACAGTGAACCAGTCACACAAGCAGACTCCTGACAGCTTCCTAAATACCTCTGTATGTCATTCCTCCCTGTATGTCTTTCTTCTCCATCTTGCACTGTCCCTCCTTCACAATTCCGCCAAGAAATCATCCCAGCCTGATTGAGACACTTTTCTATGGGCTTCCCAATAGAGCAGGCAGCCTTCTGTCTCACCTCCAATCTCACTGGACTTGAAGTCAATCATTTGCACACAAATCTCTCTCGTCCCCAAAAACTTATTCACCCTGGTTTCCAAAACGCCTAACAGATGCTAAGTGCTTAGTCGTTTTTAAGTGAATGAATGATTAGGTAGATGAATGAATGAAGTGGCAATAGAGTGAATTGCCCACCTATTTGCTAGACAGGTAGACAAAGGTGGCCAAGAGAGATCCAAGTTGCAGATGAACAGCAAAAGGCAGGTGTTTTCTATGTGACTAATTCATGCCCATGCACTGAGCTTAGCCACACAGGCTTTTAAGATATGGCCCCTGACCTATGAAGTTGAAGAATAGAATGAGGTTTAAACAAGACAAAATAAATAAAATGAACAAACACAAAAAGAAACAAAATCAATTTAAATAGCCAAGATTTATTAGCTCAATCAATGAAACAATGGAAGGGAGGTAGGGACAGACAGGCAGTCCCTGTCATGTGGACAAAGCAGAGGTATCCCATTCCTATCCTTGCAGGCCATGAAAGTCAAGTGAAGCAGGGTGGAAGACAGTGTTCGTATACAGGATAAGGAAGTGCCACACAGGAAGTGAGGCTCTGGTTCAGGAGTCAGCACACCCACAAAGGAGTGAGATGGCCCTGTATATAGCAGAGAAGTGGGGAGGGTTCTCCCTGACGCACAAACCAAGCAGGCGCCACTCAGAGCTGCTGGAAGCAATAGGTGAAGAAAGGTGAAGGTCATAGAAGGGTTTCATGGGGACTTAAAATGGAAGGTGAGGCTGGACAACAAGGGACTGGAGACGACAGATCAGGACCTTTTGGATGAAGTTAGGAAGCAGCTGTGGCCAGACATGGTGGCACACACCTCTAATCCCAGGACTCGGGAGGCAGAGGCAGGTGGATCTCTGTGAGTTAGAAGCCAGTCTGGTCTACAAAGTGAAACCAGGACAGCCAGGGCTATTACACAGAGAAACCCTGTCTTGAAAAACAAAACAAAACAAAAAAAAAACTAAAACAAAGAACAAAACAAACAAACAAAAGCAGCAGCCGTAAGTACAAAATGGGAGGGAACCAGGTGGGAGCTTCTACGTGTTTTGTTACTGTAAGAAAGGCATGGGGAGGGGCAACCTGTGAGGGACCAGAGGCACATGAAGCCAGAGCCAGATGGCTGAAGGTGCAGGCAAAGGGCAGCTTCTCCATGGAGGGGCAATTTGGGGAAGCACAAGGTGCCTCATATTGCCATGGTAAAATGCATTCCCTTTCACTCTACTTCCTCTAATGCTGACCAGCATTTGCCATGAGAAACCAGAGGTCCCAGTGAGCGTGTGGGTCTCCAGAGAGAGGTCCGGCCATGGTGAAGTCACCTGGAGCCCCATGATCCTGGAGATCACAGGTACAGGTAAAAGTTCCAGGAAAAAGCAAAAACAAAACAAAACAGAAATTTCAAGGATGATCAAACTTAAGTGAGAGATAAAAGACACATAGAAGATTGTCTGAAGGGTCAAGAGATGGCTATAAAACCAGTGAGGAGGAGGAGGAGGAGGAGAGAAGTCCAAGGGCTAGCCGTGGGGGGAAAGGCCTTGGACGGAGCAAGGACTCTACCACAAATGCTGCTGAGAAATGAGAGGGATCTGGACATGAGGAGAAATGCCCAGCAGTAAGGAAGGTCAGCCCAGAGGAGAGCTGCGTTGAAGAAGAGCATGGAGGAGGGCAACGTTCCCACATTCCAGTGGGCTGGACAAAGATGGAGACATAGATGTGTACAAAGGAGGCAGAGCAGAAAACAGATCAGGGAAACCAGAGAGAAATGGGAGACTTCAGAACATCAGTCAAAAAAAAAAAAAAAAAAAAGTGGAAGGAGGGTATGACAACCATGTATAGTGGTTTAAATGAGAAATGCCCTTCATGGTCTCAGCATTTAGATACTTGGTCCAAGGTGGGTGAAGTGTTCAGATAGGTTCAGGAAGTGTGGCCTTGCTGGAGGAACTATGCCATTTGGGGGCAGGCTTTGGGTTTCCAAAAGCCTCACTCCATTCCCAGTGTTGTTTGTCACTCTGCTTCCTGCTTGAGGGCCAAGACATGAGCTGGCAGAATCCTGTACCACCATGCCTGATGCTTCCCACCATAATGGACTCTCACCCCTCTGGAGCTGTAAGTCCAAATAAACTCTTCTATAACTTGCCTCGGTCCTGTGGTGTTTCATCATAGCATTAGAAAAGTAAACTAGTTCACCACACTAGGGGAGCCAGGCCCGTGATTGTGAGCATACACTCACACTCACGTACATTCATGCACACATACACTCACAGACATGCAAATATCAACTCTTACATACCGGCTCAGACATCATTCTGGGCTGGCCACTGGATGCTGATAGCTGTTTAGAAGGTTCTCCCTGTCTTCTCTACAAGTAGGTTCATAATAACCTAGAACCTCTGCCCCAACTGTTTCTAGGTATGAAGATCTATTTTTTTTTTTTTTTTTGGTTTTTTGAGACAGGATTTCTCTGTGTAACAGCCTGGCTGTCCTGGACTCACTTTGTAGACCAAGCTGGCCTGGAACTCACAGAGATCCGCCTGCCTCTGCCTCCCAAGGACTGGGATTAAAGGCATGTGCCACCACCACCCAGAAGGTCTATTTTTAAATTCAAAAGTTTTATGGAAAACCCATATAGTCACACACATGCATGCACAAACAGGCACACCCATGAGCACATGCATATCCATGATAACGGTTGTGGTTTTAGGATCCATCAGTTAGGAAAATACATAATAATAGAGATGCACCATGAACTTGATCATGCCAGAAAGCAATTTGTGTTTTTTCATCACCATGGCAACTGTAGATATTCAGACACTAGAAGACAGGTTGCCCACATCGCTTGCCATGAATGCCTTCAGAGCCAGCCTGCTAGAGCCCAGGATCAGAGAAGCCACAACAACAATGCTATGGCCTCTATGGATGCCTCAAGCCTGGTACCTCAAAACTGTGCCTGCCAATGGTGACTCAGCAATGAAGAGCCCAAGGGAACTGGGGCGGGGCAAGTTACAGGAGAGAGGACTGCAAACACAGGAGATTTGAGGTTCGCTGCTTACCGCGTCTGTGGGGCCCTTGGTCCTGTAAGCACATCCTGGCCTGCACCCAAGGGGCTGGGCAAAGCACCAGGCCTGCAGGAAGAGGTCCTCGTGGGCATCTGGGCCTTCGGAATGGGTGGGATCACGGTGCCTCCTAAATACATCTTCTCGTCCTTGCAATGCAGGTATTGCTGGGAAATCTGCACCTGCGAGGGGAAAGGAGCCCCGGTCCTCGGAAGCATGACTCATGGTGCATTAACCTCACACAGGGTGCCTCCTGCCGGAAGCCAGCTGGCGAAAGGATGCTGGGAAATGCTCTCGTTTCCCTTTTCAGTCTCTTAGTCCACCCCAGCCCCTCTGGGAGGGTCATCCCTTCCCAACCACTCCAGGTGGGAAGACTGACAGGCTTTTCTGTTGTTTTAATTACTTTTTGAGAAGTTTTTCATCTTCTCATTTCAGGAAGAAAAAAAAAATCTTTGACTACCAGAGCTGGAAGAGACCCACTAGAACACCCAAAAAGTGCTCTTACGGATGTACAAGATAGGGCCGGAAGAGGGGTGGTTCCCCCACACCAATTCACTGGCATTAAACAAAAGGTGACCAGAAAACCGGGCAAATCCCAAGACATGAACATCAGAGAAAGACTGACAGCCACCAACTCCAGGACAGACGGAAGGCATTGTAGCCCCTGTACCTCTCAGGCAGCCCCCTAACACTCCCAGGCCAGCTGCGACGGTCTGGAATATTATGGGGTGAAGAGGTGAAGTGAGTCTTTCTCAATGCCACTATGACCTTGAGGACTGTCCTGAGACACTCAAGAGATACGCAGAGCACAGGGACAAGAGTTGGTAAAGGAAAGAAAAGCAGAGAGGGAAGCTACAGTAAAGACCTGGAGCCGGGGAGCCTCTTACCCCCTGGCCACTGGCTCCCGAGGCCTGGAGACCCAGTCTGCCCCCAGGAGGGTCCATGTCCTTCTCCTTGGCACCGCTGGCCTCAGGGGTGGTGGGGACGCTCTGGATGGGAGGCATTGGCCTGGGCACCCTCAGGAGCCTCTGCGAGGTGGTACGAGGGATGGTGCTCCTCAGGGGAGCTCCTTTGGGGACTCCCCCAGGATCTGGAGAGGCTGAGCAAGGGTACAATGGGGAATGGGTTAGTACCTAGAGCAAGGGGAACTGAGGGGGATTGCCACGCTAACCTAGGCCTGTGTCCCGGAAGAAGAAAGCCGGTCCCCCTCCAGCCCTGCACCCCACACCCACCAGAACACCAGATAAGCAGTAGGTTTTGCAGGCCCCTTCTCATTTCCATAGAATGTAGTAGAAACGCAAACCAAAGTCAAGGATGCTTTGGGTGGGAAGACAAGAGCAATGTTGGGCTGAGAGAGAAGACAGCTGGACCTGGATAGAAGCTGTGTGACCCTACATGTTCCCAACTTGAGATCTAAAATATCCCTCCGCAGAGCAGACTTGTGTTCGGAGCACTTTCTCCGCAGCTGGCTGTGCTATTTGGGGCTACTGTGAAGGCTTTAGGAGATGAGGCCCACCTGGAAGAGGGAGCAAGCTGGCCACTCCAGCCAGACAGGCCTATGAAGGTTACAGCCCAGACTCTGGGTCCAGCCTTGTGCTCAACTTATCAAGGTTCACCTTGTTAGGACTAGCCTCAGCCACAGGTACCCACGTCCATGAATGGAGCTGCCCCACCCTGCCTTCCCCAGCATGGACTGAAACAGTGAACCAAAATAAATCTTTCTTCGCTTCAGAGATGTGAAGGTAATAATATATTCACTAAGACTCAAGGAATAGACCCCATGGAATAGTCAGCCATATGCCTGGTGAATCCCAGTCATTCTGTGTGCTTACACAATACGCCCATCTGGTGCCAGGCAGATGCAGGGGCTAATCAATTCCTTCTCCCTCCTACTTCCTCAGTTATCGATGTGGGGTAAGTGGACCTGCCTTGACACTCCTAAGCAATTCTAAAAGACACACTGCCCCTTTCCATTCTTGCTGCTATACTTTATCCTCACCATCACCTACATATCCCACAAAGCAGCACCTCCTCAGTAGAAGCCCACTGATCATCCCCAGTGGACCCCAAAAGCATGAACACATGCTGACCCTCATAGCCTGGAGTCCTCCATCTCAGGTGATGGTGGCTGTGTCATGGCTCACCTTGAAAAGAAGCTGCCATGCCTTCTGACAGCCGCCTCTTCTTGAGTTTGTCCTTAATTTGGATAGTGTCCCGGGCCACGCTCCTGGCCTCTGATTCCAGGGCGGGGATAGCTGCCACAGGGTGTGGCCCCAAGGGCAGCGCTCCAAGGTTCCTGGGGTAGCCATTTCTGGCCTGCCAGCCTTTCAAAGGAGCGTCCAGTGTGAGGCTATCCTGGTCCTCAGGTCCACTCAAGAGCTGTGATGGCTTCTCACTCCTTAGCAGGACACTTGTCCCTGGCTGCAGAGAGGCTGAAAGAAACAGAGACACAAGGCCCAGGGTGGCACCAGGCACCAGCAAACTTATTAGTATTGCTTCCATAGAATAGTGAGCCATGTGCCTGGTGAATCCTGGTCAATCTATGTTTTAGTCCTTCCTGGGGCCATTTATTGATTAGTGGTGCCATGAGACACCTAACTGTGACTGAGACCCATGTTCTGAGGTCTTTGGGGAATGAAGGGAGGTCCATATGCAGCTTTATTGCAGAATGAGCAAGAAATGGTAAATACATAGGAAAGGCTGTCTGCCCACAGAACACTTCCACCAGGCTCCAGGATGCAACCTCTGAGGACTGACAACGATATCAAATGGACTCAGGGGACAAGCTGGGCCTTCAGAACAAGTTGTGTTCACATGTGGACTTCGAGTCATGCAATCTCTCATTCATCCAGCACTTACTAGGCACTATCAGTGAACTGAGTACTGTCCAGACTGGAGGGTCAGAGATGAGAGGGACACAGACTTTGTGATTATGGAATTCTCAATTAGAGGAATAAGATATGCTGTTAACAGGCTCAAGGGGACTATGAGATGTTCCCTAAGCTATGGAGCAAAATGTTCCAACGCCCTTGCTGTTGTGAGTGGTGCTACAGAAGGCGCTGGTGAACTACTGGGTCCAGAGGAGTCCGAACCTGGAAACACAAGGGGAATTGTGTGCAGGGAGCTTGCAGAAGCTCTCCTATATCGTTTCACTTCTTGGAATCCCTCAACGTAAGTCCTAAGACCTGGCTGCAGAGGTGGGACTGTAGCTGGCATAGAACCCAAGGACAGCCAAACTCCCAGGCCAGCCACACCTGAGACAGCACAGAACCCAGAGCCATGGAAGCCTCCACCCAGAGCAAAGGGACTGAGCCCTGCCCTAGACAGTCTGTAGCTAGACATCAGAGCAGAGTCCAGGAGCAGAAGGCGACAGAGAGGCCGAGTGGAGTTGAAGCAAGCACCAGGACAGGGCTGCCATGTTTGCGGCACCACTTCCTGTTCCTCATGCCTGTGCCTTCCTGAGCTCAAGATGCAGGGCCCTGGGGAGATGTGCCTGCAGAGTTTTCTTGGGGAGGGGGTTCTTTGGTTGGTTGGGTTTTCTTCTCTACTCCTTAAAATAATTTTATTTATTTAATTATTTTGGTTGTTTGTTTGCTTGCTTGCTTTCTTGTTTGTTTGTTTGAAACAGTTTCTCTGTAACAGAGCCTTGGCTGTCCTGGACTCACTTCGTAGATGGGGCTGGCCTCAAACTCAGAGATCCGCCTGCCTCTGCCTTCTGAGTGCTGGGATTAAACGCGTGTGCCACCACGCCTGGCCCTTAAAATAATTTTTAAAGCTAGGCATTAGTTCAGACATATAAAAGTTGTTATATTTAAATGGTCACAAGTGTGTAATTTTCAGCTTTAAATTTTTTTTTTCTCTTAGACAAAGTCTCATGTAACCCAGGTTAGCTTCAAACTCACTGTGTGGCTGAGGATGATTTTGGACTCTGATCTTCTACTTCCCCCAAACATGATGAAATTACTGTCCAGGAGCATTTTAAACAAGGGCCATGATACAAAAACACCTGCTATAGTTTGAGAACATCCAAACATCCAGACACGGCCATCTCCTCCTCCACGGTGGGCTACAGCTCTGACAGGGTAGTTTCTAGGATCCTCTCCCATCCCTTCCAATGACCCCAGAGGGGCCACCAGAGCAAGTGGTGTGACCAAGTTACCAGTCCAGATTCTCACCTTCACCATAAGTAAGAAGACGGGAGTTGCTGTTTCCAGGTAGGGACACTCGGAGCCCAACACTAGACCGAGGGACACTCCCACAGTACACAGCCACTGGAGCCAGAACTTTGGCTGGGGACAGAAACACAGGAGAATGATACAGTGAAGAATAGGAGTACCCATACCTACTATCATTCTCTCCGTTGGGGTCTCTGCTAGAAGGAAGAGCAGGTCTTGGTCCTCACACCAGAGCCTAGTCCACTGATGGGGGTACCAGCCAGGCAGTAACCTCAAACAATCCCACACATCCTACCAGCCCCTGTCTTTGCTAGCATCCCTCTCTCCTCAAATTCTGCTTGCTTCCTCCCTCATCCCTGCTTTCTCCCTCCTGCCTGGCTTCTCAATCTCTGCCTGATTTCTCCTTCCCTGTCTGATTTCTATCTTCCTCCAGCTTTTGGTCAAGCCCCCTAATTATTTTTTTTCAGCCTTCTTCAGATTCTCCTTCCTCCAGCAGCCAATGAAATTGATCCCTGCTGACCATAGCCCTGGTTTCTGTCACAGCGAATCTCTGTGCCGGGCCACTCTCTGGCACCCATTACAGATAACTCCCTTTGCCTTGTCAAAGCCCCTGGCTCAGACCATCCATTACCTGCCCCACCCTAGATGACCTCAAGCACTGATCTCTAGTCTTCCCTCTGCAACCTCCCTGTCTTACCAAACAGCACCCTTCGTTTCCTAGTGCCTGTACCATGCAGGGATTCTGGGCTGTACACACTGACCAGAGGGTGGCAAGGCCGACCTGGTCCTCCTCTGGAGGAGATTGGAAGGCCAGTGACAGACCACGATGAAGAATAAGAAATGGCATGGTAACCCCTGGAAAGGTACGGAGATGTGACAGAGATGTGAAGGTTTCCTAGTGGGGAAGAACCACAGCAGACACCAGGAAAAGAATAGGGGGTGCTAAGTGACCCCAGCAATGAGAATGGGAAATGGACACAAAGTCCCACCCCTACCCAAAAAGCTATTTGCAATCGAGGCCTGCTGGGAAATGGAAAATCACTTTTCTCCAATAGAGCAACACTGGGCACTTCAACGGCACTCCAGGGCAGGCTCCATGTCCAGGAGTAGTTGGCCAACACAAAACAAACTCCATGGCTTCTAGTTGTTTTACTTGTGGGATTTTTGTTTCATTTGGATATTTTTTGTCTTCTTGGGTTTTTTTGTTTTGAGATAGATCATGGAGTTGTGTGGGTAGAGAGGCAAGGAAGACCTGGGAGGAGTTGAGGGTAAAGAAAGAATATGATTTAAAACATATGAAAAAAATTAAGTAAAGAAAAAAGGAAAGTCTTCCCCTGCCTTTGGTCCACAGATCTGAGACCCCCTTGGCCTCTCAGGGCACTCTTAACAAATATCGTCACTCCAAGTTCTCAGCTCAGCCCCTCCCAAGCACATCACAGCACCATCTAAAGGGCTAACCTACCACCAGATAAGGCCCACATACAGAGGGACACTCAACCACCCCCTCACACACAGAGACACCCCCAGAGCAGGACCTGGGAGTCTAGGTTGTTCTTGTTTCTATAGCTGTGTGACCTTGAAGAAATAAACTACCCTCTCTGGGACTCAATTATATATCTGTAAAACAAACTATTTGGGCTATGCTGGGATTCATAAAATACCTTCATCCTATTCCTAGATTTTTTCTTAGGCTTTCAGACTTTCTCCCTTCTCCACTAGTCTCTAAGGCCAAGCTGGATCTGATTTAGTTATGAATTACATACTTGTTTTCATATTCTGCCGTATACTCTGCCTAAGCATAACATGTCTCTGGCTACTAGTTTCTTTACCAAGGTAACCTGGACATATACCCCCTACACTTGGACCCATCTGAGGTTAATAGCAACTCACTTAACAATCATCCATTTCGAGGGCAGGAGGAAACCCCTCAATTGCCACCAGAAACCATGTGCCTGGACTGTCTCCTGACCCAGCCACACCCACAGGCTCACAAGCACAAGATTTCATTAACCCTTCAAGGGATGAACCCACTGTGTCTCAGAGCAGACACAAAGCCAGTTGGAGTCCCCAGGGCACTCTTATACCCCTACCATCCTGAGAGCCTTGAAGAAAGTCAAGGCAACTGAAATTACAACACCCAGGATCAGCCTGTGGACACCACCACCGCTATCTGCTACATCTCCCCAGCAGAGCATGACCCCTGGAGTATCCAAGGGAGGTTCCCAGCCAGTAGAGGTCCCCTACCTGGAGGGACATCATCATGGGTGTCCATGCCCTAGGTGGGAAAGATGCCCACCGGGCCGTCTGGAGGTAGCAGTTATTCCTGGTCCCTGAGAGCACACCTCAGGGTTCCAAAGGATGCTGGCCTGTGACATCCAGGGCCCTATGTAAAAAAAAAAAATAAAATAAAACAAGAAACAAAAAACTTTTAAATCCTCTGCAGAAATCCACAGGAGCTAAAGCCTGGCTGAGGTAAAGAGATCAGTGTGAGGCCCAGAATGCCCTCCTGTCTTGCCTGACCTTTGCCCTCTCTCAGAAACGCCCAAAATCCTGAGTCTCAAAGCCATATGACCCTGGAGAAGAGTTCATTATCAGGAGTCTCAGTGGAGCCCAACCAACCTGTCACCCTCGTCACTTGGACACAACATCTTCAATCCTCAGGGAAGGTAAAATTCTTTTCCAGTACTTTCTATTTTCTTCCAAAGCCCTTTCCCAAAGCAGCTGACTGGGAGCCTGTGACGGATGTTGTTTCCACCTCAAGTTTGGGGTGTTGGCGGGGTCACGGTAATGCTGGTTGCTTTCAGGTTAGGCCTGCCTGCACCTGCATGAAGAACATGGTGCCTGTTCTCACCCTACTGAATGAGCCACACTTCTGGTCCTTTTGGCCACCTTGACCATTTTGTTTACCTCAGCCTGACCACTCTGAGCCTCTTCCCCACCTCCGTCAAGTCTTCGGGGTCAGCCATCAGCCCTTGACCTTGACTGGACTTTACTTGCCCCTTTGACAGGGGTTTCAGTGCAGCTTTGACAACCCCACACAGCTTCATACATTCCTTCTTAGAACAGAGGGACAGGTGGAGTCTGGGAATGGCCAGACCTGATTAGTGGCAGAATCAGGCCTGCCCGTGCCACTACTGAGAATGTCTCTAGATGCCGTCTGGGTATAGTCAAGGACACTATGCCAACTTCCTTCTGTTGAGCAACAAACCCCAGCTCAGGAACTGAGAAACCTGCCTTCTGCCTGGAAGCCAGCCTGCCACAGGCCCTCCCGAGCCCCAGAAGGCTGGAGGGTACCTGACAACGTCTGACCCAACAGGTTGAATGAAGCTCAGCCAGCTGCCCAGACCCAGTCCTGACCCAGCTCTGTCTCCCTGCTTAGTACCTCAAGCCAGCTGGGTCTTCTGTCCCCAAATGTTCTTCCGTGACTACTAGGATGAGGAGGATTTAACCACAGGGTGGTGACAGCAGCCAGGAGGGCCTTCGAGACACAGTGCTTCTTCCAAACCAATGGGGAAGATTCTACTCCACAGAGACAACACCCCATCCTTCAGCCAGACAAGTAGGGAAGAGGTTCAAGAGGATGGCCAGGTCACCAGCTTCCCTGCAAGACTCAGGGCCACTCTTGTCTAAATGAAAACCTACAGGCTGGAGTCCAGGGCTTTTGAGGCCCCAAGAGTTGGCTATCATCAGAGGATGCACTGTCCATGGACAGCCTATGTAAATAAGAAACATTTATCTAGATTCCAGTTCTCAACCATGACTGAAGATCTCAATTACCTAGATTTAAAAACTACAGACTGGGACAGCACCACACAGGCCTGCCCCCCCCACCCCCGCTGACTTATTCTAGTAAGCAGGCTACAAGGATGTCCCTGCTGTTTTAACTCCAAAGTAATATTTGATGTTCAAACAGGGCTGAGTCACTGGACCACAGTTCAGGTTCATCCTATATAAGAGCTTTGCCCCCTCTCTCTCACCGTAGGCTGTCAAGGTAGCTCAAAGTGCTCCTTCCTTCCTTCCTTTTTTTTTTTTTTTTGTTTTGTTTTTTGAGATTGGGTTTCTCTGTGTAGCCCTGGCTGTCCTGGATTCGCTTTGTAGACCAGGCTGGCCTTGAACTCACAGAGATCCGCCTGCCTCTGCCTCCCAAGAAAGTGCTCCTTTCTTAACAGACAATTTGGAGTTGCCTAGATGACAACCAAGAGTGGCATCCTCCACCAGCCCCCCCAACACAGGAAGATCACTCAGGCTCAGGGTATGACATGCATTCAAAGATCCCTGTCCCTAAGACAGAGCTCTGTAGGCTAAATAGCTCAGATGCCATTCAACCCCTATCCAATAAGTAGAATTCACTGGGGTCTTATTTACACACAACCCTGTTCAGGCCATGAAGGCCTTACTCTCCCTACCTGGTTGGATCATCCAATCTCAACCTAAAGGGCTCAATCAGCCAGCAGATTCTAGTGAGCAGGATTTTATTCTCACTCCTCAAAGCTCCACATTGCCCCAAATGGCTGATTCCTTCTCTCTCCACCTCAGTTTCCCAGCTCAAATAAATAACTATTGTATGCTTCTTCCCTTAAAGCTGTGGCAACAGCGGTTCCATGGTGACCCACATTGCAGAAATGAAGCTACAGGACAGAAGGAACTCAGGTTTCAAGTGTAAAGAAAACAAAGCTACCATTGGCTCAGGTCAGCCTCAAGAACAAAGCGCCACTGCCCCTGTGCCACTCACAGAGCACAGGAGCCAGGGCCATGCACACCTGGTTCTCCAGGGAGCTACTGTCCCAAAGAACACAGCCAACAGTTCAGGCAGCAGGGCAGGGAGGAGCAGTGCTGGGGGTAGGGGTGACAAGAGGGACACAGATTCTCACTCACACTTTCTTGAAAGTTACAATGGAGACAGCCCTTCCACCCTTCATAGCAGACCGATGACATAGGTGTCCACGTGGAAGAGATGGGCAGGAAGTCCAAAATAGGTTTCACCCCCCCCACACACACCCTTTTGCCTTTTCTGAGATAGGATCTAAGTATATGTAGCCCAGGCTAGCCTGAAACTCAAGCCCTTCCTATCTCAGCCTCTGGAGTGTTTAGATCCCAGGCATGTGTCACCAGACCTAGCTCAGATGTCCCTTTGGCCTCCTCCAGGGCTCGCTGTGAGTCCATGTGAGCACCTACTTACTGTCACTCAGGCAGGAAGAACAATGCTTTCTGTAAGAGCAGGAGAAGGGAGTGGATGCTCACTGCCACCCTACGTGGGACAAGTACTTATACACTGTCACACCAACCAGAATAAGCATTTGCTGTCATGCCAGGAGAGACAAAGGGACACTCACAGTATCTGGACAGGTAGGCACCTCGGGGGAACCATACAATCTGGAAAGGCAGCTGAGGGACAACAGCCTTTCTGGCCTGACTCAGGATGTCAGCTGGTCAAAACAGAAAGACACTCCTAATTCAGGCACAGAGGAGCAAATGCACCTGCGAGTCTGGAGACCCAGAGGCCCAGCCTGGGAATGCTGAGGTGGGCATGGGAGAGAGCCTGGAATGGGCCCCTGGAAGGGCATATTTTCAGGAAACAACAGTTCTAACAATCAAAGAACTGAGGTTTACAGACCCTGCATTGGAATTCTAGCTAGCACAAATGCAAAAATTAAAAACCAGGATCAAGACACCTAGACTTTCTCCCCCGGGGGTGAGATCGGATCACACAGACCTCTCATTCCCTGAGATGACCTAGCCACAAACCTAATCTCCGAGCTGTTGCTGGAGGTCTGCGGCCCACTCCAGTCCAGCACGCCCCCCCCCCCCCCCCATACCAGGACACAGAGGTGAGTGAGGTCACACTCGGCCCCTGAGCACTGTGTGGCTGGAAGCATGTCACTGATGCTGCTGAAGGAAGGAACCCCTGGGGGCCTCAGCACAGAGGTGATCAATCCCTTAATATGTGGGGCTGGCCCCTTGTTAGTGATCAGGGCACCTGGGCATTACTGTAGCTGCAATTAACAAAGGCACAGCAGCTAAGTGGGGAGACAGCTTAGTTGGTACAAAGCTTGCAATGAAAGCATGAGGGCCTCCCCAGAACCCACATAAAAGCCCCTGGGCATGGCCACACACACACATATAATCTCAGAGCTGGGAAGCCAGAGAGAGGAGGAGGAGGATGCCTGGGGCTTGCTGGCCAACTGTCTAGACCAGTGGTTCTCAGCCTTCCTAACACTTCTTAACCCTTTAGTACAGCTCCTCACATTGTGGTGACCCCCAACCATAAAATTAGTTCACTGCTACTTCATAACTGTAATTTGGTGCTATTGTGAATCGTAATGTAAACATCTGATATGCGGGATATCTGATAGGTGACTCACAGGGGTTGCGACCTTCAGGTTGAGAGCCGCTGGTCTAGACAAATAGAAAGCTCCAAGTTCAGTGACAGACCTTGTCAAAAAATAAAATAAAATAAAACATGGCCAGTGCTTGAGGAAAACCTCCAATGTCAGCTGTGCACTTGGGGACAGAGAGTGAAGAACAGGTGGGAGAACAAGAAGCTGATGCAGTGAGCAAAGGATTCCTTGAAGTTTGCATGAGGAGGTCATGGAGGGAGGTTGAGCTGGAGACAAGCTGGAAGGAATGGAGTCCTCAAGGAGCCGAGCATAGGCGGCAGATCATTGAGACCCTAACTGTGAAGGGGATATCAGGACCTCCAGCTCCTTTCTCGGGGTCTCTTCTCTTCCCCTTCTTCCATGAGTCAAACAGCTTTGCCCTATACATCCTGCCACGATGCCTGCCTCACCACAGGCCCAGAAACAACAGAGCCAGTGACCATGGACTGAAACCTCAGAAGCCATGAGCCAAAACCAAATCTGTCCTTCAAGTCAGTTTTCTCAAGTACTTTGTCACAGCAACGGAAAGCTGATGAACACAAGTCCCCAGGCACCTCCACCCTTACCAGGGAGACTTGTGCCCTTTATAGAGGCATCCCAGGCCCTGCCACCCACTCAGGGCTCCTGGAACCCCCTGAGACTGGCTTTAAGCCAGCAAGAAGAAAGTTCAGAGAAAAGCCCCCCCACACAATTGGGGGCCCCTCCCCCATCTCTGCAGCTACCCCACTGCATGCCAGTACCATCATCCCTCCATCACAAGATAAGATGGAGCTGATTAGGCACTCTGCCATTTGGATAACGTGAGGTGCAGGTCAGCCAACAGCCTGCAAGGGTACAAAGCAAGTCCTGGGGAAATGGCCTGGTTGTTAAAATGCTTTCTGTGAATTCATGAGAATCCCTAGTTCAAATCCCTAGAACTCATTAAAAAAAAAAAAAGGACAGGCACAGTGGCCTTGTAATCCCAGTCCTGGAAAGCATGTGGATCCCTAAGCTTGCTGACCAGTAAGCCTAGCCTATTCAGTGGCCTTCAGGTCAAAGAGACCCTGACTCAAAAAAACCAGTACCTACAGACTGACACCTGGGTTGATCTCTGGCCTCCCCATGCACACACACAAACATGTACTATGCACACTTTCACGCACACACACACATGTACACACTCACAAGTCAGGGTAGAAGTGTATCATCACAGACAGTCTTGTCAAGAAAAGCCTAACTGAAGGAAACTAATGTCCCTCAGTCCTGTGTAGCTGTGCTCCAGGTCATGCCACATGTGCTTCAGGTCATACATGCTTCTAATGACATTCACCTTTGGAAACAGAGGAAGAAAGTAGATGTTCTAACCCTCATTTTATAGTAAGATGGCTGAGGCTTGGCAAGGTTAGGGGAAAAGGTCAAGGCCACAGAACTTCAGCAGAAGAGTCAAAGCCAGTGGTTTCTGTGGAGACACACACACATACACTCACTCACACACACATACATACACACGCACACACATACACACACTCACATACACATACTGACATATATATACACACAGTCACACTCACACACACACTCACACATACATACACGCACACACACACACACACACACACACACACACACACACTGGATTTCGGAGTGTTCACTTGGGAGCCCATAGACATACCACTCTATGGCCTCAGTCACATTAGTAAAACTGTATGAACTTCTGTCTCGCAGCAAAATGGAATTAAAACCATCGATCTCACAAGGCCATCAAGAGCACCCGAGGGACTGAAGAGCTGGCTCAGCTACTAAGAATGCTTGCTGATCTTGCAGAGGACCTGAGTCCTGTTCCCAGAACCCGCACACAGCTGGCAGCTCACAACAGCCTGTAACTCCAGCTCCAAGGGATCTGACACCCTCTTTTAGCCCCGATGGGCACCCATATACATGCACACACAGAGAGACAGACAGGCAGACAGACAGATACACACACACACACACAAATAAATAATTAAATCTTCAAAAAAAGAATACTCAGAACATATAGCAGGTGTTGAATGTTCAACCCTAAATGAGACACCTATCGTAATCCCCCCGAGGCCAAGACACATCAAAGAAGGGGAAGAAAGAATGTAGGAGCTGACGAAGGGGCAGGAAGAGTACCATGAAACAGTCTTCTGTGGCTGTTGTACTCATGAACTCTCTGCAGCCATGGTTACCTGAACAAGGTCAAGTCGGCAGTGACAGCAGTCACTGCTCCAGCAGGCAGAACAAAGTGCACTCAGTGGGTCATTGAAAAGGTCATGAAGCAGGGAAGGGAGATATGTTGGGGTGTTTTGGGTAGATGGGTGTGGGTAGACTCGTTATACATTGTATACATCCATGAAACTGTCAAATGATAAAAGTACGTAAAATTATATCCGTAACTTATATATTACATAGTTATATAATATGTAATTTATATATTACATAAATTTATATATCATTATATGTGTGTGTGTGTGTGTGTGTGTGTGTGTGTGTGTGTGTGTGTGTGTGTGTGTGTGTGT
>CAJQZJ010033149.1:1306267-1328805 GCA_907164525.1 Lophiomys imhausi
AAGGAAGGAAGGAAGGAAGGAAGGAAGGAAGGAAGGAAGGAAGGAAGGAAGGAAGACAGGCCTGGACCTAAAAAGATAACTCAGCAGTTAAGATTATTTCCTGCCTGCCCCTAGAGGCATTGCAGCTTTGGCTACTGTGTCACATGTACATAAGTAGGTGGCAGAGAGGAGAGAGGCTATGTCTACATTCAGTGTTCTGACCTATGACTATCTGAATAAATAGTAGCCTAACATTCCTGGAAATAAGCAAGCCAGAATCCAACACAATTTTGGCACCATGGGGCCAAGATAGGGAGACAGCCTGTAATGTGACAACCACCAGTCCACCACCAGGCAAGCACCAGATTGGCTTCCAGGACAGGAAGCAAGCCAGAGACTAGAACAACCAACCCTGCCTGGCCCTGGATGTGGAGGTTGTGGGTGAGCCAGCCCCCAGGGTATGAGTGTGGAAGAGCCAGCTTTGCCTTTTGTCTGCTTTATGGTAGTGATGGCAAGGGAGAGATCCCTCCTCTCCCCTCCCTTTTGGCCTCACCACCATTTGCCAGCAGGAGATCTGGCCCAGATGGGGTCACAAGCACAGGAGAGCTGTCCCTGCCCCTCACATGCTGCAGTACTTGGAAGAGCAGACCATGCACCTTGTCTAGACAGCACAGTACACCTGGCCCTGGATGTGGGGGATGTGGGTGAGCCAGCCCTGAGGAAGTGAGTGTGGGAGAGTCAGCCTTGACTTTTGTCTGCTTTTCAGTGGTGTTGGTGACAGAGAGAGATCCTCTCTATTCTCTGATGCCCTCACCACAAATAGCAGGCAGGAGAGTTGGCCCTGATGGGCTCATGAGAGCAGGAGATCTGGTTCAGGTGCTTACCTGCTCCAGCACTCAGGAGGGCAGGCCCTACACCTTTCCTAGGCAGCACAGGAGACCTGCCCCTGGATGTGGGGGTTGCAGGCCCAGAAACATGACCCACACCAACATGTATCCCAGGATGAACTGTTGGAGTGCATGAAGAGCCCAGTTCCACAGACCCAAAACTACAGGATCTCCATGACACAGGACAACAACAGCACATCTGAGAGGAGTCCCAGTGAGGTTCCAGTATTGACAAAGTAGCAGAGGACAGAGGCCTCATACCAGACCAAGGAATCATTATAATGAACATTTGCAAGCAAAAAGGTGTGGACAAAAGGCAATATTGTGGGACACACTACAGCTTCCACAATTAGATTTTATTTTTATGTTGGGAGAGGTTTCAGTGGTGGAGGGTGGGTCTGAAGGAGAACAGGGTGTATGATGTGAAATTCACAAAATAAAAAAACAATGAAAAGGGGGAAAAAAGAGTATATCCTGCTCTTCCAGGGAACTAGAGCTCTGTTCCCAGCACTTATTTATATTGGGCAGCTCACAATTGTCTATAAGTCCAGCTCCAGGGGATCCAACATCCTCTTCTGGCCTCTGTGGGCACCTGTATACACATGGCATACACACATAACAAGGATGTAAATATAAATAAAAATAAATCTTTTTTTAAAAGCAAGTAGCAGGGCAGTGGTGGTGCACACCTTTAATCCCAGCACTTGGGAGGCAGAGGCAGGCGGATCTCTGTGAGTTCGAGGCCAGCCTGGTCTACAGAGTGAGTCCAGGACAGCCAGGGCTGTTACACAGAGAAACCCTGTCTCGAAAAACCAAAATATAAATAAATAAGAAGGACGTGTACAGGGGCATGGTGACACACTTTTATAATCCCAGCACTGAGACAGAGGCAGGAGGATCAGGAGTGAGGTCACTGAGAGTCTGAGGCCAGCCTGTGCCACGTGAGACCTTGCCTCAAAAAGAAAAGAAAAGAATTAAGGTCCTTGTGATACTGAAAATGTGAGTCTCTAAAAACAAATGCCTTTTTCTCATAAACTAGTACGTTTGCGGACCTGGAGACTTTTAAACAAGTGCAGTTTCTGTAATGTGGTAAATGTTTACAAATATCTCTGAAATGCAATGCTGTTCTGTGAAACTCAGGGTTCACACACAGCAAAACTGGATCTGTCCTAGTAATAGAACCCTCATGTGGCAGGCCAGTCTGGCCTCTCTGTATTTATGTACACACAGTCACAGAGAAAAGTCTAGAAGGACACATACTGTAACATTGACTTTGATTATTTCAGGATAGAGATTATTGGTGATCTTATTTCCATCAGTATTTTAAAACTTTCATTATTTATTTATTTGTTTGTTTGTTTATTTTGGTTTTTTGAGACAAGGTTTCTCTGTGTTGCCCTGACTGTCCTGGACTCACTTTGTAGACCAGGCTGGCCTTGAACTCACAGAGATCCACCTGCCTCTGCCTCCTGAGTGCTGGGATTACCATACCTGGCTTAAGACTTTTTAATCTAATTTTTGTCATTACTAGGGATTGGACCCAGAGCCTTACACTAGCTTGGTCCTCTACCGGTGATCTATATCCATGGCCTTTGGAGGTGGGGGTGGGGATAAAGGGTTTGTTAAGTTGCCGAGACAGGCTTCAAATGTGTGATCTTTTTCCTCCAGTGCCTGGAATCATGAGCTTCCCTCACTGTGTCAGCTAAGGTTTTCTGCTTTACAAACAGATCCAGTGAGTAAACCTTGGCTGGTCCTAGCTAGAGAAATAAAACCAGATAACAAGGACATCTGGGGCATGATTAAGGAACATAAAATACAACCAGGCGTGGTGGCACACACCTTTAATCCCAGCACTCAAGAGGCAGAGGCAGGTGGATCTCTGTGAGTCTGAGGCCAGCCTGGTCTACATAGAGAATTCCAGGACAGCTAAGGATACATAGTGAGACCCTGTCTCAAAAAGCAAAGAGAGAGGAGACATTAAATATGAGCTGGATAATTTATAATACTAAGAGATGTTGAGGCTGGAGAGACAGGTCAGAGGTCAAGAGCACTGGTTGCTTTTGCAGAGGACCCGGGTTTCCTGGGACCAGAGCACATGACACCACATCTGATGACCAGTCCCCGCAGATGCTGCATGCTTGTAGTACACACACATAGGCAGGCAAAGCACCCAAACCATAAAGAGAAGAAAAGGAAAGAGAAATGTACCGTCTGACATTAGGGGAGGGGGTGGGTCATGTAAGAAAGAGGCCATAATGGCTAGGAACTGCATGCTGGGGGTTGGTGTCATGGCGTCTCTGAGGGTTTGGTGTCATGGCGTCTCTCACATGCTTTCTATGTAATGGCTAGGAACTGCGTGCTGAGGTTTGGTGTCATGGCGTCTCTCACATGCTTTCTAACATAGCAGCAAAAATAAACAGGCACATAAATATAGAGTGAACACAATATTGGTAATGTTAAGTGTTATATATGTAGATGACTAATTTTTTTTGTTTGTGTTTTTGTTTTGTTTTATTTTCAAGACAGGGTTTCTCTCTGTGTAGTTCTGGCTATCCTGGAACTCACTCTGTAGACCAGACTGGCCTTGAACTCACAGAGTGCTGGGATTAAAGGTGTGCGCCACCACGCCCAGCCTTGTTCTTGTTTTTGAGACAGTCTCACTGTATAACCCTGGCTGTCCTATAGCCTGCTGTGTAGACCAAGATGGCCTCGAACTCAGAGATCCACCTGCCTCTCTGACTTCCGAGTGCTGGGATTAAAGGCATGCCCAGCTTACTCTTTTTATTTTTCTGTATACTTGAAGTTTTCAAAAGTTTGGAAAAGAAGACAAGTGAAAAAACAAAACTCTACCTCTCACGCCGCCGCTGAGCGAATGTGAAATCCTAGTTCTTACGGGACAAAGCCCACGCAGGGAAATCATGTTTGTTGCAGCACAGCGCAGGCGGTTCCTCTGGAAATGAGAGGAAACAGGAGGTCTGCGGTGCTTGACGGTTACACGCTTGGAGTCGCCCAAGCAGCTGTGTCAGGTTAGTCCAGCAGGAGTGCATCCAGGGCCAGGGTGTAGGAATATCAGCTTCAAAAGGGGCGCTTCCCGCCTCAGAAGCTGGAGATCCGGCGTCCTCCAGATTGGAAAGCATTCCAGAAATGAAAGATCTGGAAGCACCTCGGAGCTTCTCTGGCCTATTGCCGAAGGCTGGTACCCAGAAAGCAGAGACCAGAAAGCTTCCTCAGGCAGGCCCGCTTCTGCGGGGGCTGACAGTGAGAGAGTTGCCCAGAGCAAGGCTGACACCTGGTGGTTCAGTTCGCTTTACACTTGGACACCCCTCCCCAAAAAAGAAACTGAGACAACCCGATAGGCCTAGAGAAGACAGGGGAAACTTCCAGGGACACTGGACAACTGGAACCACCTGTGTAGCAGAATATTTTTATTTGTAACACTTATATTTATTAGTACCTAACAAGCACCTATAAAATATCTAAATTCTATCATCAAAAACCTATAATCTAATATACACCCTAATTCCTATCTACGAACACCTAACTAACCCTATTTTAATTTCCTTAAAAGGATATTAATATTCTTAGCATAGGTCCGTGCAAGATAACTTGATTTATGGCATTCCTTTCAAGCTTAGTGTCTATTGGGCCTAAGGCCAAAGGCCACCTTATTTCAACCACCAAATTATGGCTGGTTTATAAAGTCAGTCTGTTCCAACCACCAAACTGAGGGAGGCTCGGTCAGCTTCCAAACTGCTCGCCTTACTCTTCTGTCTCCCTCACTCTTCCAGAGCTCTGGAGCCCCAGACAGACGCCTTCAAGGAACTCTCTCTCTCAGCAGATTTTATGCAATGTCTTTGCCCTCAGTCTATCGCAACTTAAATTCTGTTAATGGCGTACCTTGCTGTCCACTTCTCCACTGTATCTTCTCAGTCAGTGAGGACAGGAAGAAGAGAGCCACCGCGTGGAGGTCTCTGGTTTATAGGGCACATCATCTCGAGATCCTTGGCAGTCTTGAGGGTCCACTAGGTCTCTTGTGATGTCCAGCAGTCCTGTTGCTTCTCACGGCAACCGACTTCATCTTTAAGGCTTGCGTGGTTTCTTAGTCACGCCCCTTCAACAGGGCAGTTCACAGAACTATGGTCTCAGCTGCACTTTGTCCATTTCAGCAAACCGAAGAGTCACCAAGCTTTCCTCATGTGTTGCTTGATGCCACGCCAACTGCATACTAATTCACTACAGAGGCCCAACTTCTACCATACCACCTGTGCACAGAGCTATGAGAAAAGGGTCTTTACCAAAGTCTCTCACGGAGGCATGTATCCTATAACTGGAAGTTTGAAATAGTCACTTGTTCATGAGTTAAGAGCTGGCAAATACCACAGGCTCTGATCACCTCTTCCATGGTAAATTACCCAAGCCTGGGGAGGTGGAGGCAAGAGATATGACTTTTCAAAGGCTTAGAAGAGGGGCTGGAGAGATGGCTCAGTGGTTAAGAGCACTGGCTGCTCTTTCAGAGGACTGGGGCTCAAATCCCAGCACCCACATGGCAGTTCACGACTGTCTATAACTCCAGTTCCAGAGGATCTAAAGCCCTCACACAGACATATATGCAGACAAAGCAATGTACATAAAATAAGTAAATAAATGGTAAAGAATAATAACACACACCTTTAATCCCAGCACTCTGGAGAGGCAGGTCTCTGTGAGTTCAAGGACAGCCTGGTCTACAAAATGAGTCCAGGACAGCCAGAGATACACAGAGTAACCCTGTCTCGAAACCCCACCAAAAAAAGAGAGAGAGAAACGTATAGAGTTATAGAGATATTATAATATCGCAAGAAATCAATTCTCATAAACCTATCGGCTGGTCAAAAAGCAAATCAAATTTCCTATAAGATTTATGTTTAACTTGGGTCAGGGGAGGGCCTGCCATATTAAGCTTCATCCAGAATCTGTTACAGCCAAACTGAGAAGCAACCTGACAGAGCTGTAGAGATCAAGTACCACACCACATACCATCTGAGGTACTTATCGCCATTGTCAAATTTGCTGCATTTAGAGTCACCCAGGAGACACTCTGGGCATGCCTGTGAGGACATTTCCAAAGAGGTTTAACTGAGAGGGGATGTGAGCAGCACCAACCCATGAGCTGGGTCCCCAGACCCAATAAAGACAAGAAGATACAGAAAGTAAATGAGCAGCAGCATTCATCTCTCCCTGCTTCCTGACTATGGGCACAGTGTGGTCCTCTGCCTCATTCCTACTACGAAGCATTCTGTGCCTTGATGGGTCATACATGCTCACTCCTAGAGTCAAAAGAAGCCATCTTTCCTGAAGTATCCAATTCAGCATCCTAGCAAGATGGGTGCACAGCACCTACACAAGGACCGTGAGGCCCTGGGAACCGTCCTTATTTTATCAGGACACTGAAAACAGCCCATATATCACTGATTAGGAAATGCCCATCAACCTGAAGCTCCAGGGTGGGCCAGCAACCTGTATTGGAGCCCCCCCCCCACACACACACCCTGAGCTGTTCTTGACAGTTAAACACAGTGAAGCCCTTTTGTTCCTAAGTTTGTTAGTCCTTCCAAGTCATTGCCTAAAAAAGTTAGATTGCAAACTGCTACATACAGTATGACGCCATCTCTATGGAGAAAAGGAAACCAACTGCATCTCGGCAGCACATCTGTCTGCATGCAGATCCAGAGAGAAAGATATGGGGGACCAAACTCACAAAGAACTGTGTTACTTGTGCATGCAGCTGTTCGCAGCTTGGATTCTGGAAGAGGGTTAGAGGCCAACGTGGGCTGCGGAGCTCTGGCCTATCAGATAGCCTTCATCTTCTCCACCTTCCTAACGCTGCCACCCTTCAATAGTTTCTCATGTTGTGGCGACCCCCAAGCATAAAATTATTTTTATTGCTACTTCATAACTGTAATCTTGTTACTGTTATGAATCATAATGTAAATATCTGTGTTTTCCACTGGTCTTGGGCGACTCCTGTGATAGGGTCATTTGACACCCCCTCAGGGTCGTGACCCAGGGTTGTTTGACACCCCACAGGGGTCGTGACCCAGGGTTGTTTGGTTGTTTGACACCCCCACACGGGTGGTGACCCAGGGTCGTTTGACACCCCCTCAGGGTCGTGACCCAGGGTCATTTGACACTCCCACAGGGGACGTGACCCAGGGCCGTTTGACACCCCCTCAGGGGTCTCAACCCACCGGCTGAGAACCACTGCTTTAGGGCATGCATTCTACGGACCTTGCCTAATTAAAGTAGATTTTTAATGCTAGGTTGGCAAAAGATGGCTCAGCAGGTAAATGCACTTGCCTTCAAGTCTGACAACTTAGTTTAATCCCAGGGATCTGCTCACAAGTTGTCCTATGACTTCCATACACATGCACACAGAAAATGTGTGTGCTCACACAAAGAGGAAAAAATGATATAATGGTATATGATTTATATGATAAAATGATATACTGCTGTTATACCTTTCTCTTCCTTCTTTATATCTTTCGGTATTTTCCAAAATCTCTTCAATAATGTCATACTTTCATAACAATATGGGATTTTTCACTTTTACATTTTTAAGATTATAATTCAATTACATTTCTCCATTCCCTTTTCTCCCTTCAAACTCTCCCTGCTCTCCTTCAAATTTGTGGCCTCTTTCCTAATTGTTATTGCATGCACATATGTACATACATATATACACCTAAATATAACCTGTGCAATCCATACAATGTTATGTTTTCAGGGCTGACTGTTGGTGCTGTATACAAATTGGCGTGCTATTCCCTGGGGAAGACCATCTCTCCCACTCCCAGCTTTCCTCCTCAGTTGTGTGGAGTTGTGTAGTTTAGGTCTCCTGGGTTTTTGTCTGTCCACTTTGGCATGCCCATTGGTGTCATTCTTGTTCAACTCGTTTGGGCAGTCATGTTGGGAGATGGATATAGTTTCTGACATTACTAGGAGACAGTCTCACAGAAAATTCCCGGTCCTCTGGCTGTTACAATCTTTTGGGCCCCTCTTCTGCAATGACCCCCCCGAGCCTGAGGGGCAGGACTGTTTTGTGGGTGTACCCACTGGCACTGGGCTGCACAACTCTGCATTTTGGTGGGCTGTGGTTTTCTGCAGTGGTCTCCATCTGTTGCAAGAGTAATTTCTTGATGAGTGGTGAACACTAGACTTGTCTATAAGGATAAATGTTTATAGATGTCGTTAGGGATTATAATGGTTTAGTAAATTAATGAATATAAGCTCTCCTCTAATAACCATGACTTCATTAACACTGAATAGTTAGCTACATTTCCAGTACCAGGCATGGTTTCCCTTTTTTCTTTCCTTTTTTTTTTGAGTGGTTAAGACCAATTAGAGAGCTGTTGGTTACCACCCAGTGTGCTTGCCACTACTGTACCCTTAGGGATATGCCATCCTGGTCATCGATGTTGATCACTGGTGTCATGGAGTCTGTGGAGTAGGACTTTGGGTATATGCCAAAGTATAGCTGAGTCATATGGTAGATTTATTTTTAGCTTTTTGAGAACTGCTGGGAACTGAATACGGGTCCTCTGAAAGAACAACCAGTGCTCTTAACCGCTGAGCCATCTCTCCAGCCTCTTAGAACATGTTTTAAAAACTAAAGCTTACCTTTAGAAAAGGATTTTGTCTACTCAAAGAGCTAAATTTGTTTCACGTGCCAGGCTTAAATAGAAGATTTCTCTAGAACCTAACCCTTACCTTTCCTTCTCATACTGGGAAAATGTCTAACGTTCTGAAAATAATCCCTTAAGCAGGCCTGCACTTGAATTCAAGGTTACCTCAGCTACTGTCCCATTGAGTTCTTGCAGCATCCCTGAGGCATATGGCACTGTGGTTGCTCTCCTGTCTCATTCCAAAAGAGCAAAGAAATGAAGTAGACATTCATGGTTACCAGTGTGGTGTGGACCCAGAATTGGCACTCCATCTTCTTTCTGCCCCTTGGTTTAATCTCCTCTCACGATGAACTGAACTATATTCTGTTGATTCACCTTTCTTATACCCAAATCTGTCACAAGTCACCAACAAACTGTACAATGTGACAGAATTTTACACCTAAAAATAGAACGTTCATCTTTGTCCTGTGTATTTTACCACAACCAGGGAAAGGAATCTACTGTTTCTTAGGTGCAACTATCCTGTTGCAGTACCTGATGGGGTGGTAATAAGCATCCTAAATGTTAATTGGTCCTGTTTGCTGTTACTTACTTTGTCTCTGATTGGTTAAATAAATGCTGAGGCCTGGAGATTGGGCAAAGACAGAGGTAGGCGGGACTAAGGTTCACGGGCTTTTAGAGAGACAGAGCATCTGGGGAAGAAGGCTGGAGAAGCCAGGAGTAAACATGGAAGATAGGCCATGAGGTAGATTAAAGAAGATACTTCCTTGTGGCCTGGAACATCGGCTTAGTGTGAAGAATAATAGTCCAAAGGGATGTATGTATATATAGGGTCATATTTGGGCAATAGAATTATGAGCTAGCTTAGATGGGCTAGGATTGCACAACCCAGGACTAGGCTTGTTAAAATCCACCCGGTGTCTGTGTGTATTAATTTATAATGGCGGGTTATAGGATTAACATCACCGAACCAATTAAAGACAACATAAATACTAGTAAACACTCTAATTAGCCATATTTTTTTCAACAGGTACCAACAGTCACAAGCAAACTAGCCAGACTCAAAACCCTAACCAATAGCTTTAAATCATGCCTCAGGAGACCCAAGACACCCAAATCTTAATGAAGTCACTGTCCTGTTAGAAAAGGAGAAAAGCTGGGGTAGAGGGAGAGGACCTGAAAGTACCCTTCATGAAGCCAAGACATCAAAGCCCACCATTGGAAAATGACCACAGCTATCCCTACCACCAGCTGTGAAGACCTGCCTACTGTCCATTTCTCAGCTGTAATGCCACACCTGGTTCAAAATCTATTGATAAAACCGTATTACTCTGTGACTTTCCTGTGTAGAAAAAAAGACGTGTCACCAACCAGGATGCATTCTAAGAGGCCTTTTTCCCTCATGTGAACAAACTGTATAACTCAACTGTGACAATCCCTCTGCCATTGAAGACAAATGGCAAGCTTTGGCTCAGCACTGGAACACTATGACCACCAGAATGGGTAAGATAGCTGCAAGGGTCAAGCCTCATTGCCATGACTGTCCATGTTCTCCCTATACTCACAAGCCCCAGATCCAGAAAGACTGTAAGTAGAAAACTGACAAGTATTATGGGACAGGCCAATGACAAACACTTGTGCTATTTATTCCTTAGAACCTTAAGTTTTTACATCTTTGAACTTGAGGAATTCTGCTTTAAGCCACAATAACCTAGAACGTATCAGACCAACTCTGTGGGTTTTGAGACAGGGTTTAGTAACACAGCCCAGTGTGGGCTTAAGCCCGGGACCCTCCTGCCTCTGCCTCCTGTGACAATAGGCCCACACCAACTTTTGTATTTTTCATTTGACATTCATACCTTCTAACATACTACACTCAAGCAGACTTCATTTTTAAATTACCCTCTGCAACAAATTATAAATACCATTGTCTGAAACATTTATATATATTAAAAAAAAAAAACAAACTACCCCGTCATGAAACTACCAGTCAGCTTGCACCAGATCCACTGCTTCTGTCCTTTCCCATGTTGCCGCCTTCCTGTCTGAATGAAATTAACAAGCTTGAAGCTTGTTAATCCAGTGACACCCCTGTGGCTTCATTCCACCACTGCTCTGTGAACTGCTGTGAAGTTTTGTCAACACAAGCAATACTGCTGAAGTACCACAGACAAGACCACTAACAATGTATTAAAAGAAAGCTGTATATGCCTAAGACACCTTCAAAAAAGGGACCAACAAATGGTCAGTTAGCCAGTCAGTTCTTTGTACTGTCTTCCTCTTGGTGTCCCGCTTTGGTTGTCTCCTCTTGGAATGTTAGAGTACACCATGCCTTGTGCACTTCGTTCCTGTTACTAAAGAAACTCACAATGGCTCAGGACCAATGTCACATCCAAGTCAAGGCCAAATTGCTATCTCTATCCCAATGTCTCTCCTTAGATAAGTACTTGGCAGCGTCACCACAAAGTACCCCAAGTTATTAGAAAATGCCATAACCAGCAGTAAGTGATCTCTGAGATGACACCAATTTCAACAGCCATGGTCCTAGCAGAGAACAGTTAGTGTGAACAGTGGCAGTGGACCTGATACCTGTCATACCATGCAGCAAACACCACTAAGTTTAACTTCAAAACAAACGACAATCAATTGTTTCCAATGCTGTAACTACCATCCTAGCCCAAGTCACCATCATGGATTACTGCAAAGTTTCTTTTCCTGCTAGAGTCCTAGAAAACTAGATTCTCAAATGGAAAAGCCAAGAATTCTATTCAAACACAACAGCCCCTCCCCTCTCAGTTCAGCTCGGAAGCCACAGCGCCTGTGCACACTGCCTTTCTGTCCTAGCCTGAGGCAGCATTTCCATTCCTCAGGCTGAACTCTCAACGTGAGCTGCCTTAGGCCTCTGCTCACTGCCAAGATTCTCCCAGACAACCAGAGTACTTGATTCGCCTCCTCCAATGCTCAGACCCCAATAACCAGATTACCATTTATGTAACCTACACCTTCCCCACCCCAACCCCTTCCTCTGCTTTTATCCCTCATTTATATTCCAGGTTCCTTAACACATACATACACACACCTCTCCCATGGGCTCATTATTTTAACAAGTACCTGAGGTGACTAACTCTGTCTTGAGAGACTGAAGAAGCTGCCAGTCCACCCCTTAGGATACTCTGTCAGGATAAGCACAAGAAAGATGAGAGCCAGCAGCAGACATTCACTTCTTCAACAGGGAAGAAAGCTAAAGAGGAAGACAAGAGCTCAGGGTGAGTCCTACACTAACACAGGCACCTTCAATAACTCCACTAACACCGGCACCTTCAATAACTCCACTAACACCGGCACCTTCAATAACTCCACTAACACAGGCACTTTCAATAACTCCACTAACACAGGCACCCCAGCCTTCAAGGCTTAGCCTTTAGAGATATTTATCCAAACCATGACCAGGTAGGTGCTTTGGGTTGCCTAAAGAATCACCAAAGTGGACAGTGTCTGTCAAACGAGCAAATGTAGCATGTTGGAAACTGTCCTTAACAGGGATGGTTAATTTAACCCATCAATCTCATTTCCAAACCTCAGACCTCTTTTCCATTAAGGATTCAAAATCCCAAACCAGAAATTTAACATCTACTCACATAAAAACATATTCCACATGCTCAGTAGCTGTCTGTATCTAAGGCTATAATACAAACCCAGAACTTATGGTACTATACAACACGATTTATGTGAACTCATCAAATATCAAAACTAACACACAAGATGAGAGAATACTCTAGATTAAGAGTAAACATGACAACCACTAGGGCATGTGAGCACCAAGTTGTGCATTGTTGAAGGCTTCAAAGTTTTCAACAATAAAAACCAGGAAGATTCGACACACACACACACACAACTAAATTTCATTCTCAACTGGTAGAGCAGTGAAATGCTCTATCACTAGGAAAAAGAATTGTGTAACCAAAAACCAGTGAAAACTTTTTTTTTAGGATACCTAATTATACATAAATGCCTCTTATGTGTAGAGCCTTGGGATGTAAGCTGCAACCCCACCAGATGAGACTGCCTCAAGAAAACCAGCCATCACTGACAGACATTTAAAACAAGATGCCTGCTCCTTTTCAACTGTTGCAAACGTGACTACGTAGCAAACCTTGAAAGTATTTACCTATGATGAGTACTAGTGGAGTGAAACCACCTTAAAACCTTCACAACGTTAAGTCCTAAACCCAAACATACATGCTCTATACATACCACGAGACACGCACGGGGTAAAGATGAGTGTTTATTCACTTTACAAAGAGAATGGTATTAAATTGCCATAAACAGCTCCATTTATAGACAAATAACAACTGTACATGGATAGCACTAGCAGCTTGCCCAAGATGCCCTTCCCACTCGGGCTGTGCAGCCTGCTCTGCCTCTGATGGAAGTCCTCCCAGATTAACGCTTTCCTTACACATTCACAGGTGGGAAAATGCACGCATCTGCTCAGCCCTTCTGCAGAAGTGAGCTCTCCATCTGTGTCCCTTGCTGAATGCTAAGTCAGTACTAGGCCACTCTTTAAAAACAAGACAAATTACTGGTAATTTGTAAAAGCTCTGTAGCACACCAAAATACTTATTTATACAGACATAAAAAAATCTTGAGCAAGATTTATCATTTTAAAAGATAAACAGATACCCTAGCCCTGCCAAGAGGGGATAATGAAAAGGAAAGAAAATGTTAAATTACTGAATTATAAAAATAGTTTCTTTGGAAAAAATTCCAGCAAGGTTATTATTAATATCTAAAACCAAAGAGAAAAATAAACAATTGTTCTCTGATTCATTAGTAATTTAAATAAAAATGGAAACCTCTTCAAAAGCAGCTGTGACTGAAGGTTTAAAAAGTTACAGGTAACAAGCATGTCCGATCTGTACACTGATGAGTCCTTACAGTTGCAGACAGGAAATCCCCTTAATATGGCTGAAGCTTTGCTTCTTTAATTACCCTTATTTTGTTTCATTTAAAAAAATATCTCACATGACACTTTAAAAAATAAGTGGTTATTTGGGGAAATGCTCCAAATAGCCAATCTGATCCAAGTCAGATTACCAGTGAGTATACAAACTAGGGAGACTGTAATTTTATTTCTGTAAATCATAACATTTTTATTCCTTCATCTTCATATTTGATGAAAATGTATCAAACTAGGTGTGCCAGAATAAAAACAATTCATTAGCACTGCTTGGCATCTGGACTGGAGGAAAGACTCCAACCTGAGCTGAGAGCCAGCTCCTTCACCAGCATCCAGTTCCTGACCCCCTATGGCATGCCTGCTCCCACTTACGTGAGTCTGATAGAGCCGATCATACTGGAGTATCAGATTATAAAAATATACCATATATTGGACACTCATGTCAGTACATTGCAGAAAGTGTATCTATTTACTGTGTAAAGTTTATTAACATTTGAATGAAACACTCTTATTTACACAGTTAAAGTCTGGGGCACTCAGGGCAGGAAGGAGGTGTGGGAATCGCCTCTGTGAACTTGGAAGCATATGACAGACAGCCTCTTGTCTCCTGGCACAGGGCGGCCTCCCTGGGAGGACACAGTAGCATTGGGCAAGGCAAGCCAGGGTTCACAGAGTGCCTGGTTGCTGCTGTCTTCACTCTTCTTCACTTTCATTTTCAGGATCTAAATCAGAATCTCCATTTAATTCTTTCTCACTTGACACTTCTCTGTCCTCCCCATTTTCTTTGTCTTCAGCATCCTCATATTCCTCTTCATTGTCTTCACCAACACCCTCATCTTTTTCACTGTCTTCCTCTTCGTCTTCATCCCAATTATCCTGGTAGAAACAGCAAAGGAAAGCATTCATGAAGCCCCCTGACACTGAGGGTAAAAAGCAGATGGACCAGAAAATATCACTCACATCAGAATCCTTTTCTGCAATTTCATCATCAGACTCCTCTTCAGAAGATTCTGTAAGAGAAAGAGCAGAGCACGGTGCTGAAACAAAGCGCATTACTTACTCTGAGCTACCAACCACCAAGCATGTACTAGTCAATGAACACTTTTCTTGTTGTCTGCATGGCTTGAATTGGGGTCTTCTGTGACCCACACGGACTTGGAACCTGCAGTCTCCCTGGGGCAGCCACCCAAGTGCTGAGATTACAGGTGTAGGTATACTCTTTCTAAATTCAGCTTCTAATTTTACTATTCCTTTTTTTTTTTTAGGTGTTTTTTGTTTGCTTGGGTGTTTTGTTTTTTGAGACAGGGTTTCTCTGTGTAGCCCTGGCTATCCCGGAACTCACTTTGTAGAACAGGCTGACCTTGAACTCACAGAGAACTGCCTGCTCCTGCCTCCCTACTGCTGGGATTAAAGGTGTGCCACCACCACCTGGTTTACTATTCTTTTTTAACATTTATTGTTAAATTGTGTGCATGCATGTGTGTGCAGGCCTGTAAACACAACTGCTAGCAGAGACAACACCAGGGCACAAAGGGCTGGAGTCCCTGGCAGTGTAAGCAATCTGATGGGGGCTGGGAGCCAACCATGCTCTTAGCACCCTTTCTTCTCTAGCCCTACACTTAATACCTATATGCATGGAAACATTATTTCAAGGTAAGTATCAACCCTACAAAAATCTTAACATGTGCAGCCGTTTCTAGACTACCACATAGACACAGTGGGTGTGTAAAAATTCTACGCAAGCACTGATGGTCCGTGCATCGATCTAAAATAAATGATTTCACATGCTTTATGACCTGTAACAACAAGAACAAAAAAGTACCAGTTACAGAAAGACTAGTATCTATGTTAAATGTACAGTTTTGAGAAATGAAGTCTAAAATGTATAAAATAACAGAGCTAGATCATTACCTACGCACCATGGGAAATTAACAGAAGAACAAGCAGAATGGGGCTCTCAGGCAAGGCAGTATGAAGCCCACCTGCAATAATGGATGCCACACAAAATGTGCCGCAAACCCAACTCAGCCACACACTTCACATCCAGTTCCAAACACTGTCATCATTTACAGGGTATAAACTAAATGACTCCCAAAGCAGCAAATCAACAACCACACGCAGGAGCAGTCTCTGGGGTCAAACAGTATCTCTTCAGCAAGTCTCCACCAACAGGAGCCCTGAAAGACTCTTACAAACCAGAGTTATTACCAGGTCAAAGCTGGAATCTGCTCTGAGTAAGTCGAGACATTTTAAACATAGTTGGTTTACAGGAGGAAAAAAGGTCAGCTGGTACAGGGTAAAAAGAAGGAATTAGGGCTGGAGAGCTGGCTTAGTGGTTAAGAGCACTGGCTCCATTCCCAGCACCTACTTGACAGTCTACATATGCCTACATGCAGGCAAAATACTCATACACATAAAATAAATTAACCAAAAAACAATTAAGGAATTAGCCAGGTGTGGTAGTGCACACCTTCAATCCCAGCACTTCGGAGGCAGAGGCAGGTGAGCAAGAGGCCAGCCAGGGCTGTATAAAGAAACCCTATCTTTTTTTTTTTCATAAGGTAATTAATTTGTTTAGGTGTGGCAGTTATCCAATAATACGCAAAAATAATGTTTCAATCCTTTAAATCAATATCCTGGCCATGTTTGTTTATTCTAGAAAAAGTAAATTATGTAAGCCACTAAATACCCACATCTAAGCCCATTCCCTAAAGAACCAGCACGTGGCATATAGTGCCATGCACACTGCCATATAATGAAGTACATCATAGCCATGAATTACGTGTGTGCTCTCAGAAAACACCTTGAATTTCTGGGTTTGCTGCAGGTTTTTATTTCTGATTTTCAAATTAGAAATATCAAACACAGGGAAAGTCTTTGGACACATTCTCAAGTCCAAAATGCTTCTGGTCTCAGGCACTTTGAATTTTGATTTACGAGCATATATTCAATCTATATTGTGTTATGGGCTTTAAAGCTGTTGTGTTCCCACACGTGTGTACAGTTACTTTTGTGACCAATTTTATATCAAACTTACCCACATCGTAACTTATAGGCCTCTGCTTCCTACTTCTCACTATTACATGATGCTGTGTGCTAAAGGAATGAACCATTCCCCACTAAGGAAGAATTGTGCTGTTTATAAGAGATTTTTACAATATTTTTTTTTTTTTGGTTTTTTGAGACAGGGTTTCTCTGTGTATCCTTGGCTGTCCTGGGCTCACTTTGTAGACCAGGCTGGCCTCGAACTCACAGTGATCCGCCTGCCTCTGCCTCCCAAGTGCTGGGATTAAAGGCGTGCGCCACCACCGCCCGGCTTTTTTTAAAGATTTATTTTATTTATTTTATGCATATGTGTGCTCTATCTGCATGTACACCTGCATTCCAGAAGAGGGCACCAGATCACATTGTGGATGGTTGTGAGCCACCATGTGGTTGCTGGGAATTGAACTCAGGACCTTTGGAAGAGCACTAGGCAGTGCTCTTAACCGCTGAGCCATCTCTCCAGCCCCGAGATTTTTACAATATTTTATAAATAAGATTATGATGGACAATCTACACATGTCTTCATACATACATGTTTTAAAGCAATTTTTCTCCAGCTTTTTAGTGATAATATACTCATTTTCAAAGTTGAGGTCCCCCAATGTAACAGCCCTGGCTGTCCTGGACTTGCTTTGTAGACCAGGCTGGCCTGGAACTCAGAAATCTGCCTGCCTCTGCCTCCCGAGTGCTGGGATTAAAGGCATGCACCACCACGCCCAGCTTAAATGTAATATTTAAATGTGAGAATATTTAATGCAATTACAAATAATGCTGTCTACCTGATATATTTTTTTAATAAAAAATATTTTCCAAAGGTAGGGGGGATTCCTTTGGTGGTGCTTTTAAAATAAATGAATGAATGGATAAATAAATAAATAATCCATCCTTTGGTGGTGGTGGTGGTTCATAAATAAAGAAATAAATAAAGAAATTAGATATACCCCATATGAGTTTCCACATCCAACTCTTGCCAACACCTAATTTCAACTATTCAATTTAACACATGTATCACTACATGGAGTGTTATCTCACTAATATTTTAGTCTGCATCTCTTTAAAGCATCACACTTTACACTTAGTAGGCTTTTTTTTCTCCTGGAAAGTAGTAGTTCATATATGCTCGTGCTTCGTGAAGATCAAAGTAACACAGCGTGCCATGAGCACACTCCTCTGCACCTTATGAACAGTCGGTCTTCACAGCATTTCCTGAAGAGGCAAACACCCCACAGTTCTATGGATCTTCCAGGGTTAAGTCTTGAAATGCAAGTTAAGTCTTCCAACCTTATTCATCTAAATCAAAATTACTATGATTTTCTTGACTCATTAAAGTAAGCAAAATATTAAATAAAATAATCTGGAGATTACTGATAACTTTAAAACACAGAGAAAATTACCAGATGATCTCTAAGTTTATACAGGCATATTATTGTCTTTCTCAATAAGCATTCTATTTCACGTTTTGGAGTTCCAATGCTCCTAGTTTTCACTGCTGCTATAGTGACCTGTCTTCTGAGAGCATTCTAAGAATGTATACTGGTGTACAACAATGCTGACTCCTTGGCTGGTCTTGGTGTCCAAAACACTTGATTCGCACAGCCCCTATTCTAGCAGCTGACTGCAGATTCTGTTGTATTAACTCTGTGCAAAGGATAGTATATGCAAAGTCCAAATCTTAGAATCCTTTAGGAAGGGCATCTGGAAGAACAAAAAGTACATCACTATCTCATCCCTGGCTGCACTAAAACATATATTGTTTGATGTGAGTTTAAGGTAAGGAAATTCAGTCAGGCATGGAGGCACATGTAATCCCAGCACTCAGGAGGCAGAGGCAGGTATATATAGTGTTTGATGTGAGTTTAAGGTAAGGAAATTCAGTCAGGCATGGAGGAACATGTAATCCCAGCACTCAGGAGGCAGACGCAGGTGAATTTCTGTGAATTCAAGGCCAGCCTGGTCTACAGAGTGAGTCTAGGACAGGCAAAGATACATAAAGAAACCCTGTCTCGAAAAAACAAACAAAAGGTGAGGAAATTCCTTTCAATTCCCTGGTTGCTTAATTACTAGAGTTGTGAAGACTGTGTGCCTCCAAATGAATCTCTATGCCTAGTGTTCTCCAGTGAAGTTGAACTGACCACTGTGTTAGCAGTGACTCTTGGTGCTGTGTCACCTTGCAATGTTCAAATAAACACTTATCAATGGGTTCTATAACAATACACTGCTCACAATGTCTACAAAGAGTCTCAGATTTGTTTTAATTATAATTATTAACACATAATAACTGTACATATTTGGGACTGTCTGTCTGGTTGAAATTGCTAAGTGGACCGCATGAGACTCACAATGCACCTAACTGTAAGGTGCAGGTCAAAACACATCTTTTGGGAGTTAGTTCTCTCCTACTACCCGCTGGGCCCTGTGGACTGAACCTCAGGTCCTCTGGCTTAGAAGCAAGCACCTTTACCTGCTCAGTCATCCCTCTGGCCTCTAATACGTATATTCTAGAGTGCCTGGCCTTTTAAAGTCAGTTTTGGTCATTGGCATCCTTGATCACTAATACCACCACACACACAGTCTCAAGTTCAAGTCTCTTTACTTCAACCTCTTCTATGACCAACACCCCTGTGAGCAGATCACAATTCTGCTGCTTCCCTTGGATTTTGTCAGGGGTTTGACCATTTTAATAGGGATGTGAAAAGACTTTACATGTTCTCATCTATGTGCAGAAACTAGGTTTAAAAATATGTTTGTACGTACATATGCCAACTTATAAATGCAAAATAATATGGTTCCTAAGCCGGGCGGTGGTTGCGCACGCCTTTAATCCCAGCACTTGGGAGGCAGAGGCAGGCGGATCTTTGTGAGTTCGAGGCCAGCCTGGTCTGCAAAGCAAGTCCAGGACAGCTAGGGCTGTTATACAGAGAAACCCTGTCTCGAAAAACCTAAAAAAAAAAAAAAAAAAAAAAAGAACAGGTGGGAATCTTCAAGGAGGCGGGAACTAGAGACAACAATGAAACATGGTAACAAAGCAGAAGAGGACTAGCGACCTTGTGGGCGGTGGCATGGGGTAAGGCAGCGGAGAGGAACAAGTGAACACTAAGTGAGAGGACACACACGTTTAAAGACTGACAAAACCCATCACTCTGCACGCTAACCTAAAACATTAATTTAAAAAAAAGGCCATACACAGGCATTTCTACAAAGGTAATGCAACCACGTAACTGAAAAACAAAGACTGCTCATCAGCCTCTAGTCCAACTGTTACCTTCTTCATACACCAATTTTGCCTTCTGTCCAGGGGATGGCATTTTCTTTGCTTTCTCTGATGCTGTAACCTGGAAGACAGAATTAAAAGGAATTATAAGCTTATCCTAAGTATAGACAACAACACACCCAGCTCCAACATTGAGCCAGTTTACCCACCTCCCCCAAAGGAATGGCAGACCCATGCTTGGCACAAGCACAGGACAAACATAAAGGGAAAATTACTCGGTGAGAGTTCAGAAACCATGAGTAGTGATTAGAGTCTCTTACTGCACCAAAATGTTAACTGCAGAAACCCTGTAAGTCCCTGCTCACAGTAACATGCTGAGCTAAAATACAACGGGAGGAGGCTGGGCGTGTAGCTCAGCTGGTGAGTGCTTGCCTGTACTTGCAGGGAGAGTCAGGAGTAAACTATTCCTTACCTTAGAGTATGTTCAAGGCTAGCCTAGGGGGGGGGGGGGGGGGAGGAAGGAATGAACAAGTAGGGGGCAGGGGGTGCAGCTAAGCTTGCCCACCGTCATTCAGGTAAGTTCCAAGTTAAAGCCTGGATTCTGACTTCCTGCGGTCTACCTAACTCAGTCTGTTTTTACTCAGCTAACTCCTCACTCCCCTCTCCATGACCACACCCATGTCTGAGCTGGAAACCACTTGATTTGCTCACTTGAGTGATGAGAAGAATGAGCTTTCCATGCAGGTGTGAGAGTTTCTGGAAAGTTTTGACTCTGCTCTCCATTAGCTGATAGAGTGTTCCCAGCTGGTGTACCAGGTCAGGCAACTGGGAAAACAGACAAACAAATGATGACTTCATATCACCACACATCCCAAAGAGGAACACACACACACATCATCACGCTCAGTCTGCAGCAGGAGCCAGCCAGCTCTACACACAAAGTCTCAAAAGTTCTTCTACACAAACTTTCCAAGGCCCTTGGTGTCCTGGCAGGAAAATCACCTCAAAAAACCCAAAAACCATCAAGGCAGCTGGCAGGAAGAACTCCTGTATACTGATAATCTACTTCAGGTAAGGACAACACAATAGATAATAAAAACACCCCATCATGAACTGCCAAGCCATCTCTACAATTCCTTTTTTAAAAGTTTGAAATTACATTTAATTATTTAATTTCTCTGTCTCACTCTTTCTGTGGGTATGAGAGAGACACCAGACCATTTTACTCAGAGGATTGAAGCTAGAGAAACTGGGGATTTTAACTTGACTTTCTTGGCAAGGCAGATCTCTGGCCCTTTGTCCTCTCAAAGCCTTTAATGAAGTTTTTACTGAAGGACAGTAAAGATGTATCAATGCCTTTGACAAAGGTAAGAGCCAATGGCATGTTGTTCAGAAACACTGTGTTCAGCATGTCCTTAAGAACATACTTAGAGAAAAAAATTGTAGAGGGTATGAATAGAAAAGTGGCAGGTTTTTTTGTTCAGTTTAGAAGTGTTTTAGGTTTTGGGTTTTTTTTTTTTTTTTTAAGATGTAATTATTAGCTGGGAGTGGTGGAACACGCCTGAAATCCCAGCACTAGGGAGGTAGAGGCAGGCGGATCTCTGTGAGTTCAAGGTCAGCTTGTTGTGCAAAATGAGTCCAGGACAGCCAAAGATACACAGAAAAAACCCTGTCTCAAAAAACCAAAAAAGAAAAGAAAGAAAAATAAATAAAAAGAATTCAACAGGAAACCTTTTATTTGTCGCTGGAGATGGGAAATGATTCTATACTTTGCTCTTTAAATTAGCCTTTACTGGCCTTATTTCTGACACCTGAACATAAAACAATCACTTCTTTCCACTCTACTCACCACTACCACAAATTCACCTCTGAAAACTCTGGCAGGTCAGGTGTCCCACAGCATTCTTAGCGTTGCTTGTCTCCCCCCCTTTCCAATATTCTGTCAGTGTTCACAACAGAATGTGTGCCTGTTTGGAGCCACTGATCAGAAAGAGCCTGACAAAGAGCAGCATGCAGTAGGCAGCTGGGACATTAGTGAAACTGTACCAGGAAAGGAGTTAGGCTACATTGATGGCTCAGGGGTTGGAGCTGCACAAGCACACCCCCAGAACCCACTTAACTGTCAGGTGGGAGTGGCAGCATGCATACAGTTCCAGCCTTCCCTCAAAGAATAGGGTGATGAGTGATGAAGACTCCTGAACGAACACGAACACGAACACACACACACACACACACACACACACACACACACACACATCCCTGCATCTATTTGCACACTTAACAAGAGGGGGCCTATAACGTCATTATGGGTAATTTTTTTAAAGCCACATGCTAAAACTTTTCAGGAAATTGTACCACAACATGCTAAGCAAATAAAATTATAGTTTTATTTTTAGTTTAGAATATAACTGATAGCCAGGTGTGGAGGCTCATGCTTGTAACTATAGCACTTAGGAAACTGAGGCAGTGCTGGCTGGAGTACAAAGCCAGACTGGGCCACATAGGGAGTTCCACTCCAGCCCAAGCTACAAAGTGAAACTCTTCTCTCCCTCCACCCCCAACCCTCAGAATGAGGCTACAGAGATGATCTGGCAGGTAAAGAGGACACAGGTTTGTTCTCAACACCCACATGGTGTCTCACAATCATTGGTAACTCCACTTCCAGGATATCCTATGCCCTCCTCTGCAGGCATCTGACACACACCCACACCCACACCCACACCCACCCACACCCACAACCCCACCCCACCCCCCACACCCACACCCACACACACACGCAGACAAAACACCCCAAC
>CAJQZJ010033149.1:1328815-1375360 GCA_907164525.1 Lophiomys imhausi
ACAAACATATGCAAATATACCAGTGAATGCAAAGAGCCCAGTCACACAGTAACATAAAACACTTAACTTTTCAGGAATTAAGATTTATTTATTTGTTTGTTTGCTTACGCTTTTCGTGGCAGGGTTTCTCTAATCCTAACCCTGAGTGCTGAGATTAAAGATCTGACATAAGATATTATTATGTTCCACCTGGCGGTGGTGGCTCAGGCTTTGACCCAGCATGTTGGAGGCAGAGGCAGGAGGATCTCTGGGAGTACCAGGACAGCCTGGTCTACACAGCAAGTTCCAAGACAGCCAGGGCTACACAGAAAAAGCCTGTCTTGTGTGTGCATGTATATATATATATATATATATATATAAGTAATATATAATAAACTACATATTAGTTCCTTATTAGGCATGGTAGCACACGCCTTTAATCCCAGCACTCAAGAGGAAAAGGCAGGCAGATCTCTTTGAGTTCAAGGCCAGCCTTTTCTACATAGCAAGCTCCAGTCCACCCAGAGCTACATACTGAGGCCCTGTTTCAAAAGAATATATAATAATGATAGTGATAATGAAATAATAAATTCTCTAGAGGAAGCAAAGGGTAGTTTTAGTTTCTAATCCTTACCGAAAGCCCAACCAATCCCCTCAGAAAAGACTTACTGTGGATAGGTATGATGCATGAATTGTCAGCACACATTTCAGCCACTGAACCATTAAAACAGCACTAGCAAAGAACAGAAATCCAAGTAAAGGAAACGTTCACTGATTCAAAAGTAATCACAACAAGCTACAACAGGTTCTGCACGTTCAGCTAGCAAGCAGGATACCCCCCCCCAAAAAAAAAACCCCTTAATACTTAAAATTAAGACTAAAGGCCAGGCTTTACCTCACACAATTAATTTATACCAGGATAGTAACAAACATCCAAATACGACAGAATGATTTTTTTAATTTTATAATCACATTTGAGCCCATCAATCATCTAGTTAACTATTGGGAACAAAGAGCAAAGTCTTCTGCACTAACATGAACAGGCAAACAGGGCTACCTGAGGCTTGCTGGACAGCCAGGCTAGCCATCTGAAAATACCAGATTCAATGAGACCCTCCATGTCAAAAAATAAAAACACCTTATGCCAGTTTCTGGCTTCCACAACTATTTGGTGGTGCACCTGAATGTACATGGACACACACACCTAATTTTAGAAATTAGAGATGAAAAACTATGTGTTACAGAGTTCAACAATACTGTATTAGAAGCTCAGTATCTCTAAGATATCAATTTCCAATTTAAATGCTTAACAAAGTATAAAAAAAATCCGAGCCAGACGATAGTGGCCCGCTTGGTAGAAGTGGGGCTCTGTCCTCACCTCCCCTTCTGAGTGCTGCAATTTTGTCTGGCTTGAACCCAAGCATGTCTGAATATTTGAAGGCTAATAGTATGATAAGCTATTTGAAATTAGGCATCCTTGCTGGGCAGTGGTGGCACATGCCTTGGTCCTTAGTCCTTAGTCCCAGGACTGAGGAGGCAAAGGCAGGTAGATCTCTGTGAGTTTGAGGCCAGTCTGGTCTACAAATCCTGTTCCAGGAGAGCAAGGGAGAAACCCTGTCTGGAAAAACAAAAACAACAAAACAAACAAACAAAGTATGGAAATCTCCACATAATTTGGTCTTTAGGCTGAAAAAGGAAGAGAAAATGACCCAAAGGCCAACGACCTGATAAAAGCTGGGCTAGCTAGTGAAGGTGGGTTTTTTTTTTCTGTTGGTGGTGGTTTTGTTTTTTAAAGAAAACCATAATAAAAATCACTTACGAATAGAACTTACTGAACTTGAATGTGAGAGGGAGGTTAATACTCAACATGAGCCGTTTTGAAATTTGGGAACTCCTATGTGTGTGCATGGTGTCAAGCAAGCCCCCCCCCCGCCAAGACCTGGACAATGCTGCTATTCCTCTACAGAACAGCAATTCAGCTCACAGAAAGTAGCACACACCTTTACTGAGGCAGTAAATGCTGAGTTCTAGACCAGGGTAAGTTACATCCTAAGGCCCTGTGTCAAACAAGAAGAAACTTGAGCACTGAAACAGCTTACCTATTGGGATGTCCTTGCAACCTCTTTGTAAGCTAAGGAGAGAAAAAACAGTTATCACCAGCATGGCAGAAGCAATCTCTCCGTCAATTCCCCAGATGCAGAATAGCTGTCCAAGTTATTCCACCTAGCAATCTACCTTTACTCAAAATCTTTGAATTCATTTTCATAAGAGTAATTACATGACAGAAAGATAGGCTAGGGTTTGTATCAATGTCCAATAGGCAAATGCATACAGACAGGTATATAAACATAAACATATTTAAATATAAAAAGGGAGGTCCGGGAAGGGGCAGAGACTCACTACTAATGGCTACAAAATTCTTTTTGGATTAACAATTGGACAATCTATGAACATATGAAACACAGCAACTACACTGTACAGTAGGAAGAGTTAATTTCATCATGTATAAACACTATTTCCATTCTTAAAATACATAAGATGTATGGAAAAATGCAGGGAAGGTAAATTTTAATCTAGAGTAGACAATAACCCAATACATGAGTAGACTTCTCTACTGTTTTTAAATTTTTCCTACCAATGATGTAAAAACAGCATAAACTGTTACCAAAACCACTCTCACAAAACACTTCATCATGTTGAACAAACTTAACCCAAGTACAACTACTACTTACAAAGCATTCACTCTTCAGGTCTAATATTTAATAACAGGTACCCAGTCTTTTACTGTTTCAGTGGAATTATACTTTTGTATAGTTAGAGTACAGTGTAAAATGTACTTCTGAAGGAAATAGGACTTTTTCCTACTGTAACTAATTACTGAGAACTTAAACTGATTCAGCGTGTGAACGGCCTCAGAAGTCTACCACCGGCCACCCAGAATGAATGCGGATCCTAACTTTCACCTGAATTCTATTCCTTTAAAATTTGATACTAACCCCCAGCCCACACTCCCTCACTTAGCCTTGCTGCTCCCTACTTTTGTTAATACAGTTAAACAGAGTTACTTAAGCAAAGGCATGACTAGCTCTTGAAGGAATCATGCAAGTTACTTCTGGGGTCAGAGGCTGGAACACTAGGTAATCTTAATTAATGTTCTCTCCAACTTCCCATTCCAAACAGAGGAAATAAAATGTGCAGAAGTTTCAATATTATATTAGGGTAATATAAAGGGGGAAGGAAACAGAATTTGAGGCCCCTTGTTGGGGTGTTCCATTGCAACCCCACACATCAACATTTGTACACAGCACTCCATGGTTCACTTTACACAGCAGCAGTTACCTCTTGCAACAATGGGATAACAGCATGCAAGGGCATCCTTAGTACAGTCTTCTTTATTAGGTTTATATTCCTAGTTTGAAGCACTTTCTGTGAGAAAATAAATGACAATTAAAATTAGCATACTTCCAAAAAGGACACTACCTGAAAAATCTTAGTAACAACTGAAAAGAGACCAAGGCAATAAAGTACTGACTGAACTGGATGGATCAAGTTGGAAATCAGATCAAGCTGCCTTCAGGTGACACTCAAAAGAACATCATCTGCCTTCAGGTGACACTCAAAAGAACATCTGTCTCTGCAAGTGTGTACCAAGAATGATGCTCTCCAACTTCCACTTTTCTAAATTAGAGCTGTCCGCACAGAGTATGCTGAGTAAGTTTCTGTTTCAAAGGAAGTTCTTTTTTCTTAATGCAAAAAGTCCATCTGTTTATTAAGAAAGCTCTTTTAAACTGTCATCATTTTATAAAAATTTAAACCAATCAAATGAGTAGATGCTTCGACCAAAGCACTTTAAGGTTTGATCTCTGGGGGAAGGCCAGAGTCCAGCCGGGGTTGTAGAAAAGGAGATGAGTATTTCATGCCAGAGTTAGAGATGTTTCAGAGAAACAGGAGAGAGTGGGAGAAGAATCTATTCCGTCTCTGATGCACCCTTCCTTCCACTTAAGTGCTTTTAAATCTAAGTAACAAGGGTACCAAAGACAAACATACTGAGTGATGTTCCAATTTTCTCCAATTCATTAGAATCCTTTCAGAATCCCCATCAGATTTTACTTGCTTGTAAAAATGACCCCAACCTGATTCCACCAATGTTTTAAAATATCATTTAATTACAAGATTTCACAGGATAGAATATATATAATATATTCTTATTTCATACATTCACTGGGAAACTGAGACACAAAATGTCCTGATCTAATAGTTCTTGATTAAGCTAAATTTCATTTTCTAATGAAATTTAGGCTGAAAGCAGAATATGAAGCTAAGCACAGGGGCACACACCTGTAATCCCAGTAGGAAGATCACAAATCCAACTTACCAAGATTATGTCTCAGAATGTTTTAAAGTTCTAGGGGTGTAGGTAGAACACTTGCCTAACCTAGCCTAGAACACTCATCAAGGCCAAAGGTTTGATCTCAGCATTGCTATTAAAAACAAACAAACAAAAAAGCTGCATATAATCCCTAGCCCTCAGGAGGCTGAGGCAGGAATAGCACACGTTTAAAGTTGGCCTGGACTGCACAGTTCTATTTTGACTCAAGGAAAAGACAACAACAAAAACAACCAAAGATGTAACTCAGTGTGAGCACTTGCCTAGCACATGCAAGCTCAGGATATGATCATCAGCAATGCAAAACAGAACAAGAAAAACCTACTCTATTATAGCATAATGTACTGATTATAACTTTAACAATACTGAAGGTACTTGGTGACTTTAAATTTTCCAAACATGACCGCTTTATTATAAATCTGTGATCACAAAGTTCTAACCGTCTAGAAGATAGCAGAAACATCTGTATTTGGAGTATTGTCACACTTTTGTTAACTGCTTCAAATGTCCACTTACACAAGGCTCCACTGTCTTAACGAAAGCAAAGAGTATGGTGGAGTGTCCGGAAATATAAAATAAGCCAGTCTGTCCCACCTGTGATTTAAACTAAGCCTGATCACGTTCTACCACTGCTGTGCCTGCTTTCTTTGTGGCTTGCTAAATAAACCTGTTTTCCTACATGGGATGGGGGAACTCCCAAAGACAGAGAGACTCACAAACACACATACAGAGCCAGACATGGTGATGCATGCCTGTAATTCCAGCATCCAATAGGCAGAAGCAGTATTTATATATTTAGGAACACACACACACACAAAACTGAATAAAGAGACTATGTATCTGAGAAAGGGTGATGCACAGAAAGGGACTAGAGGAAAGGGAAGGAAGGGGGAAAAATGCTAAGAAAGAAAAGAGGGGGGGATATCTAAGTTCAAGGCCAATCTAGGCAGTATAATGAGACCTGCTTAAAATTTAAAAATTAATAAGTAATTAAAAAAAGGTTGTTGAGGAAGTCACACGTTCAGTTCCTAGAACCACATAAAAACAAGTATAGTGGTCAGGACTGTAATCCCAGAAACTAGGTCATTCAAGGTCATTGTCCACTACATCATGAGGCCACTCTGGTATCTGTGAGGGGAGGGGAGCAGAAGGAAGGGAGGATAGAGAAGATAGGAAACAGAAGAAGGAATCTCCTCATGATCTAAATAGATGACTGAGTACTTCTTCAATCTGAAAAGCCTGAGAAAATGGAAGAGGCTCCTATTAATAATACTCTTAGAGGGCTAGAGAGATGGCTAATCAGTCAAGATTATTCTTCCAGAAGACCTGGGTTCGATTGTCAGCACCCATATGGCAGTTCACAAATGTCTGTAACTCTAGGATCCAACACTCTCACACAGACAAAACACCAATAAACACGCTTAGATGTGTTTATCAGATGATGAGCCACCAGAAATGTAAGATGCCAATTAAGAGTGATGCCTAACCAGGCATGGTGGTGCACACCTTTAATCCCAGCACTTGGGAGGCAGAGGCAGGCGGATCTCTGTGAGTTCGAGGCCAGCCTGGTCTACAAAGTGAGTCTAGGACAGCCAGGGCTACACAGAGAAACCCTGTCTCGAAAAATAAAAAAAATAAATGAATAAGCTTAATTAACTACTTGGAAATAATCTGAAACTTCAAGGCATAAGGAAATCTTAATGAGCTGCCCAGTATTTCTTATGCTGACTACCAACAGAGGCTATAATGCTAGCAACTTAAATTTAAAAATAAATAAATACAGATTGTCCCAAATTAAGCTGCATGAAAAACAATTAACACTGGGTATGGCAGCACACACCTTTAATCTCAGCACAGAAGCAGGCGGATCTCTGAGTTTGAGGCCAGCCTGGTCTACAGAGTGAGAGCCAGGGGTGCAGAGAAACCCTATCTCACAACAAAACAAAAACCAATCAGCTACAGCACCTGCTCTCAGGGTCATATTTAAAGAAAGAGTCTACAAGCAAACCAGTTACAACTACCAAGATGATGCTAGCAATGGCATTTTTTCCACTCACAACGTCACTACAATACAACTAAGCATAGTACATTTAAAGATACAGTATTTCATCAATGTGACAAGTATATTTTCCCAGGAAACAAACAATTTAAGAATGTTTTGTCCTCCTCAAATTTCCTTGGCCTTTTACAATCTCTCTCCTTTACATTCCACCCCGCCACAGCCACTGCACTACACATTGGCACACACTTTCCTGAATAAATATGCAATCGTCTCCCTTTTTGTCAGACGTAAATACCCTCAGAGCATACACTTTCAAGTTATCCGTGCCCTAAGTCTTCAATTATTAGATAATAAGGTTGTCTACATTGGCAATGAACATTCACATGCCATACTCTTCAAGAACACGTTCGTTAGTCTCTTGATAAATAGGTAGAAGCAGAACAATGGAATGGCGTGGTAGGTGCAGTCTTCACTGTTAATAAACTCTCAAACCACTTTCTAAGGTAGATACCTGTTCCATTTTTCCCACTGCCAACAACAAGGCATAAATTTCAGTTGCTAAGTATCCTGACAACACAATGTAATATTAATTTTAAATAACCTATAACATATACATAGTGCCATCTCACTGAGATTTTATTTTGCCTTTCTGTGATGATTAATGTCATTTTTAAAAAAAACTTTTTACATGTGAGCTGGTGAGATGGCTCAGAGGCAAAGGAGTTCACCACCATAAATCTAAGAAACCAAGTTCAACCCTAGGACCCACATGATGGAAGAAGCAACTCCCAAAAGCTGTCCTTGACCTCCACATGGCCCCTGTGGCACTCTCTGGCATATACAATGCCCAAGCAAGCAAGCAAACAAATATTTTTAAAAACTATAATTTTTCGCCGGGCGTGGTGGCGCACGCCTTTAATCCCAGCACTCGGGAGGCAGAGGCAGGCGGATCTCTGTGAGTTCGAGGCCAGCCTGGTCTACAGAGTGAGTCCAGGACAACTAAAGGATATACAGAGAAACCCTGTCTCGAAAAACCAAAAAAAAAAAAAAAAAACTATAATTTTTCAGATGGATAATAACTTATTATCCATCTGAATTCTGCATATTGTCTGTCCATCTCTCTACTAGTTTTAAATGAAATCTTATTAATCTTAATATACACTGGTAAAACTGATATATAAGTAGACATTTTCAGCCTGCATCAAGGTGTTTGTCTTGTGGTCCTAATACTGTCTTTTAGTTGGTTTGCTGGGATAGGCTCTTGCTATGTCACAAATGGCTAGCTTGAAGCACACAATCCTCCTGCCTCATCCCCCTATGTGCACCCCTAATTGCCACTATCCTTTTTTGAGACAGGATCTCTCTATGGCTGTCAGCCCTCAGCTAGGCAGAACAGGCTGACCTTAATCCTTGCCTTGCCTCAACTGCTGAGATTAACAGGGGTCCTCCAAGAGCCCAACATCTAACATGTCTTCAAGAGCATAAGTTGCTGTTTTGTCCAAATGACCATTTACGCTATGATTTATGTATGTATACCTGCACTCACACATAATAATAATAAAACAAATAATTTTTAATGTACTATTAACTTTTGTTAGGTATGATATTAGAATATGGTTTGTTTTTTTTAAAGGAGTCTTTGAAGTTACATAGGCCTGTCTATGGATGAAACAGTATTTGATCATTTCTAAGCTTTAATCCACTCGCAGAAGGTGGGAGCAGACAATGCACAAGCACTTGTAGAGAGGGGCTCCTGGTGATCTACTGCCCTGCTCTAGAACCTGGTTCCTCCACCGAGAAAGGTCTAGAACACAGTCACTTAAGCACTGATGGCAGACTATCTATCTGCACTATTTCAAAGACACTGCCAAACAAGCATTCTGTACAGGTTAGTTTTCATCATATTTGCTTAGGTTTCCAAGTCACATTAAACTAAAATTCACCTAAACACATGATCACAACTACTTAAAGTCATTTAAGGCTTTTAGACCTGCTGGCTTCCTCTCTTTATACAAATTACTTTAGACAGAAATATTAGATAATCTTGAAATCAAATGAAAATCAGAGACAGCATGCACAAATCACAAATGTAAGGTCATTTATACTGAATGAACTAACCCTGCTAAGTCACAAAGAGAGGACTTACTTAAAAAAAACTTGCATTCATCTGATCAGGCAGAACAAAAATCCTATTGTTTTTCAATTTTTCTGTGTGGATCACTGTCAAACTGTGAATTTAAAAGCCAAACTGAGTAGCTTCCTATAAGCAGTCACCAACTTTAAATGCTTAAGTCTACAACTGCACAATAATATAACCCCCAGCCCTCTTCAATCTGCCCCCGAACTCCTACCCATTGCCAAGGTTCCACCTCACTGCCCCCTCTCACGGCCAGGGGAAATAAGTTTCTGGAATCCAGAGTAAAAACTCAGGAACGCATTTTCCTACAGAAAAAAATATAAATTGTGATCTAGAATGCTGCACTTTATACAGGCTTTTGTAAACTAGAGTCTAAGGAACCCAACAATTCAATAGCATTTCTATGAGAAAATGCATTCCAGGTTCAAGAGAATTAGCGCTCTCATGGTCTGTATATTGCCACCAAGCCTACCATCTGACTAAGTTCACAAAAAAATCACATACGTGTTGCTATATGACATGTCTACTCATTCTATGAGTACAGGTTCAATAGTTTCTCAATTCATTGAAAATCTGTTGCAATACTTACGTTTAACATGTCAAAATCATTACTTTCCAAGCCCTGCGTTAGAAGGACTGGAAAACTGTTTGTTTGCAGAAGGTCGTCCTTCCTCCCTTTTCTATCTAGGTCTATGGCACCAAGGCGCTCCTCGATGCTAGCCTGCAGAATGGAAACATCGCTAAGTTAGCCAGGCCGTGATTAGGGGGGTTGCAAACAAGCTCAGATTCGTACCTCAGGCATGGAAACATTCTCATCAGCACAGTGGTACTGTGGAAGAAATGTGAAAAGAGCTGCAAACCAAGTACCCACAGTCTAGCAAAAACAAATACCTAAGAAGCACATTGCAGACTAAACAAATGGCTCAGAAGAAGTTAAGAGTACTGGCTGCTCTCCCAGAAGACCAGTTTGATGCCCAGCACCCACATGGCAGCTCACAACTCTTACTGGAACACCAGTTCAAAGGAATCTGATGCCTTCCTCTGGCCTCTACAGGCACTGTATGCACACAGTACACATGGAGACAAACAAAATACCCATACACATAATATTAATTTTTTTAACTTTTGCTTTTTTAAAGAGAAACACATAAATGGGTCCGGTGGTGCACACTTTTAGTCCTAGCACTTCAGGAGGCAGAGACAGGCAGTTCTCTGTGAGTTGAGGCCAGCCTGATCTACGAAGCAAGTCCAGGACAGCCAGGGCAGCTACTCAGAGAAACAAAACAAAAGAGAGCCACATGCCCTGAACATATAACCCTTAAGTGCTTCTGTGGGAAGACTGAAAACTAAAAGGACCTGGCATCTCACCACTACTACACGAGGAGAGAGCTATTACAACACAAGATTTGTCAAGAATATAAAGTTGGGCTGGCAAGAAGGCTCCGGCAGGTAAAGGTGCCTGCCCTCAAGGGCACCAACCTGACATTAATCCCCAGAACTCACAAGGTGAAAGAAGAGAACAATTATACCAGGTTGTCTTCTACCTCCACACATACAGCAAGCAGGGCACACATGTAAACACACACACACACACAAAACCACCAATAATGTAATGTAAAAAAAATTTTTTTTGGCCAGGTGTGGTGGCACACAGCCTTTAATTCCAGCACTCAGGAGGCAGAGGCAGGTGGATCTCTGTGAGTTAAAGGCCAGCCTGGTCTACAGAGAGAGTCCAGGACAGTCAAGGCTACACAGAGAAACCGTCTCAAAAAAACAAAAACAAAAATTTACAGCAAAAATGTAATAAATTCTTAAAATGCCAACATTTATAGTCCCTGTCAGTGACTGCAGCCATCACTGTAAAAGACCAACTGGTACATAACCGTCAGGGTAGCTCAGACAGCCAAGAGAAGGAGGCATCATGGGAACTCAGCAGTATGCGAAACCCAACTGAAGTCATCACAGCAGACCCTGACTTAATCTATTAAGTTTTATCTAATCTAAAATCTATTCAATTTTATCTAGCCAGCTATTAAGAAATGACAAAACCTGATTTTAGCTAAAAGACTGGAAAACAGCAGTATGCACTGCAAGCTTCTGAAAAACCAGCTCTAGCTCCCCTACTATATTCCCCCCAGATTCCCAAGCCTCAAACCCGAGTAGGCGGTCATTACCTCGTTACTGCCCAGTTTCCTCTTGCTCTCTGCCCCCCTAGGCTGTGAGGGCTGGGGCTTGACTGGGGCGTGATGTCCAGGGATCCCAGGGACCAGCACTTTTGCCTCAGAATTCATCACTGGTGTTTTCACCTGTCAGACACAGTATCGGGGCGTGGGAAAGATGTAGCTTAGTTCTTGTACATCCTACTAGAGAAAGCAAGCAGTCTTCAACACCTTTTCTACAATACAATGTACTTACCACGACTGGAATTCAAGACACACTGTTAACTGAACGTTGGCAAATATACTTAAAATACTGGTTAAACGTTCATGGGCTTAAAGTTTGCAGACCAAGAAAAATAAAGCCTACCAAATACTTAGGGCAGTGTGATTTTTAAAATGTTCAAGTTACACATCCGACAACATCCAAAGTGGAATCTTTGCCAACCATGCTCAGACAGCCAAGAGAAAGGTGTCATCATCCCTGAAACTCAGCCAGATGCGAAACCATGTGGATGTCATCATAGCACAAGCTGGCTTTCCTTCCCACTTCATCACCAAACACATCAACAGCAAGCTGTACTCCAAACAATGCCACAATCACAGGACAGGTGGCAATGAACTCTTTTGTGGTTTGATTTTCCCCTGAAATACAACAGTCCACTAAACAAAGCTCTGAGACCAATAAGCAATACTTCCTGAAGTCTGTTGTGAACACTCACTCCTACACACCTCCCTGTCAGGGTCACCAGCAGCAGAGATGGATGGAGTTTTACAGCCCTCACGTCTAAAGACACAGTCTCACCTTTCTAAGACAAGAGCATAAAGAGGAGACAATTACAGAATAAAAAGAGCCAGGTGTGGTAGCACACACATCTGTAACCCCAGCACTGAGGCTAAGAATCCCGAGTTTAATCTGGCTAAGAATCCCGAGTTTAATCTAGGTTAAATAGCAAAACTGCATCTCAGAAGACAAGAGAAAAATAAATGAAGTCAATCTAGCATGGTACTATACTCAACTCAATTTAACCAAATCTACTACTATAGGTTTTTTAACATCAAGGTGCCCGCTCACCTTGGTTACGGCAGTTTCCACTGTTGGAGCCCAGCAATTCGAAATGTCTCTTTCCAAGCACATATGACAATCTTTGGAGTTCAAAGCCTGGAAATGGTTTTTCATACGGGGATGTGAGGGAGAGAAAAGATTGTCAAACAAAGCAACATCCGATGACATGAAAAACAATGACTGCATTTTCATAAAGTATGCCACCAGTCACAACCATGGCAGCTGAGCAGACTCATAAATTGACATTTCGGGGCAGTGTACTTCCTTGTTTATGGACCATTTGAAATTTTCATTTAAGTTTTAAAAGGCCAACAAATAGTCCTCATTTACAGAAAAAAAAGGTATAGAGTTCATCATTCTTATAAATAAAAACCCACAGACAAAGCTCATGAGTCCTCCCCTAAATTTCCCTAATTAAGTTCTTTCTACAAGCAAGTTGAGGACAGCAGTGCTTACTAACAGGCTGCCCTGAGGGGTCTGTGTGTCCAGACAGTGCTCAGAGGGGACATGAGCCACATGTAAATCAGTGGTACACAGCTTCTCTATCTAGCATGAATGGTGGAAGAGGGGACTCTGCATTTAATCTCTAGCATTATAAGGAAGAAAAAAAGTGTATTGTTTAATAAACTCAGGAGAGCTTATTAGGCTCCCAGGAGGCTTACTAGGTAAAAGCATTATAAAACCAAATTTAAGCATTTGCTGAACATGACTAAGAACCTGCAAATCTTTTAAGAAAATTCTATAGTAAAAAAAAAAAATAATAATAATAATGGCAGGCATGGTAGTGAATGCCTTTAATCCCAAGAGACAAAGGCAAGCAGATCTCTTTAAGTTCAAGGCCAGCCTTATCTACAAAGAGAGTTCCAGGACAGCCACGGCTACACAGAGAAACCCTGCCTCAAAAACAAGACAAAACAAAAGCAAACAAAAATATGTCAGGGCACTTCCCATTATATTTAGAAAATACAAATGGACACCACTAGTAAGTGTTACTAGTAAGTTGTGCATTTTATGCAACTGAGCAAAATTCAACTCATGCTGACCAAAAACAAACAAAAACAAAAAACCCAGTATCGAGCAGAAACATGAACGTAGCCACTAGTTCAAAGCAAGTTACATACATAGGAAAAATCAGATTTCTGAGACAAAATACCAAGAGGAAAGGAAGAGGCGACACTATATTAAGTGAAGAAAAATAAAAGAATTCTCATAAACTAAACCCACTAACAGTTTTTTAATTAAAGGAGAATGTTTATCTTCTCTGAAGTATTCCAATGAGGAGTCAAATGTTCCCTTTTAAAATCTGAACTATGGTATCAAAAGTAGCATCTACTTACCACTCGCTCGATGGTAGGCTGGAACCAACTGCCATACACAAGCAACAAGGACATTTTGTCTAAGCAAAAGCCAGCTGCTAGAATAGGGATGGGTTTTGGTGTTGATTTCTTGCCCCTTCCGGGTGTTGCTATCTGAATTGTGCAATTTGAAGTCAGAGGCTTTTTGCAGTGTCTAGAAATAAGGGAAAGTAAGATTAGAGAATCAAGTCACAAAACAACCCCCCCATCTCGACAGTGCCATCACAAGTAGCTAGAAAGACACAAGCATCCTTTAAGACTTCACATGTCCCTACTAACACCAGCCCTCAGACTCTTATGGCCCTCTCCCATATTGTCAGATACCAAAAAGAGGTTCCACGTACCCAATGCTCTCTCACTGGCCTGAATGTCAGGCCATATACACACACCCTTTCCTGGCTAATCCCATCTCCATTATCCTCAACCCTAAAACCTCACCACAGCCTCTGCTATCCAGTTAAAAACTGAATCACACCTTCCATGTCTTCTCCATGGACACTGCCCTATTCTGGCTCACCCGTGTAGCCCTGAGTGCTAGCTGTTTTCTCACCCACACTGTTTATACCAGGGACTTAAGTATGCTTTTGCTCTCCACTGATACTTTAAGATATCAATCTCTTCTTTCACCACAAAAATCTCTGGATTTTCTGCAATTCCAGCTGCCTCTCCATCCTGCTGCCATCTTCTGGATCACTAGCACCAGTGATCATCAAGAGTCCATTAGCTCACTACCATCTCTTCCCAACTCTATCCCTTGTCTGACGTTTCACGTCCAGTACGCAAATTGCAGATCCTTCTGAAACTCTGGTCTCCTGATTCTTGACTTAAAAGAAACAGGCTGTTCACTGCATCCCAATCAGTTTTCTCATAACATATTGACCTTGCTACCCAATTATTCCCAGAGAGCTCACACTGTTTATCATCTCAATTTTAAGCATCATAGTATGGCATCTTTTCAACTCCCTTCTAGTATCTTCACTCCAAGCTGTCTCTACACCCAGGACTGTGTGCACCTGTTTTGTCCTTTATCTCTAAGCTATTTCCAACAGCTTGGACAGAATAACTCTCAGGAACCTTAGGGCATGAATCCTCTGCTTAAAACTCTTCAGTGGTGGTTGGTGTTGGCTTAGTGGTTAAGAGAACTGGCTACTCTTAAGGACTCAAGTTTGATTCCCAGTACCCACAGGGCAACTCAAAAGTGCCAGGGGATCCAACATCTTCTTCTGGGCTCCATGTATACCAGGCACGCAAGTGATGCACATATATGAATTGAGACAAACACCCGTATACATAAAATAATCAAAACAAAACTCAATGGTGTACCTGTGCCAAGGAGAAATGTGAAAATGCTCACCAGGCCTAGTCACAAACTGAGAAAGCAAGGCTTTCCTCAAGTCTTCAAAGTGCTACACTTGGATATGTCAGCCCTAAGAACTGTGTATCCTACTCAGGGTCATGACAGAGCTACATCCCTTGCCCTCCAGAATGTTCTACAGTTAAGTGCATGCTTCTTTCCTAACTCTACCTACTCCCCGCTATCAGGAAAACAGCATAGAGATACTTCGCTGAGGGACACAAACAAAGGCAAATAAACCACCATGAAATACGAAACGAAGCACCACCCAAACCCACAAGCAAGTCTCTCCAACTGACTGGCTTTCTCTCCAAACTTTTATTACTACTATCAACATTCACTTCATAAAAAGCCACTCTCCTGACCACAAAGAAATGACATGACTTATGACCTCAAAAACTTGAGTTCTTCACATAATCTAGTGGATAAGCAATCAAGAGTGTTTCAAGGCGGGCATGGTGGCACACACCTTTAATCCAAGCACTTGGGAGGCAGAGGCAGGTGGATCTCTGTGAGTTCCAGGCCAGCCTGGTCTACAAAGTGAGTCCAGGACAGCAGGGCTACACAGAGAAACCCTGTCTCGAAAAACCAAAAAAAAAAAAAAAAAGAAAAAAGGAAAAAGAGTGCTTTCACAATAATCCAATGGAATGAACAGGAATACAATGCAAAGAATGAGGTGGGATTACAACACAAAGGAACACAGAAACAAGCATTCTTATTTAAAAACTTCTTACTTACCCATTTAATATGTGTTCAAAAAGATGGACCTGACCGTCTCTGCAAACAACAGCTAATTTGACAGGCTAAAAGGAAAATGTGGCTGATTAATTCTAGTCAGTTATATACCCAGTCTTCATTTTAGCTCATGAAAACTGAACTCTTCTCCCACATCCTTTAGTAATTGGAATAAAAACAGCAACACATTTAAAAATCATTACTTAGGGCCAGCTAGATGACTCAGCTAATAGGTAAAAACACTTATCATGCAAAGATAGTAACCTTAGTTTGGCCACCCAGGATCTATATAAAAATGGAGAACTCACTACAAGCTTGTCCTCTGACCGTGAACACACACGTACACAAGTAAACACACTTGGGGGGAAGGGGTGGCTTGAGACAGGGTCTGTATGTATAGCCTTGGCCATCCTAGAAGTATGTAGACCAGGCTGGCCTTGAACTCAAGAGATCCACTTGCCCCTGCCTCCGGAGTGCTGCCCACAGGGTTTGACACACACAATTTTTTTTCTTAAAGAAATCTGTATCTCTGATAAAGTAACTGTTGCTCTTGTCAAGATTATAAACTAATGTTTAGGCCAAGAGGGGGCACGGGCACAATGCAGCCTCTAAGGTATTCAGACAGACAATGCCTCGATGGCCCAGGAATGCCCCAGTCATGGCAGCCAGGACTGATGAAAACACTACTTCTCATCCGAGAAGGAAGAGGAGGGGCCAAGTCTCAATTCTGTTTGTCAACTCCTACAGCCTCATGGCTGGGGGCTCCCATCCACACTTTGCTCTCATCTTCCTGTGCCAAGGAAAATACTTAAGTTCTGAAGCTTCCTGAGGAAAGCTTTCTTAATATTTGCCACTTCCAACATCTTGCCATTTGTATTCTAAGTTATGTCTGGTGTGAGAATTCAAAGAGTGGCCAACACACCAGGACACACTGAAGTACAAGCAGTGTGCATCACAAGAGCATGGAAAGCTTTCAGGATTAGATAGGGAAGAATGCTCCTAAAGAAATACAGTCAGCAGAGGAAGGGCCACCCCCCCCCCTTCATCACACTACAAAGTCCTAACAGATATTTACATTTAACCTCAACTACTGGTGACTAAACAGTGTTGCATAAGATCGAAATCAAGATTCTGTTTTGGAGTTTATGTTTAATTAATAATTATTACCTAAAATTTATGTCAGAAATAAGACTTTGGTTTTTTGATGCATTATTTACTTTAATATGTAAATACTTTTAAAGGCCTGTGAGGGAGCTAGGGAGGAGGCTCAAATCAGCTAAGCACTTGCCACATAAGTATAGGAACCTGAGTTCAGTCCTAGCACAAACATAAAAGCAGGGCACGGTGGTGTGTGCTTTGAATTTCCCAGCACTAGAGAGGCAGAGGCAAAGAACCCTGCCTGCAGCTCACTGACAGGTCAGCCAGGTAACCAGATGACCCAGCTTACATTTTGCTGTTACTCCTTAACATCCACATTTGGATAATTAAAATACCATTCAGGTGGGGCATGAGGTGTAGACTAGGGACAGCTCAGTTGGTAGGGTGCTTGCTAATATAGAGTCCTGAGTTCAATCCTAAACCTCCATAAACAGACATGTGCCATACATCTGTAACCCTGGCACTTGGAAATGGCGGCAGAAGGATGAGATATTCAAGGTCATCATTGTTGGCTACATAGTGAAAACTGAAGGCAGCCTGGATTATGAGACCCTACCTCAAGAAAAATGAAAAGCAATGATGATGATGACAAGTTAATTGGGCAATCATAATCCTAGAGCTTAGGAGACTGAGGCAAGAGACTGCCATGAGTTCAAGGCCTGCCTGAGATACACAGAAACTATCAGGCTAAGCAGGGGCTATCCAGCAAGGCTGTATCTCTGGGGTAGAGCAATGACTCAGAGGATAAGAGCACAAAGACCTGGATTAAAATCCCCAGAATCTACATAAAAAGGGCAGGCATGATCACGTGCACACATGTAACCCCAGCACTGGGGATGGGAAGGGAGGAGACAGGAGGATCCCAGAGGTCTGCTCACCGCCACCCTAGCTCCAAGCTCAGTAAGAAACTCCACCTCAAAAGATTAAGGAAGAGTGACAGAACAGGATCCCAATGTCCTCATATGGTTTCCACGTGTACATGGGCATGTATTCCTGCAGACACACACACTTACACCACATACAGACATACACAAAAAATACTGTCTCAAAAACAGTTCAGTAACTTAAAGAAAAAAAGATTATGTGTGGTGCACATTCGTGTGGGGGCCAACAGTCAGCTGTGTTCTTCATTTGCTCTCCCATCATTTATTAAAGCGGATCTCTTGTTGAATCTCTACTTCCCACATGCTAGGATTAGACACTGCCACCCCTGCACAGCTATGACGTAGGTTCTAGGGATTCTACAAAGCCAACACTTTATCCAGAGCCAGCCATCTCTTCAGTCCCATAACTTTTGTAGAGCCTAAAATCAATTCTCATACATCAAGCCACTTACCTCTTCTTTGTTCTCTGACAAGGTCAAGTCAATATAGACAGGTTCATCTGTAACTGTAAAAGACATCACTGCACTCTTCTCTTTGTTTTCTGACCGGACCTGCCTAGATAACAAACCAGTCATTAGGTGAGATGACAGATTTGCCCAACAACTATGCAGGTCTCCACACCTAGTGTGTGCCTGCCACCACACAAGGCAGAAGAAAGGAGGGTGCCAGGTTCTCTGGAACTGGAGTTACAAACCTGGCAGCTCTACAAGAGCATCAGGTATTCCTAACTGCTGAACCATGTCTCCAGCACATACGTTTTTATTTTATGCATCTAAATGTCTTCGTGTGTGTGTGTTTGCATCACATCCAATTTAAGTTTCTATTTATTTGTTTATGCTTTTTTCTTTTTCTTTTTTTGGTTTTTCAAGACAGGGTTTCTCTGTGTAACAGCCCTGGCTGTCCTGGACTTGCTTTGTAGACCAGGCTGGCCTCGAACTCACAGAGATCCGCCTGCCTCTGCCTCCCAAGTGCTGGGATTAAAGGCGTGCGCCACAACGCCCGGCTTGTTTATGCTTTTTTCAAGACAAGGTTTCTCTGCAGTGTACAGGCTGTTCTGGAACTCATTCTGTAGACCATGCCTGCCTCTTCCAGAGTGCTGGGATTAAAAGCTTCACCAATGCCTGGCCACCACAACTCTTTAAAGTGGTTTCTGGACACCAAACTCAGGCCCTTATGTTTGCATAGCAAGCACTTACAAGCTACACTATCTCAAGACTCAATCTGTATACTTTAAACTCTACATCGAGTTAGGTACAAATACGATGATAACCAACAAGTAACGGGTGATTTAAAAGTAAGCTTCGGGGCTGGAGTGATGGCTCAGTTGTTAACAGCACTGGCTGTTCTTCCAGAGACCCTGGGTTTAATCTGAAGCACCCACCTGGTGCCTCACAACCACCTACAGTACACTGCAAGGAGATCTGACACCCTCTTCTGTCCTGAGGGCACTAGATAGACAGGTGGTGCTTAGAAATACATGCAGGCAAAACACCCAAACACATAAAATAAGAAATTTAAACAGAAAACTATGTGGGACTAGGGAGAGGGCTCAGCAACTAAAAGCACTGGCTGTTCTTCCAGAGGACCCAGGTTCAATTCCCATGGCAGCTCAGGACTGTCTGTAACTCCAGTTCCAGAGGATCTGATACCCTCATACAGACATGAATGCAGGCAAAACACCAATGCATGTAAATTTTTTAAAAGTATTTTTTTTTTTAAGAAAAATATTGCTGGGCGTGGGGTTGCATGCCTTTAATCTCAGCACTCGGGAGGCAGAGGCAGGAGGGTCTCTGTGAGTTTGAGTCCAGCCTGGGCAACAAAGTGAATCCACGACAGCCAGGGCTCTGTTACACAGGGAAACCCTGTCTTAGAAAAAAAAAAAAAAAGAAAAATATTTGCCTGGAGTGGTGTTGCACACCTTTAATCTCAGCACTTGGGAGGCAGAGGCAGGGGGATCTCTCTGAGTTTAAGGCTAGTTTGGTCTACAGAGTGAGTCCAGGACAGCCAGGGATACACAGAGAAACCCTGCCTCAAAAAAAAAAAAAAACAAAATCCAAAAAAAAAAGCTTCAAATTTAGTCGTAACTATTGAAAATGTATTTCCTACTATAAAATCTTATATTTGAGTCTAGAAGAAAATAGCTAATTTAATATGCACAAAATGCACACTTTCTTAAATGTACTTATGGAAATTATAATGGTTACTTCAAAAAATGTTGAAGTTATATAAAAAAAGCACTCTTAAATTCTGAATAAGATCCATTCTAACTCCAACTTATTCTAAGTCAACATAAGTCCAACAGTCAATACAATAAAGTAAACGAAACTCATCATCTATACTGACCCCTAAGTTGTGACAGACCCTACAAACCAAAGCTATCTCCCCAATCCACAACAGCTACCTACCAGACATTTAGTAGCCGGTCATGTACAGCTGCAGATAAGAAATAGAGGCCTGTAATCCCATCCAAAGGCTGGCTCTCATTAGGTCTGACGGTGGTGAACCTAAGTGACGAGACAGGTGTCGCGTGTCCTGTGAAGTGCTAGAGAGAGTTAAGTCTCATTTAGGGACAGACTCGAAACAGTACAAAGTAAGTCCTTATGCACTGTAAGCAGCAGGGACACCTACGGCACATGGACAGTTAAGATTCATTCCAAGCAAAAGTCTACTTGTGTTATGATCCTTTCCCTTCTTAAAAAAATACACCTGAACACTAAAATGAATTAAGATGTTTCTCGCCGGGATGGTGGCGCACACCTTTACTCCCATTACTTGGGAGGCAGAGGTAAGGGGATCTCTGTGAGTTCGAGGCCAGCCTGGTCTAGAAAGCGAGTCCAGGACAGCAAGGGCTACACAGAGAAACCCTGCCTTGAAAAATCTTTTTAAAAAAATAAAATAAAAATGCTTCTTCTATCGCCCTACCCCACAACCAGTTTCTCTCACTTCTGAATTAAGACTTGCTTAATCGTATCCCTTTTCCTCTTGTGTTTGTTGGCTTGCCTCTCCCTACCCTCTCATTTTTTTTTTTTTTTAAAGAAACAGGACCTTGCTGTGTAAGCCACGGTGTCCTAGAACTCTGCAGCCCAGGCTGGCCTCACCCTCCCAAATATGGGATGACAGGCAAGCACCACCATTCTGGACTCAATTCTACTTTTCTAAAGGGGTGCTCAGACACAGCCAAGGAATTGTAGGTCCTCACATTACTCTCAGTGAGTTGAAACCACAATTTTAAGGCATCATCACAGCACCATTAAGTTCAATACCCCCTGAGCACAACTTATGTAAAACTCCTAATAGGAAATCTCCACAAGATGCTGGTTACACACTAAAAACCACAATTATAATGTTATAATTCAAATCCCATTTGTTTTACTCATTTGATAATGTATATGGCTATGACTGAACTATTTAATGAAAAAATCAGATTTGAAAATGCTTTCTATTCCATTATTTATTTCTAAAAACATTTTCTGGGTATGGGTGCTTTGCCTGTATGTTATGTCTGTGTACCCGGTGCACAAGAGGCCAGAAGAGGGTGGGAGATCCACTAGGAGCACAACATGGGTTCTGATAATTGAACCTGGGTCCTCTGGAAGAGCAGGGAGTGCTCTCCATCTCTAAGTCACTTGTCCAGTCCTAATTCTGTTATTTAAACCAATTACTTGGCAACTGGTAACTTGTTTTTTCTGAAAAGATCGCTTGTAGTCAAGGCTGGGCTTGCTACACAGCCAAGGATGACTTCTGCTCCTCCTGCCTTTGCTTTCATTGTGTGCATGTTGTACAGACATGAAGGACATGCACTTTACTCTGCTAGGGCTGAACCCAGGGCTCCATCTCCATGCATCATAGGCAACAACTCTACCAACTGAGCCAAAATTCTAGTCCTGTTATTTCAGCTTAGTCTATCTACAAATAAAGAACTTGAGTTTTTTGTTAATTTATTGAAACTGAATTGATAGGGTGGTGTTAAGCATTCTAATGTTGGTTGGTCCTGTTTGCTGTCTGTTACTTACTTTGACTCTGATTGGTTAAATAAATGCTAAGGCCTGGAGATTGGGCAAAGATAGATAGATGGGACTAAGGTTCACGGGCTTTTCAGAGAAATACAGAGCATTTTGGGAAGAGGAAGGCCAAGAAGAAGCCAGGAGTAGAAAAAGAAGACACGCCATGGGGTAGATTAAAGATCCTTCCACGTGGCCTGGAACATCGGCTTAGCGTGGAGAATAGTCCAAAGGGACATATGTATATATGGGGTTATATTTGGGTAATAGAATTATGAGCTAGCTTAGATGGGCTAGGATTGCACAACCCAGGCCTAGGCTTGTTAAGATCCACCTGGTGTCTGTGTGTATTCATTTATAATGGCGGGTTAAGGATTTACACCGCTGACCAATTAAAGTTAACATAAATACTAGTAAGTAATTTAATTAATTTTTTTCTTCGCTGAATCTTGTTATCTAAGTCTCTAGAATCTAAACTTAAGCACTCGTTTTACCTCCACCTCCCAATGGGACTACTGATGCATACTGCCACATTACCAGCTTAGGTAAGTATTCGTCCGTCTCTCTCTCTCTCTCTCTCTCTCTCTCTCTCTCTCTCTCTCTGTGTGTGTGTGTGTTTGTGTGTTGCTATGGGTCCTAGGATTGAATCCAAAGCCTTACACATGTGATGCAAGACAAGCCTTCTACTGAGCTAGGATCTATATTCTTAAAACAACATTCTGTGACTCTCATTTCTACATACTTACTCTGAAATTTTTAGAAACAATGTGATTAACTCACTCTGTAGACTTCTTTGGTCTCCAAAACCCATAGTTTGATTGTTCGACCAGCCGAAAGTAGCATCTTTCCATCTGGGCTGATACACAGGGAACTGACACTGCTATTGTCTCCTTTCCATTTGCTGAATTGTGGAAAGAATCAAGTCACAATGAGTGAGGAAAACTTTATTCACAGCAGAAAATAACAAATAATAAGTCAGACATTAAAAATACTTAATGTCCTATGGCAAATGCACTCCCTATAATCTTACATTGGTTAGTAACCCCAGACACACTATGAAGGTAAAGCCTCCCTGACAAGGTCAGACCTCTCTCTGGCAAACACAGGATAAAAGTCCCCTGACAGGAGGATCAATGCTGTAAGAACATAATACAGGGAGCTATGTGTTCTGTGACCATGAGGTAGACTATAGTAATGCCCAGGGAACTACTATGCTGGCTGAACTTCCTGTTGTCTCTTGCAAGCTAGTCTTTAATTCCCTTGGCAACACATGGTATGTCCACAGTCCCCTAAGGCTATTTCTATCTTATATCTATATGGGGAAGTCCTAGAAGACTAAGTCTAATTGCTGTACATAGTAATGTTGTGATAACCAATAGGGAACCTGGCTCCTCATATATCAAAATTATATATTATAAACAAGGGGTAATACTAAAAATGCAGTAATAGCCCCTTTGTATCAGTAAGAACTCAAAATGAAAAAAAGGATATAATCAGGCAATCCATAAGACAAATACTGCTGAAAACAAAAAATCACCAGTAACCAGGTAACGAAGTACAACCCCTCCCCCTTTATCCTTACTAGCTTCTAATTTTTCCCAATTTCTTATCAATTTCCACCATTTTAAGGCTCCTTTACAGTTAATTATCATTAAGTATTCATCAAGTTGATACATATTTAAAAGACATGCTGCTAAGACTCCAAGATGAGGAGACAGCATCAGTAAATAAACTGCTTGCCCATGAGCATCAAGACCTGAGTTCAATCCCCAGCAACCGTATTAAAAATAATTGTGAGGTAAATTAATTAAGAAGGATAACACTGAAGAGTCTAAGGCAAGAAGACCCTTTGGGCTTGCAGATCAACCAGTCTAGCCAAACTGACAAGTTCCAGGTTCAATGAGAGACCCTGCCTCAAAAAAACATAACAAAAAAAGGATAGAGTACCTGACGAAGACACTCTAAACTCCATCTATTCATGCACAAGCTCGCACACAGACTCGCTCCTCATACTGCCTTGAAACCTGAGAATCTTCCTGAATCTGTCCCCACATGTACAAAACTACTATCCCTTTCCCATCCCCCATGCCAGCCACACCCTAAGAAATTGTAACTCGTTTTTATTTATTAGGTTTTTCAAGACAGGGTTTCTCTGTGTAGCCCTGGCTGTCCTGGACTCACTTAGTAGACCAGGTTGGCCTTGAACTCACAGAGATCCGCCTGCCTCTGCCTCCCAAGTGCTGGGATTAAAGGCATGTGTGAGTTCAAGACCAACCTGATCTACAAAGTGAGTCTAGGACAGCCAAAGCTACACAGAAAAACCCTGTCTTGAAAAACAAACAAAATGATCATCATGGGCTGGAGAGCTGGCGCTGACTGCTCTTCCAGAGTTCCTGAGTTCAATTCCCAGCAACCACATGGTGGCTCACAACCATCTATAATGAAATCTGGTGCCCTCTTCTGGCTGCAGGCACACCTGCATACACACGCGTGCACACACACCAATGATTTCTAATCTGCTTTTAAACAATTTCATTTCAAATATAAACAAGAAGCCAAGAATCTTCAGCAATTTGAACAATGTCTTCAATATGAAAACAGGGACTATCTCCAACAATTTATAACATACTACCCACATAGAGCTAATATAAGGACAGAAGAAAAATGTTGAACTCCAACAATTACCAGCAGAATGAGTTCCAGGACAGCCAAGGCTACAGAGAAACCCTGTCTTGAAAAACTAAAAATAAAGAACAAAAACATAAAATGGAAAATCAGAAGGAAAAGTCAGGATATTTGAAAGACAGTAGAATAAGCAGGATGGTCCCACCAAGCATTGATGTATTTCCTTAAACAGAGAAGTAAGTGGTCATGGTGGTGCACACCTGTGTTACAGCGCCCAGGAGGTAAAGGCAGGACCATCAGGGGTTCAGGTTTCTGGGAACTCAAAGCCAGCATGGGCTACAGAGATCACATCTCCAGGTGGACACGGACGGACGGGGATAGATAGACAGACAGACAGACACATATATACACACACAAGATATCAGGGCCTACAAGATGGCTTATTGGGAAGAGTGCAAGCTGCCATGCCTAACAGCCTAAATTCAATCCCAGACCCACATGGTGGAAAGGAGAGAATCAATTCCCAAAAGCTTTCTTCTAGCTGCTGCACACATGCCATAATTCATGTGCCCAATGCACACTGAGTAAATAAGCAGGTAAATACAGAAATGCAATTTTAAAAATAATTTTTAAGAGAAAAGTCAAGAATCTTGGGGGTTGTAGAGAAAGTTCTCAGAGGTTAAGAGCAGGTGCTCTTCTAGAGAACCCAGGTTCAACTCCCAGAACCCACAAAAAAAAAAAAAAAAGAAAATGAATTCTGATATAAATTTCTAACCTAATGCTCTCTTCCCACAAATCATTAATCAACTGTGAGGACAGAATTAAAGATAGTGATTAGCAAGCAAAATTTCAGTGTACGCATGCACACTTTCTCAGAAGCTACAAAGTAACATGTCCAAAAGGAGAGGGAAATGGGATTAGGGAGACAAGGTCCATCTAACAAGATAAAACTTTCTGCAGGGTGATGCAGAACCCAGGCTGGTAGCTGCTCAGCAGACTGAAGAAGTTGAAAGTCCTCTGAGACACACATAAAACTGATTAAAGGTCATGTCTAAATGTCCCTGAGCCCAGTTACACTATTGTAAGAAAATATAATAGGTACACATGAGACCAAGCAAAACTCTCAGCAAAGAAATATAAAAAGTCCACAAGCTTCAGCTGTAACAGCCATAATACTTCACAGAAAAAAAAAGTTCAAGATAGCCGGGCGTGGTGGCGCACGCCTTTAATCCCAGCACTTGGGAGGCAGAGGCAGGTGGATCTCTGTGAGTTCGAGGCCAGCCTGGTCTACAAAGCAAGTCCAGGACAGCCAGGGCTGTTACACAGAGAAACCCTGCCTCGAAAAACCAAAAAAAAAAAAAAAAAAAAAAGTTCAAGATAACAAACTAATGAAGGGAAGGAAAATGATCCTAATATTCCACAGCACAAAATTAGTGAATAGTTAGTTATAATGGAAGGAAGACACCAACTGGCAGTGGTGTAAGAATACAGCAGATAAAGATGGAAACTCAATTGTCTAATGAGAGCACAGTTTAGCGGGAAAATGTCAGGCTTTTATCTAACCTATTTCTTTTTTTTTTTTTTAAGTTTTTTCAAGACAGGGTTTCTCTGTATCCTTCACTGTCCTGGACTCATTTTGTAGACCAGGCTGGCCTTGAACTCACAGAGATCCGCCTGCCTCTGCCTCCCGAGTGCTGGGATTAAAGGCGTGCACCACCATACCTGCAGCAGGGACACATTCAGGCTCATGAAGTTATGATTAAATATGGTATGTCTAACATGATAACCAGTTTCTATAAGAAAGACCATGAAGGCTCAACCAGATTGCATGTACACTGTAAGCCCCTCCCCTGACAACTGTCAAGACTCTCCAGTCACCAGCATGGCAAGTGTGACTGGCAGGTAAGAAGTGCAAACACTGGCCCACTCACCTGCACCTCCAGCCCCAAACCCTTCCTTAGATAGTAAGCCCTCCTTCAGGCCCTTTATGCTGGGTCTTATCTTTCACTTCAAGCTGTACAAAAGCTCCCAAACCATTTCCCTCTTCAGACCATAATTCCTCTAACTACAGGGTATTTTCATCCTCTACCATCTATTATCCAGCAGTATTCTACCTGCAAGTTAATTTACTCACTACCAAGTGTAGGGAGTTAGAATAATTATATTAGATTTAGAAAATATATAGGGGTATCTGATACAGTCTCTTAACTCGGGGCATGAAGATCAACTTGGCTGTGAGTGATTTAGATTATCAGCTTGTAGAAAAACAAGGTTGAAGTCAGGTGAAAACAGGAGACTTAATAGACTGAAAAAACAAGGTTGAAGTCAGGAAAAACAGGAAAGACTTAATGGACTGAAAAACAAGGTTGAAGTCAGGAAAACAGGAAAAGACTTAATGGACTTAAATAAACAAAGTATCTGGCCTGACATTGTTTTCAGCTGCTAAGTGGGCGGAGCCCAAATTAAGCTGAAACAGAGTTCCTCCTATTTGAGGACAGTGCATGGAGCCCAGAAAAGAAGAGGCCCGTGATGCTAGAGAGCTCCCATCCCAGAGTCCTACTGAAAAAAGTGCTGGCCATCATTTGATGGCCAGATCTCCCTGTGGCAGAAAGAAGCTGGTGAGCAAAGAAAACCTGAGCAAGACAGCAAAAGGCCAAGGACTAAACCTTGTGGCTCAGCTTTTGCCTAGAGGGGTTTGATCTGTCCGAACTGTGGCATAAAGGAAACTGTGCCTGGCTTTAAGGACTCTGAGGTAGAGCAGCAGAGTTGCTGATGAGATGGGGCTGGGGTCTCCCAGAGAGAAGAAAGCATCAAGCCTTATTTAAGGTGAGACTACAATAACCAACTTACCCTGACGAACCTGCATCTGAGAGATCCAGAAAAAGGACTGCTAAGTGTGTTAAAGAATCTACAACAAAGACTGTGTTCCTGACAATTGAGGACCTGCCCCAGAGACTGTATCATTCTAAAAGGTTAGAAAAATAATTATCAATAGGTTTAGTGGATAGGTTAAAGGGGTTGTAGAAATTTATAGGATTAATAGTTAAGAAATTGTTGGTATTTGTTATAGGTTAATATTGTTAGTAAATAAACAATAATAATTAAAAAAGTTCGGTTACAATCAAGTTAATCTTTTGCTTTCCTATCTATCCCCTGGCCTCTGGTCTAGCCAGATCTCTACCTTCCTTTGCCCCCCCCCCCCCTTTATTAATGGTTTTTTTGAGACAGGGTTTCTCTCTTGAACAGCCCTGGCTGTCCTGGACTCGATTTATAGACCAGGCTGGCCTTAAACTTGCAGAGATCTGCCTGCCTCTGCCTCCTGAGTACTGGGATTAAAGGTGGGTACCACCCCACCCACCAATTACAGACAGCTGTGAACTGCCATGTGGTGCTGGGATTTGAACCTGGGTCCTTTGGAAGTGTGGCCAGTGTGGTTAGCCACTGAGCCATCTCTCCAGCACCCTTTGCCCATTCTTAAAAGGGCATTTCCATCTTTCCCTGTCTAAACCTATCTATCCCAGGTCCACCAGCCCTTTCCAACTCTACCTTGCTGATCTAACAAATAACCTCACGCCACCTATGACACTTCTTGCACATTTTCTTACTCTACCATTTAGCTGTGTTCCCTCTACCGCCATCTCCTTAACCTCCTCTATTTCACTTTTATGTAGTAAAACCTTAAATGCCCAGTTTGACTAAAAGTTCCTGGAGAGTGAGCTATATAACCATATGGATGTATATATTTCCTACTGGGTCCCAAAAAATGCTGGGTGACCCTCCACTCCCAGGCATAGGTGGTACTCACCACTTTACTTTGCATGTCTGTATACTCCACTCCACAATGTATTTATCATCTGAACAACTATATATGCAGTCATTGTCTTGATGCCACTGTATACAATTGACTCTGTTTTCATGCCCACCACTCTACAGATTAAAAAAAAAAAAAAAAAAACAAATAAAGTCTTAGGTAATAAATAGTATGATTCCTGGAATTACCAAACATTTACCTCAAAACCCTAGTCCTTAAACTAACTAAGGTCTTAACCTACATCTTGTCCATTTTAGTACTCCAACATCAACATTGAGGTAAAACAGCTAGCGCTTAAAATGTTAATTTTCCCTGTTTCTGTATAGGAAAAACCCTCTTCTAAATCCTCAAATGGTACTTGACTAAATGTCATTTGCTCTGGACAGAAATTCCAACTCAAGATATGAGACATACTGGGAAGAACTACTGGACTCGAACCATGGAGTACAAAAATTCAACTTCTTTATGAGACTGTCCTAGAACTTGTTATGCAGACAGGGATAGCCTTGAACTTGCAGTGATCCTCCCGTCTCTACCCTCAAACACTTGAATCACAAGCAGGCACCAATGTCCAGTTGAAATCAACTTGTAAGGAATTTAGTTGAAATTATCACACATAAACTCTGCCAGCCTGGATGGTCCAGTTTCTAATCATAGTACTGGAAGTGCTCAGGGAGTCTGAGGCCAGTCTGAGTTACATAGCCATGTGCTATCTCAAAGGGGAAAGGGGAAGCTTTTTCTCAATAAAAAAAAAAAAAAAAAATCAGTGTTTCTTCAGGTAGATCCGTTTGTGTGACACAGATGACACCATATTCTGTGAACAGTGCTTTTTATCTTGCTGGTTTCCAATGACAGAAGTAGAGCCCACACAAGGGACCACCCTCCACTTGGAGAGGAACAAGCACACATTCTTGTTGTATGTCAAAATGTTGTATCTTTATAATCTTCTATGTAGACAATTTTGGTGAATATTCAAGCTGGGGAAGTTGCATGTGTGTATGTGCACATGCATGTGAGAGTGCTGGCCAAAGGACAATTTCAGGTGACATTCCTCAGGAATTGTTACCTTAAATTTTATTTCAAGACAGGGTCTTTTTCTAGCCTGGAGTTTGCCAAGCAGGCTAGGCTGGCTGGGCGTCCAGCCCTAGAGAGCTGTCTGTCTCTGCCTTCCCAGTACTGGGATTAATAGCACACTCCACCATGCCCGACTTTTCACATTTCCTGGGGACTCTGGAGACTAACCCAGGTCCTCCTGCTGCAAGGCAGTCACTGTACCAACTAAGCTCTCTCCCAGCCCGATGCAGACCATTTCTTAAGGCAGCGTAAAGCCAGATTAATTTATGTGTGTGCATGTCTGCCTGTCTCCACATGCACATAGAAGCTCATGGAGGACAGAAGACACCAGTTTTCATACATCAAACACTAGGGATTTTCTTGTTTGCATGGGCTTTTCAGGGCAGCAACAATGCTACTGAAACACAGGTATTATCCTTCTACTAGTAATAACGACAAATGAGGAAGACATCCAGAAATCTTTTTATTTTGGTCTTGTGAGATAAGGTTTCTCTGTGTAACAGTAGTAACTGTCCTGGAACTCATACAGCAGGCTGGCCTCGAAATCAGAGACCCACCTGCCTCTGCCTCGTGAGTCTGGGATTAAAGGTGTGCTATCACACCGTGCTCAGAAATCATTAATTCTAAAATCCTAAACTGGATGAGGTGGCACACACCTTTAATTCCAGCACTCGAGAGGCATAAGAAGGCAGATCTCTGTGAGTTGAAGGCCAGCCTGGTCTCATCTACAATGAGTCCAGGACAGCCAGGGCTGTTATACAAAGAAACCCTACCTGGGGTGGGGGGAAGGATCTAAAATCCTGACTTCTTAACTACACTCATAAATTCAAGGGACAACAGGGGGTGGGGGGGATCATTCTTTTGCAAACTTCCAAATGGTCAATAACAGTTATGTACTAAAGGGACTATCCAATTTAATGCACTTAGGGCAGTCATTAGAAAGATTACACCTAGTTTTAGATAAGATGAAAACTGCTTATATTATAACTTAATGAAAACAAAATCAGAATACTATTATGACCAGATAGAAGTCATCTAGGTTTTTTCAGTCCATGCATTAAGCATAGAAATATGCAAACTAAAGTGGAAATCTCTCCTGGTGACAGATCCATATGTAAAACCTTTCTCCATTTTCAATTTCATGTCATTCCAAATGTTCTATGGTAGATGCTGCTTAAAATGGAAATACTGTCTTGCTCTTTCACAGTGAGCCCTCCTCCATGCAGACATCCATCCAGTGAACAAAAGCACACTGTAACAGACACAGCCTGAAACCAATTACCAGGGAAGAAACTATCCCAGTCACTGTGCCTGACCCACACTTCTACAGTTTGAGATACCAGGCTGGGACTCTGAAACACACATTCTGCTTTGCCAGATGGATCCACTGGCAATATGTTTTTCGAGAAGACATGGTCAGAGGGAAAGACAAGGCCTTATTTCTCCCATCCTCTTGTTTGCATCACTGTAACAGCTGGCTTCTTTGCCCGTGGTAGTACAAACTGAAGCCAACAATCTTCCTAACCCTGGAAGAACCAGTGTCATCCCTCCGTTCAGAGACATCAGGGAGCAGAAGCGCTCTCCTCTGAAATGTGTGACCCAAGCCCATAGAGGCCCTGGACCTTAAAGGACAGTAGTGCTAGCAAAGGCAACACTGCGTGCCTCCCTTGTTCCCTCTAAGAGGTGGAAGCATCTTCCTGAAGCTGCTATCTGCGCTGAGTTGCAAATCCTTCTGATCTCTTGACTTTCGTGAAAAGTTGCCTGTACTCTTAACTTACACAAGTGAGCACTACCTACTACAGCTCCTAACAAATGTAGTTGTTTAATACAATGGGATGGGAAACTGCTCCTACATAGAGAGCTCATCCGGATCTTGAAGGGCTTTTTTGTTTGTTTTTTTCAAGACAGGGTTTCTCTGTGTATAGCCCTGGCTATCCTGGACTCACATTACAGACCAGGCTGGCCTAGAACTCAGATTCCCCCTGCCTCTGCCCCCCCCTCCCAGAGCAGGGATTAAAGGTGTGCAACACCAAGCCCAGCTTATCTTTTTTTTTTTTTTTTTTTAGTTAAAAAGTTTTAATTTTTTGTTTTTTCTTTTTCTTTAACATTTATTTATTTCTTCCAGTTACATCTCTATCATAGTTCCCAACTTTCTCTCCCTCCTAGTCCCAGGTTCTACCCTTCTACCCTCTTCCCCCTCACCCTCCTATCTTTTTGTAATTTAAGGTATATCTTTTCCTCCCAAAAGCTCCCCTTTTAGCCCAATAAAAGGTTCTTTTTCATATAACAATAAATACAAAGGAATAAGAATAATTAGGCCACAATTATGAAAAGTGTAACCTATAACATACATTCCCAATGTCTAGTCCATATGTATTTGGCAACTGATATTAACATTCTATTATCTACCTATATCCATGAGTTTAAAGTTCTATACCAGCTCAGTTTCCATCCTAATTTGCATTACCAACTTAAAAACATCTTAAATCTAGAACATCCTTTTAATTCCTAAACAACTTAAAAATTAACTGTGAAACTACAACTATCTAGTCTTCAACCACATCAGAGACCTGAGAAGGATAAATATACCTGATTATACAAAAAGTACAGGGCCAGCAGCTTCCAAAACTAAGAAATGACAACTGCTGACTGGACAACCCCCAACTTCTCTCAATACATTGGAGCATCTATCTTCAGCCTTTTGGCCTCGTTCTCTGACAGACAATAATTGTAAAACAGGAATTATGAAAGACTTGCCTAAGGATTTGCCTACCCCGTCTTGGCAGAGCTAGGCAGTCGACTTACTTGCTTCCAAGTTTTGTCCTTTTTGGACAGCATTCTGTCTACAGTTGAAGCAAGGGGTTTTTCTTGCCCAGTGACAAGCTTGCCACTAATACAACCATCTCCAAATAGAGATTCTTTGATGCCCATCATCTACTTGGAGTAGAATTGGGGGGTGGTGCCAGGAGCTGACATATCTCAATATCAAAAAAATCTTAAGAAAACATCTTTAAATGCCATATTCTACAGATCTCTTGAGGTTTTTGAAGACCACCTATCTATCTCCGTATATATAGATAAGCAAATGTTGCTTGTCTCTTAGCTACTTGATTTCTGATTAACTTAGAAAACATCTGTGATAATCTTTAAGCATTTTTAATAATCTCTAATAATTAATTTCTGTTACATCTTTTATATAAGATAGGTAATATACTCACTATTAATTTACTGTGCAATTCTCCTTTTACTGTACTATATAATAAAATGCTACCAACTGCTGTACCAAGGGCCAACAAGTCAACCTGGTCACTCGGTCCTATAGCTTCTGATTTCCTTTTTTTTCCTTTGATGACTTTCCTGGAAAAAAAAAGTAGGATTTTAATTTAGTATGTCAAATATCCACCAAAACATCACTAACACATAAACACTAGTGCCCATCAGCCCTCAGAGACTCTCTGTAAAAGCTTCCTGGCCCACTTCCCACCCCTCTAGAAAGAGGTCAGGCACAAGACTGTACCATTTCATATGCTCTCAGAACTCTTCCAACAGACTCAACAGCCTCAGCGCTCCTTCTTCCCAAACACCAACGATCTGAGGCTGGAGAGATGGCTCAGCGGTTAAGAATAGTGTCTGCTCTTCCAAAGGATCCAGGTTCAAATCCCAGCACCCATATGGCAGTTTGAAACTGTCTGTAATCCTTTAATCCTTAATCCCAGCCCTCAGGAGACAGAGGCAGGCTGATCTCTGTGAGTTCAAGGCCAGCCTGGTCTACAGAGTGAATTCCAGCATAGCCAGGGCTACACAGAGAAAGCCTGTCTTGAAAAAGTGGGAAAAAAAAAAAACAAAAACCACCAACAATTCTTTCTAGCAGGTCCCAGGAAATCTTCTCCTCTCCATGCAAAGAGACCCACACCAAGGGTCTATGAGCCCATATATGCAGGCTCAAGCAGACACTTTACCATTTCCCTCAAGCTCTAGCTTCATCTTCGAGAAAACACAATGTTATATTCACATACACTAACTTCAATCTGAGTCAACCAGTAGTTTTGAGTAGCATGACCCAATGGCTAGCTAACAGGTAATCTGGTACTTTTCTGCTGAGTTGTTGCTTCTGCTGACTTTGAAGACGCACTCTCCATCTACTGGCAAAATGCCATTGGACTTCTTGTTTATTTAAATGGGCTACGACACAGCTCATGTCTGGCCATCAAAAGTAGCCAGTGAGGCAGCTGTAGTATATCAAGCATCTAAGCCCAGCACTCAGGAAGTTGAGGCAGGAGGATCAGCTCAAGCTACTCTTGGTTACATGAGAGCCTATCTTAAAATCTGAAAGAAAGGGCTGGAGAGATGGCTCAGTGGTTAACAGCACTGACTGCTCTTTCAGAGGACATGGATTCAATGACAGCTCACAACAATCTGTAACTCTGAGATCTGACACACTGACACAGACACACATGCAGGCAAAAAACATCAATGCACACAGAATAATTACAAATAAAAATTGTAAAAAAAAGAAAAAGAAAACAAAAACGTCACTATCTCAACTGGAGTATCTTTACATCAGAGCTTGTAATACTGAAATTTCGGTTTTATTAACTTTTCCTCCATAGATATTAGAAGTGTGCATGAGTCTGCATGTATGTACATACATAACATCAGTGCCTGGTACCCAGAGGCCAGAAGAGGACATCAGATCCCTAGGATCTGGTTGTAAGCTGCCATGTGAGTGCTGGGAACCTAACCCAGGTCCTCTATAAGAGCAGCATGTGTTCTTAGCAGCTGAGCCATCCCTAATGAACTTCTTAGAGCTTCCCAACCTATATAAATAACCATCTGATTAAAATTTTAGTATAAGGAAGCTCTGGAAACCTATTCTTCTGCCATGAAACAAGACTAATACTCTAGGAGAGGACTTTTTTTACTCACCCAGGATCTCTGCTTTACAGCAAAGAACCCTAAATAAACCAAATCCACTCAATCCAAGAAACACTGGTGAAAGCTAAAACAATGCCTATGCAGGAAGAATACCAAGGGACAGAAGCAACAATGGCACAGCATGCCTGTAATCCAATAAATGAAAATATATGAATAAATTCAAAAGAAGTTACAAGAAAACCCAAAAACCAAATTATAGTCTGAAGTCTCAGCCTGAAGCACTGAAGCTTCTAAACTACAAACCTGCTAGGTCCTATCTCAGTTTCATGGTTTTTAAAGTGCCTCTGAATAGCCCCCAAGGAAAAACGTTATTTCTACATAGTTATGAACAGAAACACCTATTTCACAGCATGGGAGTGGAGGACCACTAAGCCAGTGCATTTCAGATTTTCTATTTTCAGATTAGGAATGCTCAAACAGTAAAGTGAAGGTAAATACTGTAAAGTCCCAAACGTCTCAACTCTGAAACGCCTCACAATCACTACTGACTTACCAAAGTGTCTTCTCTGTGTGAGCATAGCCCTGGTCTCCATTATGGAAGGGCTTGACGCAAGCCTGGGCTATCTGAGACTGTCTAAAATAAAGAAAAGAGCTGGCTGGGCATGGCAGCCTATGTCTTCTATATAAATCAAGCAATTGGGAGGCAGAGGCAGGAGGATCTCTGTGAGTTCAAGGCCAACCTGACCTATATAGCAAGTTCTAAGAAAGGACAGGACAGCCAGAGCTACATAGTTGAAAGCTTGTCTCAAAAATGAAATAAAATAAATAATTTTTTTAAAAAGGAAAAAGACAAAGCAAACCTCTTATCTGAACTGAACACAGTGGCTCTTACCTATAACCCCTGTACTGGAGAGGCTGCAGCAAGAAAACTGCTCTAAGCAAGACCAACCTGGGATACGTAGTTAAATCCTATCTCTCTGGGCATGAGGAGGATCAAAAATTTTCTTTCATAAAATATTTAGTCAAGGGGTAGTGGTGCACACCTTTAATCCCAGTACTCAGGAGGCAGAGGCAGGTGGATCTCTGAGTTCAAGGCCAGCTTGCTCTACAGAGCAAGTTCCAGGACAGCCAGGACGACACAGAAAAACCAAAATACGCATATGCTTATTTTATCCAAATCAAATTATATATACGGAAGTTTCTCAAAGTATAAAACAAAAACTGGTCCAAAAATGCTTTACTACAGATTTGTTTTTAAAGGAAAAAAATTAAACGGTATTACTAAATTTTTATTTGTCCCAGCTTCAAAATCTATTTCTGGTGGAAGCAAAGGCTGGTAGAAGGAAGAATCACGTGGGGTTTTGGTACAGCTTCAAGGACCACTCTGGTCTAATACTCTACTTAAACAGCCCAGAATTGGGGTAGGGAAGAGATCACGGCTTCAAGGCTTGCCTGAGCTACATCCTGAGTTCCAAATCAGCCTGGGTAAATTGCCCAATCTCAGAAACAAGTACAGGGCTTCCAGCATGGCTTAGGGTTAGAACATTTATGTAGCAGGTTCGGTCCCGGGCGCGCGCGCACTCACACACACAAAGTAAATGCAACTATACACATCTACCCATGTTCAAGATGGGAGGACGGTCAGGTCCACCATATAACACACCAACAAAAGCAGTAATTTACATGAACAATGTAGGCTTTAGTAAAATACAATGGCCTAGAAAAAATATTGGTGTGTGCGACTGTGTGTGTATACGTACCCACAGAGGCAGGTATTAGATTAGATTCCTTGGAGCTCTAGTTATGGGCATTTGTGAGCCACTCAATGTGAGTGCTGAGATCCAAACTCAGGTCCTCTGATTGGGCCATAAGGGCTTATTCTTAACTTCTGTGCTAGCTCACCACCCAAAATCTAGCGTTGTAAGTACAACTCCACACAAAGCCATCCTGAATCCAGGTTGGCGCTACTTACTCCAGTTCCAGTCTTTTTTTTTTTTAATTTATTTGTATGTTATGTGCATTGGTGTTTTGCCAGCATGTATGTTCTGTGTACCATTTGTGTGCCTGGGACCCAACGAAGCCAGAGGAAGATACTAGATTCTGCAACTGGATTTACAGAATGGGCAGTACTGGGAATTGAACCCAGGTCCTCTGAAGAGCAGCCAGTGCTCTTAACCACTGAGCCATCACCCCAGCCCCTCCAGTTCCATTCTTACACCGCACTCTCTAAACCTTACACATACTCTTCCTCCAGAAAACTCTTAAGTAGCACTGTTGTCAGAGGCCAATAAACCTTGAGCTGTCCGTGTCTGTAGTCATAGCTGTTCCCTCTGAGGAGCTCAGTATTGCGTCACATAAACACTGAATATACATATAAAGCTGAAGGAATGAGAAAGGTTGAAGGAGAACTGGCTTCAAATATCTGTATATGGAAAATCTGCATGAAGTCACCAGGAGTGAAAACTAACAAAGAGAATGTGATTTCTTAGAGTAAAGAGATTTCCAACATGAGCTAGGCAATAAACACCACAGCCTCTCTGACCAAGGGCATCGGATTGCTTGAGGTAGTCACATGCGTGACTTCAAAAAAGCAACAAGTTACAGACCAGGTGAAGACGGGTTTAAGAAGAGTAACTGGACAACCAAAGGTCTGACTGATCTGGTCAGCAATTGAGCAATGAGTTTTCAGAATGAGACTGCAGAATAAGTGTCTGTATAAGCCAGGCGTGGTGGTGCACACCTTTAATCCCAGCAGTCAGGAGGCTGAGGCAGGTGGATCTCTATGAGTTCAAGGCCAGCCTGGTCTACAGAGTGAGTCCAGGACAGCCAGGGCTACACAGAGAAATCCTCTCTCGAAAAAAACAAAAAAAGTGGGAAAAACTATACATTTCACAAAATTATGACAATCGGATCTAATGTAACCTTTGCCTTCTTTTGGAATGTAAATACTTGAGACTTCTAGACAGGAGCACAGATGAATGGTGCTAAAACTCCAAGAGATGGGAATAAAGATAGCTTAAATTCATCCTAGAAATACCAGTGTTTCAGTCCTGCTCAATGCCATCTAATGCCTTACATACCATGTCCTTCAGTCAGGTTCTAAGCTGTATGTGTTCATGTTTCCACAAAGCATGTGGAAGCCAACTATAGTAGCCAACATCAGACAAGGCCAGACTTTCAGAGTTCTACTATCAAAGGATGAAGAAAAGTTTGAGAAAAGGGTGGGGGAGGAAACAGGATCAGTTTCTAGGTGACTTAAATGTGTGGCTCTAGCCTGCCACTAACATTAACAGCTTCAGATCTCAAATATAAACCACAGAAGCACTAAAACCATCTTGGTATAAATTTAAAGACCTTCTGATCATTCTAGAAACAGGAAAAAGCAATTTAGCTTTTTTAGTTTATGAACCACTACTACAACCAAGAAACACAGCATGAGTTTATCTTTCTCTGACAGCGTGTCACCACACATTGTCCTTATGGCACTGTCAATTACTAATCCAAGCACAGGACACTATGACACTATGAACTTACTCACATTGAAACATACAGCAGTCGGGCGTGGTGGCGCACGCCTTTAATCCCAGCACTTGGGAGACAGAGGCAGGTGGATCTCTGTGAGTTGTCTACAAAACGAGTCCAGGATAGCTAGGGATGTTACACAGAGAAACCCTGTCTTGAAAAACCAAAAAAAAAAAAGAAACATACAACACTATATGAGTCCTGACAGAGCATTCACTGATTCATACAATGACCACTTACTATGGGCCAGGTTTTACTACAATTATATATGTATTACCTCATTTAATCATAAGGGCTCTTACTGGGGGCTGAACCCAGGACTCTGGGCATGCTAAGCACATGCTCTTCTGCATTACACATCCAGCACCCACTTTGGCCTCATAACCAGGACTCAGTCCAGATGTGTAGTCATATAAAGCTGCTTTAATTTGAGGAGCTTTGCTGAAAAATTAAAATTAGACTCCTTTAAAAACACTTTTATTCCTATTGTATCACAATGGGTAAATATACATAAAATCCAAAATTTGACTTTTGAAATTTGAGTTTCATTCTGGGACATAAAAGATTAGAAGTCAACAGGAAAGCAAAGTGAATGAAGTTTCAGCTTATCTAATATTGTCTGTTGCAGACAACCAAGAACAGGGTTTTAAGATTTATTTATTTATTTTATATGCATTGATGTTTTGCCTGCAAGTATGTCTGTGTCAGAGTGTCAGATGTTGGAGCTACAGTTGTGAACTGCCATGTGGGTGCTGGGAATTGAACCCAGGTTCTCTGGAAGAGCAGTGAGTGGTCGTTCAGCCATCTATCTCTCCAGCCCCAAGAACTGAGTTTTAAAGACATGAGGTCCAGGTCTAGTTCCTGTTGGGCTTTATTGATATTGCCTACTTTTACATCCCTTGCAGGACTAACTATAAAAATACAATAATTAGCATCGCACTGTAAGTGATCCTCATTATTCAATATACTACCTTTCACAACTACCCTGTAAACTAGGTAAGAGTATCCTCATGTTATAAATAAGGGGGGAAAATTATTACACAATTATTACAGAGGCTGGACTCAAAACTTTAGAGCCTAGGTACATGTACTTACCTAACCACTGCTCTGAATTTCTCTGGGTGTTAGTACTCTCACCACCTTAAAAGACTGTTAAATTACAAAGAAAACTTTATAAAGTAAAAAGTGCTGCAGTTCTAATACTGACAATTATATAACTTTTTCACAAATCTGATTATTAATTTTTAATTTATAGGGCCTGATCGGTCCTGTCACCAGGAGAAACTGGAAACGGAGCTTAAAATCTGACAGACAGCTGCACATACTCATCCAAAGAAGAGCAAGCTACACATTAGCCGAACAACTTTCAACCCAAAGATTTAAGCATACGTTTTCTCTGGTGATCGGAAGGAGTAAGCGCCTTAAAAACTTAACTCCGTAACTTTTAAACCAATGACAGCAACTTGTCACCTACTTCAGGATACCTTCCAGTGTCAGATCACACAGAGGTGATTCCTTTTGCCTACCTACAACCTAACTGCAGTAACCACGTGCGTGTTGCGAACAGCATTTACCTGACAGCGAAAAGGATTCCCTAACTCGGCAGTTTCCAAACTACGGGGAAAGGAAAATCACTGGGACGTACATCATGCGCCTTACACCAAGCGGTTTTACCACTTCACTTCACCTCTGCATCCTATGGATCTCAAAATCAGAGGATAAGATTAGGCTGAGAACGAAAGGAAGCTAGGAGAGTAAAGAGTTTGTGGGAGAGAGGCTCTCACAACCTAGAGGCAGAAGAGAACACGTGTTGAACACGCATCCCAGTAAAGGGGCTCCCGGAAGGAAGAAAACGAGACTTGCGCGTTCCAACTGCCCAAACCAAAACCAATACCCGGGTTTGGGATGCGGAAGCGCGAGACAGTCCTAAGGTTCGCAGAGAGGAGCTCTGATGGGGACACGCAGAGGAGCCAGGCCTGGAAGTCGGAAGCCGCCCCTGGGGAACCAAGGGCTTCGGTGAACATGGCGGCCCAGCAACAGCCGGGCGCAGACCTCATGGAGACTGCGGGATCAGGCCGCACCCTCTCGCTGCCCCCCTCGGGACAGGCTGCCCTCTCGGCCGCGGCGTGGGGCTAGGGAGCGCCGCCGTCCCGTTCCGCGCCTCCTCGCCCGGGTCGCCCCGGGCCACGCGCGACGTGGTGCCACGCGCCACCCAGCCCGGGACGCGGCAACCCGGCCAGGAGGGCGCCCTTCCCGCCGCCGTCCCGCTCGCTCTACCTTGGCCTGCAGCCGCGCTGGCGCCCAGGCCAGGCAGGTGCAGGTACCGCGGAGGTGCGCGGAAGGAACGTACTCCTGGCGCAGCCGGTTGCTGGCTGTCTCCCACACCCGCAAGTGACCGTCGCTTGAGGCCAAAGCGAAGTAGGCCTGACTGTCCGGCGAGAAGGCGCAGGGGACCCCCGCCGGGGCCAAGGGGTCGCAGCTACCGCCGCCACCGGCCGCCATTGCTGCTCTGGCTCCGCGGCAGCCACGTGTTCGCCCAGGCGCAGGCGCACCGGCGCGGGGCGGGGCCTGAAGAGAGGAAGTGGGGCGGGGGGAACGCTGGGAGCCCAGGGAATGGCTGGTCGTGAGCTTGGAGCGGGACCCACCCTGTGGACGGTGGCTCGGCCGGGCCCACCTTAACTTGCTCCGAGAAGGAAGAGCGTGGGGAAGTGATGACAGCCTGCAGGAGAAGGCCCTTCTTTCAAAAATGTGCCCTGTGAAATAGCTAGATTAAACATTTAAAAGAAATATTTACTTACATCTCCAAGATTGTAACAACTGTTTCCATCTTCCTTTAGTCTCATCGAGGCCTTAGTTATTATGTACCTACAGTAATTGATCAATCATAGTACCATCCAAGTTGTAGTTGGGGCTTGGAGAAGAAGCAAGATGACTGTTTTGGCTGTGTTAACATACAGGTGCTATTGGAAACGAGGGGAAGTCGAGTTGTATGTTAATAAAGAAGCTCTGCGGGCAGGGTGTGGTGGCATACACGCGTTTAATCTCAACACTAGGGAGGCAGAGGCAGACACATCTCGCAGGTCGAGGCCAGCCTGGTCCACATAGAGAATTCCAGGACACCCAGAGCTACATAGAGAGACCCTGTCTCAGAAAATAAAATGAGAGAAGGAAAGAAGGAAGGGGAGAGAGAGTAACGAAGGAAGGAAGGAAGGGGAGAGAGAAAGGAAGGAAGAGAGAGAAAGAAAAAGAGGAAAGTAAGAGGCATGGTAATCCCACGCCTTTAATACCAGCATTTGGGAGGCAGAGGCAGGAGGGTCTCTATGGGATCGAGGCCAACCTGGTCAAAGAGTGAGTTCCAGGACAGCCAGGGCTATTATACAGAGAAACCCTGACTTGAAAAAAACCAAAATAATAAAATAAAATAGAGAATTCTCCCCTAAGGGTTGGTGATGTAGTTCAGTATACAGCAAATTCAACATCACCAAGATCCTGGTTCAATCCTTGGTACTGCAAATAATATTTTATAATAAAATTCTGCCGTAGGGCTGGAAAGATAGCTCAAGGTTAAGAGCACTGGCTGCTCCTCCAAAGGACCCCAGTTCAAATCCCAGCACCCACATGGCAGTTCACAGCTGTCTGTAATTGCCTGCCATGGTGGCACACGTCTTTAATTCCAGCACTCGGGAAGCAGATGAGCTGTCAGATCTCTGTGAGTTCAAGGCCAACCTGGTCTACAGAGTAGTTCCAGGACAGCCAGGACTACACAGAGAAACCCTGTCTCAAAAAAAAAAAAAAAATCTGAGTTCAAGGCCAACCTGGTCTACAGAGTAGTTCCAGGACAGCCAGGACTACACAGAGAAACCCTGTCTCAAAAAAAAAAAAAAATCTGCCTTAAAGCCTTCGGAAGTAACATGGTCATATTAATGCCTTGGACTCCTGTCCTCCAGAATGTGAGAGAACACATTTCTGTTGTTATGCTGTTATGTTTATGGTAGTCTATGGCAAAACTCTAAGAAACAGATTTCCAGTGGATTTCTCAAAGTCAATACACCTAAGTCTCCACCTAATACACTCAGTCTCCACTTTTGGAAATGTTTGCAATGTAAAAAAAAAAAAAGTCTCAAAAACTGATAGATTACAACCAGGCAGTGGTGGCTCACGCCTTTAATCCCAGCACTCAGGAGACAGAGGCAGGCAGATTTCTGAGTTCTGGATTTGAAGCCAGCCTGGTCTACAAAACAAGTTCCAGAACAACCTGCTCTACAAAGAGAGTTCCAGGATATCCAGTACTGTTACACAGAGAAACCCTGTCTCAAAAAAAAAAAAAAGAAAAAGAAAAAGAAAGAAGAAAGAAAGAAAGAAAGAAAGAAAGAAAGAAAGAAAGAAAGAAAGAAAGAAAGAAAGAAGGGGGCTAGAGAGGTGGCTCAATGGGTGAGACTACTTGCTGTTCTTGCAGTGGACCTGGGTTCAGTTCCCAGCACCCACATGTCTCACAACATCCTGTAACTCCAGTTCCAGAGGACCTGATGCCCTCTCCAAGGACACCTGCATGCATGTGGTGCATTAAGATGCATACAAGCAAAACACTTATGCACACAAAATAAGAGAGAAGGAAAGAAGGAAAGGTACTGCACCACTGAAGTCAAACCAGAATTCATCTATCCTTCCTTTCTCTTTAAAAAGTTATTTAATATTACTATCATCATCATCATCTATGTTGTGTGTATAAGTTTTTTTTTTTTGCCTGCATGAATGTGTAGACCACTTATATGTCTGGGACCCATGGAAACCAGAAGAGGAACTGGGGTTAAATTAGGGTTCTGGGAACTGAACTCAGGTCCTCTGGAAGAGTAGTCAGTGCTCTCAACCACTGAGCCATCTCTCCAGGGCCCCTTTTAACTTTTTATCTACTTTTTTTTTTCAAGACAAGGTTTCTCTGTGTATCTCTGGCTGTCCTGACTCACTTTGTAGACCAGGCTATCCTTGAACTCACAGAGATCCACCTGCCTCTGCCTCTGTGTGCGCCACCGCTTCCCTGCTTATTATCTTATTTTTTTATGTGCCTGAGTGTATTATTTTCATGTATGTGTGTGCATCCTGAGTGCATGATGCCTATGGAAGCTGAAGAGGATCTCAGCCCTGCTGCAAAGATGGTTGTCAGTCAGCATGTGGGTGACAGGAACTGAATTTGAGACCTTTACAAGAGCAACCAGGGCTCTTAGCTGGAGAACCCATCTCTCCAGACCCCTTTCCTTCCTTCCTTTCTTTTTCCTTATTCCTTTAGGGAGGAATCTAGGGCCTGGCTAGGCAAGAACTGGGCTATAAAACCTCAGACCTCAGAAAAACTTTTTATTTATTTATTTATTTATGACACTATTTCTCTGTGTCAGCCCTGGCTGTCCTCACTTTGTAGACCAGGGTGGCTTCAAACTCACAGAGATCCACCTGCCTCTGTCTCCCGATGCTGGGACTAAAGGCATGTGCCACCACTGCCAGCTGTTTTCTATTTCTTAAACAGAGGCATTGCATTGCCTCTGTAGCAAAGGGTGACCTCAGATTTGCAATCTCCTGCATCTGCCTTTTCAGTGCTGGGATTACAGGCCTGTGTCACCACAGCAGACTCAGAAAGTTATCTTTTTTTAATGAACATCCCAATGACAAAGAAAAGTGAAGAGTCCTGCATGTGAATGATAAGAGTCCCTGAAAGAGATCAGAGAAAATGAAAAGGAAGAGATTATCAAACAATTTGTTCAGAAAAGGTTTTCCTGATCTTCCAGATGGGTAAAGGCACTTGCCAACAAGATTGAGGACATGAGTGTGGCCCCATGACCCATATGGTGGAAAGAGAGAATCAATGGCAGCAAGCTGTCTTCTGACTTCCACGTGCAAGTCTCTCCATCTCCTTTCCTCCACCTCTCTCTCTGTAATTTAAAAAAAATGTAAGAAAATGTTTTTTCTAGAAGCAAAGGAAATGAAGTTCCAAGCTGGAAGGACCTAGAAAATAAGGCTCATGTCATCTTAAAATGCTCCAAAGTCTTGAATCAATATTTTCACAAAGAATATGGTCACAAAGTACATGAAAAGATATTGGACATCACTAACGATCAGGGAAAAGCGATCAAAATCACCAAATCATCACACACTTGCTTGGGTGGTTATCATAGGAAAAATATACAACACACATTGGCCAGAACATGCAGAATAGGGAAGGAAACCATGTACACTTCTGATAGAAATTTACATTTGTACTGTCTCTGCAGAAAACATTATGGAAAGAAGAAGAAAATAGTATATAAGGTTCTTCAAAAAAATTAAGACTAGAATTATCATATGATGTAGCAATTCCATCTGAGCAGATATGAGAAAGAACTGAGCTCAGGCTATCAAAGAGGTTGTCTGCAGACCTGTGTTCACTGCAAACTATCCACACTAGGCAAAACACAGAAACGGTCTAAATGTTCACTGATGAACAAGTGAATACACGAAATGTGTATATACATTGAGAGTGATATTTAAAAAGAAGTAACGTAATGGTGATGCCTGCCTTTAATCCTAGCCCACAGAAGGCAAAAGCAGGAAAATCTATATGAGTTTGAGACCAGCCTGGTCTACAGCGTGAGCTGCAGGACAGCCAGGGCCACACAGAGAAACCCTGTCTGGAAAAACCAAACACACAAATTATGCTGTATGCTGTTAATCCCAAAGATGTGAGGAGAAAGACCACTGACCTCAATCACCATGGCCAAATTAATTAAAGCAAGCAATTAATTAAAGCAAGTTTTGTAAAATGCGTACAGGGACTGCCTCTTTCTCCACTTAAGGCAGGTTTGAGAGGTCAGCATTGGATGTGAGGGAAACAAGGTTTTTATAGCTCAGGGGTATGGGTTGTCCAAACGGGGGACTTGCCAGGCAAAAAATAGGCCAGGTTATGGGAGCCGAACATAGTCATACCGACCTCCTGAAACAGAGACACAATTGAAAGGCGGTTGTAACGTAGGTTTGTCATAATAACACTTTGGAAACAAAGGTAGGTTTGCAAGATGGTTACTAACTTTTGAAACAAAGACATAATTGCCATGCCTGAAACAGTCAGCACAGAACTGTTTATAGTTAAGGTTACAGGTACTGCATAGCCCAATCCTTGAGAAACAGAGGTTTAACCATAAACAGCAATGAAACTACTTTGTCTACTAGCAGATGGCTTTTAAGCCTAAAATGGCCAGGCATGGTGGTGCACATGCCTTTAATCCCAGAGGCAGGTGGATCTCTGTGACTTTGAGGTTAGCCTGGTCTACAAAGAGAATTCCAGGATAGCCAGGGATACACAGAGAAACCCTGTCTCGAAAAACCAAAACAAAATCCTAAAATGGAGTCAGGCTGGTTGTTAAATACCACGATACCAAGTGTGGATGTGAATTACAGTACCAACACTTCATGGTTTCACCTGCATGATGTCTAAAATAGTCTGTTTTGTAGAAACTGCATGAGTCAAATGGTGGTTACCGAATAAAAGAATGGTGGAGAAAATGGTGGAAACTGGATAAAAGAAAATTGGGACTGGAGAGATGGCTCAACAACTAAGAGAAATGGCTACTCTTCCACAGTACCCAAGTTCAGTTCCCAGCACCCACATGGTGGCTCACAATTATCTGTAACTCCATCTCCAGGGGATCAGATGCCCTGGGTACCAGGCGTGCAGGTGGTACATGGACACACATGCAGGCAAAACACCTATGTATATTAAAATATAATTTTAAAAATACCCACAAATGATGAATACAGTGGATGAAATCAGACATAAAAATACATCACTGGGAACAATTCGTGATGAGACTCAGAGAAAGAGAAGACAGGAAAATTAATACAAAATCTCTCTTTACAGAAAGTGAAAGCTAGAGGTTAATTTTTTTTTTTTTTTGGTTTTTCGAGACAGGGTTTCTCTGAATATCTCTGGCTGTCCTGGACTCGCTTTGTAGACCAGGCTGGCCTCGAACTCACAAAGATCCGCCTGCCTCTGCCTCCCAAGTGCTGGGATTAAAGGCGTGCGCCACCACCGCCCGGCTTGCTAGAGGTTAATTAAACTATGTCAAAACCCTATGGGAAAATAGAATTTGAACCCAGAAAGCCTAGTTATCAAGAGAGGGTAGAATAGGGATGTTTTCCAGCATATGAGGTACCAAAGACTTTACTTCCTGTGTTCTCCTTGGAAGTGAGTGAAGGGCGATGTTCCCCACAGAAAACAGTGAGTAGATTAGGAAGAAAGCAGAAAGATGGAGTGTAGGAAGTACAGAAGAACTGGCAGAGGAGAGAGGCCAAGGCATCTCCAGTAAAGGGAGACTATGGAGGACCAGGGGCTAGCTGATGAAGAAAAGATGACCCAAAGTCTCTGAGCAATGGAAGCACATGAAAATGACAAAATAGCTAATATGAATGCAGATATTGGGAAGAGCCTTACAGAGCTGGAAGAGGGTAAGTAAAGTCAATGACAAATCTTTAAAAACTACCAATTGATTATAACAAAAACAATTAAAACAAAACGTGTCAAGAAAGGAACAAACAACTATAGTATACATGATTAGATTGTTGAGACTTATGGCATCAACAGTATTTAAATCAGTGGTTCTCAGCCTTCTTAGTGCTGCAACTTTTTAATCCAGTTCCTCGTGTTGTGGTGAACCCCCCCCCAACCATAAAGTTATTTTCATTGCTGCTTCATAACTATAATTTTGCTACTGCTATGAATCGCAATGTAAATATCTGTATTTTCCAATGGTCTTAGGTGACTCCTGTGAAAGGGTCAACCTTCAAAGTGATCGAGACTGAATCACTGAATTAAATATTCCATAGTTGATACATTGGGACTGCACCTAGAGCCTCACCCATGCTAGGCAAACATGGTAGACACTAACTACATCCTCATCCTTCATTTTTTTTTTTTTTTGAGGGATAGGTCTCACTAAATTGCCCTGCTTGTTCTTGATTTCATTGTGTAGCTGAGGCAGGCCTTAGACATAGTGATCTTCCTGCCTCAACCTCCTGAATAACTGGGATTATAGAGCAGCATCACCAGGCCTGGCTTCCTTTAAAATGTTAAGAGTTTTGAGGGCTGGGAAGAATGCTTGTCTTGCAATCATAAAGAACTCTGTTCTGCACCTAGAATCCATATAAAAAAGCTGAACATGGTGGCAGGCTTATAATTCCAGTACTGGGAAGGCAGAGATAGAAGGAAAGATTCTGGGGCTGAGTATTCTATCCTAATTAGTGAACTTCAGGCCAATGATAGACACCAAGTCAAATGAGATGGATGGTATTCCTGAGTAATATCACTCAAGATTGTTCTCTGGCTTCCACACGTGGACACACATGTGTCCATCTAAACACACACACACACACACACACACACACACACACACACACACACACA